>WNWU01000076.1:948797-982262 GCA_012654045.1 Ptyas mucosa
CCCCCCCCCCCGCACGCCCTGTCAATCAACCTTCGGTTCAAGTACTCTTGGCTAAGCAGAAGCCCGGCGGAATGGCTCGGAAACACGGTATCTATATATCTGTCATCTCTCTCTCTCTCTCTCTCTTCCTCTCCCTCCCTCCTTCTCTCTCTCTCTCTCTCTCCCTCTCTCTCTCTCTCTCTCCCCCCCTCCCGCACGCCCTGTCAATCAGCCTTCGGTTCAAGTACTCTTGGCTAAGCAGAAGCCCGGCGGAATGGCTCTGGCTTCGGACTCGGACTCTCCGGGTAGAGGAAGCCGGGGAGAGACCCAGGCGGCGGGGTTTTACTTACACCGACACATCTGAAGGGGCAATTATTGGCGGCGGGAAGACGAGCCCATCTCTTCCCTGGAGACATGATGCTGATGGCGATGGCGAGCGCTGGGCTCGGCCTCCTCTTCTTCTTTTTTTCCCCCTCCTCCTCCTTCTTCTTTTTTCCCCTTCTTCTTTTCCGAGACCGCTGCAAGGAAGCTCAGACTCCCCGGCTCAGCTGCTGCTGCTGCTGCTGCTGCTGCTGCTGCTGCTGCTGGAGGATCCGATACCCCGCCGGCTCCGGAGAAGCTGGAGGAGCCCTTTGCAAAGCTCCGCCGGCCAGCAGCATCTTCCCTGCCGCCGGTGCCCCGCTGCTGCACGCGGGAAGGCTCGGCTCGGCGCTTCCACTTCTTGCCTCGCTTCTTCCCCCCACCCCGGCTTCCAACTCCCCCCCCCACCACCCTTTTCCTTTCCTTTCCTGACCCAGCGAGGCGTCTCCTTGCCTGCCTCCTCCCTGGCCTCGAGTTGCGGAGCAACTGAGCAGAGGGAGGGAAGGCGCGAGCCGCAGTCCTAGTCTGGGACGCGCCCAAATGCTTATTTTCATTCACAAAAAAAAAGAAGAAGAGGAGGGGGAGGGGGAGGGGGAGGAGGAGGGACACCCAGGAGCGCAGTGGCAGAGCTCCGCCTTGCATTCCCCCCCTCCTCCCCAGGCGGCTGATGATTGGCTGAAAAGCTAGCAAAGCCAAAAGGATGGAGTGGGGAGTGAGAGGTGGGGGCCGCAGAGCGGAGCGAAGCCGGGTCTTCCTGGGTAAAAGAGGCAGCGATGCTGTCCGCGGAAAGATTCCGATCAGCAGCAAACGCTCCTAACCGGCCAGGTTGCCCCGAGGAATCTTTCCAAGGGTGGGTTTTTTCTAACCCGGAGGATGTGGGTATTGGGCCTCTATGATCTATGGGTGAGATGAAGTGAGAGGGGAGGGGGAGGAAAGTGGATTTTTTTTTTTAAGGATGCTAAAGAGGTGAGTTTTCCCTTCTGTTTCTATCCAGGAAGCATTGGGAAAGTGTTGGGGATGCTTAAGCATCTGGAAGGTGGGCTCAGCTGCTACCCTGTTTCCCCCCCCCAAAAAATAAGACATCCCCCAATAATAAGCCCAATCAGTCTTTTGAGCACGTGTCAATAAGGCCAAGCGCTTATTTCAGGGTTCAGAAAAATAGAAGGCAGGGTTTTATTTTCAGGGGAACACGGTAGATAGATAGATAGATAGATGGATAGATGGATAGATGGATAGATGGATAGATGGATAGATGGATAGATAGATAGATAGATAGATAGATAGATACAGATAAGAGACAGAGACAAATAGATATAAATAAATAAATATAGATGATAGAGATAGATAGATAGATAGATAGATAGATAGATAGATAGATAGATAGATAGATACCCTGTTTTCCCCAAATTAAGACATCCCTGACAATAAGCCCAATTGGGCTTTTGAGCACATGGCAATAAGGCCAAGCACTTATTTCAGGGTTCAAAAAAATATAAGGCAGGGTCTTATTTTCAGGGGAACACGGTACTAGAGGGTAATTCTCGATTTACGACAGCGTAGCCGTTTCGGAGTTTTACAACAGCGCTGCAACAAGGGACTGATTTTGTGACCGTTTTTTTCCCACACTTAACGACCGTGGCGGCCTCTCTTGTTGTTCAAAATCCAAACCCTCGGCCGTTGATTCACATTTTATGACCGTCGGGGAGTTTAGTGACTTTTGGACAAGCCAAGTCAATGGAGGGAAGCCAGAGTCACTCAATAACCATGTTACACTAACACAACTGCAGTGATTCACTTAACAGCGGTGGTAAGAGAGATTGTAAAATGGGGGAGGGGAAGCTCCTTTAACCGAGGTCTCATTTAGTGACGGAAAGTTTGGGCTCAGTCGTGGTCGACCCTGTACTATCCAGCCCTTCGGTCTGAAGCAGGTTGTTCCTTCAAGTTTGTGTAGGACTCCTGCTTTGCAGCCGAGGTCCTTGGGGATGAAAATGCTGGAGTGGGAGAGCTCAGCTTGGTCAACGGAAAGGACAGGAGTCCCAGAGGAATGGCTCGTATTTTAGAATATATGAAGAACCCCCCCCCCCCACCCCAGGATTGGCTAATAACCCTCTGCCCTAAATAAATAAATAAAAAATCCTGAAATCCGGAGTGACATCTTGGAACTGCCCTCCTTCTCTGGCAGGAACAAAAAGCAACCCAATAAAAACAACAACAGCAAAAAGTCCATGCAGACAGTTACATAACCAATGGCAGCCTTTGCAGTATGAATCTCCTAGAGAAAAGCTGAGTAAATCCGAACCAAGTTCCTTTGTCCCGAGCCTGATACGAGTTAAAAAACAAAAACACCCTTTCGGGGGGATGTGAAAAAAAATGGTTCATCGGATCCCAAGGAAGGGGATCATCAGACCTACCCTTATAACCATCTCCTGCACTTAGCCACGAGGAGGCCATCGCCACGGCAGGGTTTGCACAACGATGCCACAACAAGGAAAAGAGCTGCCTTTTAGCCAGGCCTCTTGCTTGTGCAAAAGCCGGCTGTGGTCCCCCCCACTGGAAGCAATCCTTAGGTGGGTGAGGGTGGGGTGGGGGTCTCCGCTCTCAGCTCCTGTCCATCTGGAACCCCCTTTCTAAGCTTTCTAAGTTCCTCTCTGAGATTCACTGGGCTTCCGTAGACCATAAAGCCACTTGCTTTTCTTGCAGCTGAGCCGACACTCTGGACTCAAATCTACCACGGGGCAGCTCTGCCAGTTGCTTTCTTCTGAGCTCACCCACCCTCCAGGCACATACAACCCATGCCATGGTTAACTTTGCCCTGTTCTTCTCATCCCCACCCTCCTTTCCCCACCCCCCCTTTTTTTTTTGCAATCTCAGCACAGAAAATTCCCAAAACCTTCAGCCATCTCTAAAGCCCTTCAAGGAATGGGGATTGGGGGGGTGGGGGGAGGCGAATCAAGACCCAAGCGCCACAGGACAGGCTCTTTGGCAGCCTGTCTCAGCTGCTGTGACCCAGCAGATCCAGATCACATGACTCCCGCTCTTGTCCCCACGGAGGCTTAGTTGCAACCCCCCCCCATCACACACACATACACACACACACAGACACCCTAACGCATAACCAAAAATAAGCTTGTTCCTGCGCTCTCTTCCTGTTCAGATCAGCAATCCCTCTGAGCCGCTCGACGGGCCCAGCCGCTGATGCAATGCAGCGTCAGCCAGCGTCAAGAGTACCCGCATCTACCTCACTGCACACCTTTTGCAATCCAATCACAGAGGCCAACATGTCCCCCTCCGGCTTCCAGCACCCCGATTCCCCTCCCCTCCCTCCATCCCTCCCTCCCTCCATCCCTCCATCCCTTCCCCCCCCCCCCCTCTCCAATGGCCAGCTCCGCTCTCGAGCTGCATTCTGCAATATCCCTTCCCTCCCCTTCCCTCCCTTTCTCACCTAATTCGCAAGACTGGGATCTCTCTCTCCATAGCAAAAGGATCCTTGGATTGCTCGATTGGGGGAGATGTGGGATCCTCCAGTTTGGAGGGTCTTTTTTTAAAAAAAAAAAAAAAAGTTTGGCCTTGGCTTTTCGAAGCCGGCTCTCTTGCCAAGCTGCCCAAAGAGCTTTTGAGTCAGCCACCAAGAAGGCGAAGGAACTGCTCTTACGCTCCTCCTGCATTGAGCTGGAATGAAAGCTTCCAGGCACAGGCAGCTGAGTTATAGGCTTCTGAACTTCCTTGTGGGAAAGGGTCACAGAAGGGGGAAAACCACCCCCCCACCCCCACCCCCAGACACACACATAAAGCCGGCTTTGTCACTTGCATGATTTGGCTGATTTGCTCCTTGGAGCAGGTGCTTAAAACTATGGTATGAAAAGTTCCTGGCAGCTTTAACTTCAGTCTGGAGGCTTGAATGGAGTCGTAATTGTGACATAGGTCAAAATAATTCTTAAGTAACGTGGACGGTGGCTGTTTTGTTTCCCAAGCTGAGGCCTGCTTTGTCAGGCACGAAGGTATCAGAGAGGCACAAGGAGGAATGAAAACGGGGAATGGGGTTGAAATTAATAAGCTAGGAGGCTGCTACGATCCATCCATTGCCCTCTAACCTGGTGCAAACATGCATAAATCGTTGGGGGGGGGTGTCTTTGGTCTCTCTGAGCTTCTTGTAGACATTTCATCACCCAGCTAGGTAACATCATCAGTGTTGGAAGGGTGCCTAACAAAACCATGGCTTTTGTTTTGTTCCTCTAATCAAGGAACCATCAAGAACATCCCCAACAACACTGGCAAATGCAATCCATTGTATAAAAACAGAGAGCAAACCCCACTTCTAGCACTGATGATGTTATCTAGCTGGGTAATGAGACATCTGGCGCAGCAGACTAAAGCACTGTTGTTAACATCAGCTGCCTGCAATTACTGCAAGTTCAAATCTCACTAGGCTCAAGGTTGACTCAGCCTTCCATCCTTTCAAAATGAGGTAAAATGAGGACCCAGATTGTGGGGGCACTAAGCTGACTTTGTATAAATATATGCAAAAGTTTGAAGGCTATTGCTTAACGCATTGTAAGCGTCCTGAGTCTCCAAAGAAGGGCGGCATATACATAAATTTAAAAAAAAAACCAAGTTCAGAGAGCACCAAAGACCCAGTTCAATCCTGAACTACAAATATTCTCTTCTATCAATAAATCACTAAGCTTGACAGAATTGATAAGCCAAACCTAGACTTATCAAAGAGTCATGCCTCAGTCATGAAGTGTGTAACATGTTATCAAGAACCTATACGCCTGTGAAATGGCTACGTTTTTCTTGCTTCATTTTAAAAGGCAGTCTAGGGGAAAATACCTGTATAAATTCCCTGTACACCACCCAGAGTCTCTCTCAGTCAGCAGATGGGTGGTTTCTAAATCGGATAAATAAATAAACACTTGGAATGTAACTTGTGCAATTTAATTCTCTAAATATTTGTGCGTAACTCAACTGAATGTACTGGATGTACTCGCATGACATTCTGAATTAGAAAATTGCCTGTGTTTGATCTTAGCATGTCATAATACGAACCTAGCTTAAGTGAGATGAACAAATTTGGAGCACTGGGTCAATTAAATGAATTTTTTTGCTAATTCTGGGTAAACGTGCTCCAAACTTCATTTCTGAGCTCTAATAATATTCTGATCACATATTTTAAAGTTTAAGCATTCCTTCTGCATAGACATACTAAATTCAATTAAAGGAAGAGTTGCTAATAGGGAAAGGGCTCTTTTGAGTAAAACAAAATTATTTCTTGGGCCAGATAAGTTATGTATTCTGTGTAAATAAACCTCCCCACTTGTCTAGCCTCTTATTCTCCAGCTTTGGAGACAAATATTTATTTTATATATGATACTTAAGTCATAATAGAGTTCCTTTGTTTTAACTTAGCCTAGCGTTAGAAGACCTGGCCATGGAGAAAATCATTTATTATGGTGATTAAGAGTTGACAGCAATTGATGGCACATAATCAATTGTCAGGAGACAGCCCCAGTCAAACTGCAATTAATCAAACTATGGTTTGGGGTGAGCACCTTAAGCATGAAATGCTTTTTATAGCTACCACCGGAGTCAAATTAAGCTCAAATTTTACGGTTAGATAACAGGAATCTTTCTAAAATAATCCTCAGATAACTCAAAATAGGAGACGGTGGTGTCTTTTATCATCTTTACGGTGGCCTCTGACTTACGACTACAATTGGGACTGGAATGTTAGTTGCTAAGCAATGCAGTCGTTAAGCAAGTCCTTATGGGATCAGTCACCAGACTAGAGGTGGGTTTTAGCAGGTTCTGACCAGTTCTGGAGAACCGGTAGCAGAAATTTTGAATAGTTCGGAGAACTGGTAGTAAAAATTCTGACCGGCCCTGCCCCCATCTATTCTCTGCCTCCCAAGTCCCAGCTGATCGGGAGGAAATGGGGATTTTGCAGTATCCTTCCCCCAGGAGTGGGGACGGAATGGAGATTTTACAGTATCCTTCCCCTGCCACGCCCACCAAACCACACCCGCAGAACCGGTAATAAAAATTTTCAAAACCCACCACTGCACCAGACCCAATTTTAGAAACGTTTTGAACAATGCCGTTCAGCAAACGACCATGTCGTTAAGCCAATCTGACTTCTCCAATTGGAGAAAGGTTGCAAAATGTGATCATGTGACTCTCAGATTCTGCGGTCACATGAATTGTGGTCACGTGACTGGGGGCAGCAGTCAGGATTTTAAGGACAGCTCATAAGCGATGTTTTTCAAGGCAGTTCTAACTTCAGACGATAATTAAACAGTCATAACCTGAGGACTTCCTTTATCTATCTATCTACCTATCTATCTATCTATCTATCTATCTATCTATCTATCTATCTATCTTCTATTTTTAGCTATCTATCTATCTATCTATCTATCATCTATCTATCATCTATCATCTATCTATCAATCATCTATCTATCTATCAATCATCTATCATCTATTTGTTTATCTATCTATCATCTATCATCTGTCATCTATCAAATATCATCTATCATCTGTCAACTATCATCTATCTATATCTATCAATCATCTATCATCTATTTGTTTATCTATCTATCTATCTATCTATCATCTATCAATCATCTATTTATCTATCTATCTAACTATCATCTATCATCTATCATCTATCATCTATCATCTATCAACCAATCTATCTATTTATCATCTATCAATCATCTATCATCTATTTATCTATCTATCTATCATCTATCTATCTATCTATCTATCTATCTATCTATCTATCTATTGCTTTAGATACGGTTTGTGTTTAAAGGGAAGCCATCCACTGATCACAATTTCTGACACTTCCCAATTGGAGAAATCAGCTTGGCTTAACAACGTGGCCATTGGCTTAACGATCGTGTTAAAAAATGATTGTGAAATTGGGTCCGGTCCCAGGAGGACTTGCTTAATGACTGCATTGCTTAGCGACTGAAATCCCAGTCCCAATTGTAGCCGCAAGCGAAGGATTACCGGTAAAAAGCAGGCATTGCCACCCATCTCCTATTTGGGTTATTTGAGGATTATTTCAGAAAAGATTCCTGTTATCTAACAGTGAAATCACAACATTTGAAACAGAAGGAAGCCTGCTTTCCAATGTCTTACATAACTCAGAAATATTTAAGCTAGTACAGACAATAGTCTACAGAGGCTGCTGACAGAAATTAAAACACAGGAAGTCAACTGCAAAGAGTCTACTGCCCTCCAAACAGACCTGCTTCAAATGGCAGAGAGATGGAAAGAGAGATAACAGTACCACAGAATAAATATTGTCCATCAGGAATGGCAGAATTACCTCCCGGCTTACAACTGGTTTGTTGCACAGCTGTCAGCCAGGAGGACAAAATGGCACAACCCTATGTAAGAAGTTAGCACCCACCCCTTTCCTAGAGGAATGAAATATTTTGGGAAATATTAAAAAGGCAGAATATTATGTTTCCCTGGATGAGAAATGGAGAAGCATGTTTTAAAGACGAAGCAGCTCCCATCTTCCTGCCCCCACCCTTTGTCAAGAGGCAGAAACTCCATCTTTGTCAAAGGACCATCATCTGCAACACAATAGGACCCATCTAGCAACAGAAACTCACCACATGGCACCTGGGAAGATTACATCAGCCAGCAAGGCTAGCTAAGACCCCCAGCCCCTGGGAGTCTGACAACCAATCAGGATACTCTTTCTGGGCCCCAGGAAGTTCAAAGCCAGAGAGGGCATAAAACTCAGGGACTCGCTGCGTCTCGGCCCTTTTCTGTTCAGGAACTCAAACCATGTGATCCTGTCCACCATTAAACCATCTTTCCAAGCACTCTCCATGTTTCCAGTGTCTTTTTCCCCACTTGGAGCTGAACCCAGAAGGATATTTCTTCCTACACCTAATTTAATTAAAATACACTATTCCCCCCCCCCACACACACACACGCACTAAAGGAAAAATTGTAATCAAAGTATCTAAATTCAACCTAGAACTAAGGAGGGATTTTCTGACCGTGAGAAGAATCAACCCGTGGAACAGAAGTTGCCTTCGGAAGTTGTGGGAGCCTCAACACTGGAGGCTTTCAAGAAGAGACTGTACTGCCATTTGTCAGAAATGGTGCAGGATCTCCTGCTTAGGCAGGGGGTTGGACTAGATGACCTACCAACTCTGGGTCCCTTCCAACTCTGTTAATCTGTTAAATTGCTCAGGTTGTAAGGATGGCTAATTTCTATGCAGGTAGTCCTTGACTTAGGACCACCATTACGACTAGAATTTCCAATGCTCAGCTAGGCGGTTGTTGACTAAGTTGCCCTTGATTTTACAACGTCTTTGGAACAGGGAAGGTTATAAATGGGGATCACCTTACCCTGGGACAAGACAACCGTCATAAATACATGCCAGTTGCTAAACACCTGGATTTTTGATCACCTGACCATTCCCGCATTTATATATACCGTGTTTCCCTGAAAATAAGACCCTGTCTTATTTTTTTTTGAACCCTGAAATAAGCGCTTGGCCTTATTTTCAGGGAGGTCTTATTATTTTGGGGCGCATGGAGCAAGACAGGGCTCCTCTTGCCGTCTTACCTGATTTCCAGCTCTGTCTCCCTAACCCTAACCAGAGGAAATGGCAGGGACCGGCTGCACATGCATTTAAATATTTTAGGGGGGCCTTATTTTTAGGGAGGGATTATTTTCACGCATGCACTCAAAAGCCCGATTGGACTTATTATCTGGGGAATGGTGTGTGTGTAGATAGATAGATAGAAAGAAAGATAGATAGATAGATGGATGGATGGATGGATGGATGGATGGATGGATGGATAGATAGATGACAGATGACAGATGACAGATAGATAGATAGATAGATAGATAGATAGATAGATAGATAGATAGATAGATAGATAGATAGATAGATAGATGATCGATCGATCATCAGAGGCTTTTTTTTCTTTTTAAAGCAAAGAAAATGCTTTTAAAAGAAAACAAGAGCCTCTGACAATTAGGCAACTCAGCTGGGATCATCAGAGCCTTTTAAAAGCACATTTTTACAACCTCTTCAGCTGAAGAAGTTGTAGAAAAAATGCTTTTAAAAATAAAATAAAAAGCCTCTGATGATCGCGCAGCTCAGATGGGCATGAACGGGGGGGGGGGGGGGGCAGGGATTTTTGCTATCGGTTCTCCGAACCACCCGCCGCCATCGCTACCAGATCGGGTGATCCGGTCCGAACCGGGAGCATTTCACCCCTGTTTTAAATATGTAAATAATTAAATCAGCCCTTCTCATTAAGGCATCCCTCACGGAAGGATCTGGCAATAGGGTGTAATGATGATGGGTGAGACTACTCAGTGCCACCTTGCCATGCTCTGAAGCTGGGCGGGTAGATAACTGGGCAAGAGGACCTGGTTATGAAATATTTCCTCTCCCAAATTCTGGCATACCCTATGCAGTAGCATCTTTTTGAATTACGATTTAAAAAAAAAAATTGACAGGGTCTTGTAAGCGACAGTCAGCTTTAATTTATCAAATTAATTATTGACTTCAAATAGCTCTATTTTCATCCCATTTCTCTCTTAATTTTGTTTCATTATTGTTGGTTCTGATGCGTTAGCTATTTTTATAGCTGCATAGTGTCCCTGACCACAGACTGAAAGACAGGGTATATTTTCTCAACTAACAAATAAAGACGAATTTGATTTACTTCGCGTATGCGCCTGCAGAATTCTGCATTTTACAAAATCCCCATTCCCTCCCCACTTCTGAGGGAAGGATACTGCAAAATCTCCATTCACACCCCCCTTTGGGGCCAGCCAGAGATGGTATTTGCTGGTTCTCCAAACTGCTCAAAATTTCCGCTATCAGTTCGCCAGAATCTGTCAGAACCTACTGGATTTCACCCCTGTTTCTTAATGCTCTAAAGCCCCATAGTCAGAATCTTTTTCAGGAAATCCTGAGTTCTAGCACAATAGTCTACAAGGGAATATTCAACGCGGACAGACATATATTTATAACCTGCTGTCTACTATTTTGATCCCATCGCTATAGATCTGTTTTGTCATTAGCGGCTATAAATAGTTACCAGCAAACTTTCCTAAGTTTTAATGACCTCTTCCGGTTATTTCCAAGAGCAGTAATCTGGTTGCTTGTAAGGAACCATAAAAAGACTCAACTAAGTTCAATAAATGTCTGGAGAGGCTGATGTGCATTATCAAGACTCTTGTGAGTGATGTAACAGGCAATCTGAGTCATCCTTTAGGGGCAAAGTTCAAATTTTATTTATGAAGAACTAAGAGCTGGCTTGGTAAACTGACGGATAGAATCAAGATCACGTGAAGTCTTAACCACTTTATCGGGCCTTGGAAAGGCCACACTTGGAATACTGCATCCAGTTTTGGTCGCCACGATGTAAAAAAGATGTGGAGACTCTAGAAAGAGTGCAAGGAAGAGCAACAAAGATGATTAGGGGACTGGAGGCTAAAATATATGAAGAACGGTTGCAGGAATTGGGTATGTCTAGTTTGATGAAGAGAAGGACTAGGGGAGACATGATAGCAGTGTTCCGATATCTCAGGGGTTGCCACAAAGAAGAGGGAGTCAAACTATTCTTCAAAGCACCTGAGAGTAGGACAAGAAGCAATGGGTGGAAACTAATCAAGGAGAGAAGCAACTTAGAACTAAGGAGACATTTCCTGACAGAACAATTAATAAGTGGAACAACTTGCCTGCAGAAGTTGTGAATGCCCCAACACTGGAAATTTTTAAGAAGAAGTTGGATAACCATTTGTCTGAAGTGGTGTAGGGTTTCCTGCCTGGGCAGGGGGTTGGACTAGAGGTCCCTTCCAACTCTGTTATTCTATTCTATTCTATTAAACAATTTTTTCCCCAACTGGTTCCTTCTATTTTGGTCTGTAGCATCCACAGGGAGAACTGGAAGCAAATCAATCATTGAGTAGGGCACAGAGTTGGACTGTGGCTGGAGAGAACCAGATCGATCACTTCCTTGAACCCAAAGCTCACTCAGTGGCCTTGGGGAGGTCAGTCCATCTCAACCTAACTCACTCACGGGATTGTTGGTAGCAGAGGTGGTATTCAGATGGTTCGGATCGATTCAGGCGAACTGGTAGTGGAAATTGCAGGTAGGCCAGCTCACCCACCCCGGCTCTATGTATTGTTTTTTAGGCCGGACGCATGCGTGGAAGTGGGCAGGTGCTCACATTTGCGAACTGGTAGGGAAAGTAAGTGAGTGAATACCACCTCTTGTTGGTAGGGATAAAACTTAACTGATTGCTTAGTTAAACAGTTTGAAGACTGCTGTTTACAAAACACCCAGATTATTCCATGTGGAAGCTTAGGCGTCAAGCAAATTTATTTAGCAAACTTATTAGGCTCCAGCTACCAGCCCTGGACGACATCTTCGAATCTCGCTGTTTGAGGAATCTCGTTGTTTGAGAATGCATAACATTCTCAGAGACTCTTCCCATCCTGCTTACAATCTTTTTGGACTGTTGCCTTCTGGCAGAAGACACAGAACAATCAAAACTCGGACCCCACGTTTTCTGAATAGTTTTTATCCCAGAGCTATCATGGCACTCAACAATGAACTAAAGGGCCACCATCAGTGAGCTGTTAGACAGCATTACTTGGTCTGTTGTGTAGATGTTTGGGTGGTTTAGGGGTGGGGAATTGTGGTGGGTGGGAGTGTGTTTGGGGATTGTTATGTGTGTTGGACCTGGTCTTTGGGTGTTAAGTGAATTTCATTGTATAGGTATACTGTGTATATACGTACAATGACAATAAAGTTATTTGTTTGTTTGTTTGTTTGTTTATACTTTTCAATGTCTTTCTAAATGTCATGCTGACATACTGGACGGCAGAAATCTGGATGGCCACTAGATGGAAGGAAAGAGGTACAGGAAAGCCAACTCTTTGCTTCCTTGGTCATCTGAGTCTTAAGAGGACAGAGAATCCAAATAAGGCTATTTTCTAATTTAGGCTCCCGTTGTAGAAATTTGTATTTTGTGGGAGTCAATGGAGAAGCACTTGTAATGTATTGGTGCTTTTGGATCAGTTTTGAATCTATCATCATATACAGGTTGTCCTTGACTTAAAACAGTTCATTCAGTGATTGTTCGAAGTTACAACGGCATGGAGAAAGGGACTTTTGTCCGTTTTTCACATTTATGACGATTGCAGCATTCCCCACAGTTACGTGATCAGAAGTCAGACACATGACAACTGACTCATAGATACTGACTCTTAGTCCTTCATCATATCTATGATGATTGCAACATGATCCCGGGATCATGTGATCCCATTTTGTAACCTCCTAACAAGCCAGGTCAATGGGGAAGTCAAATTCACCTGTTGCTAACTTAACAACTGCAGTTATTCCAGTGGTGAAATCCAAATTTTTTTACTACCGGTTCTGTGGGCGTGGCTTGGTGGGCATGGCAGGGGAAGGATACTGCAACATCCCCATTCCCTCCCCGTTCCTGGGGGAAGGATATTGCAAAATCTCCATTCCCACCCCACTCTGAGGCCAGCTAGAGGTGGCATTTGCCGGTTCTTCGAACTGCTCAAAATTTCCGCTACCGGTTCTCCAGAACCTGTCAGAACCTGCTGGATTTCACCACCCCCCCGAGTTATTCTCTTAACAACTATGGCAAGAAAGGTTGCAAAATGGAGGGAAAACTCACTTAACAAATGTTTCACTTAGTAACAGAAGTTTAGGGGTTAACTGTGGTCGTAAGCCAAGGACTACCTGTGCTTTGTGGAACGAGACTATAAAAGGGGAGGGATTAGGTTCTTTAACTCAAACGTGGACCATCTTTTAGCTGAGCTTAATAACAAGGCCAAGAGAATGAAAAATATTGCATCTACTCACAGCGTACGGTTCATCTTAGTTTTCCGCTTGTCAGCACTTTTGTCTCTGGCTGCCATCTCTTCTTCGTCTCCTCAAGAATCTGAAAATAGAAGAACACATACAGATGACATGAACAGATGCCTACTAATCTCTACCTGTGTTCAGCCTTTGGGAAGGTGCAATTTCTTTCCCCTGATGTACAACCTGATGAGTCTCTGATTTTGCCAGTGCGATGGCGAAGACTCAAAACCATTTGGATCGTTTCCTGCCAGTCTCAGCTTTCTGCCTTTCTCCGGTATTTGAGAGAAGTAAATAAATAAAGCGAACAAACTGTGTGTGTGATATGCTCCTAACTGAGACACCGGCGTCAGAGGTGATGGTAAAGCCAGCCAAAGACTTGCTGAGTTTCCAAAGACGGATTTCTGCCCAATGCTTAATTTGCATGAACAAAAACCTAGCTTCCTCCTCTACTTTTCCAAAAGTGCTAACTTCTCAGCCAGTTCTGCATCCAGTGAATGGTGGATGAAAAAGCCTATTATTAAAACAAATTGGTAATTGGCACACACACAGAGAGAGAAGTCACTCAAGACTCTTTATAGTAAGGCTGTAAAACGGCTGAGCTAGTAGACTCAACGGTTACTTCATGGAAACATCTGTGCCGTTTTCTTGAAAGCAAGTCAGAAGTGGTTTACTATTACTGTATCTTCTTTCAGGATGTATTTTTTTAACCTATCCTACAGTTCTGGTGTCTCCTATTGATTACTCATCCAGGCCCAACCTTCCTTCGCTTCTAAACTCAAATACTCAAACAAAGCTTTGTGATTTACAGTATTAGCAATCTCTATCGGTGTATAGTCAAGGCTATGGTTTTCCCAGTTGCAATGTATGGCTGTGAAAGTTGGACCATAAGGAAGGCTGAGAAGGCCAAAGAATTGAGGCCTTTGAACTCTGGTGCTGGAGAAGACTCCTGCGAGTCCCTTGGGCTGCAAGGCGATCCAACCAGTCAGACCTAAAGGAGATCAACCCTGACTGCTCTTTAGAAGGCCAGATCCTGAAGATGAAACTCAAAGATTTGGGCCACCTAATGAGAAGGAAGGACTCCCTGGAGAAGAGCCTAATGCTGGGAACGATTGAGAGCAAAAGAAGAAGGGGACGGCAGAGAACGAGGTGGCTGGATGGAGTCACTGAAGCAGTCGGCGTGAGCTTAAATGGACTCCAGAGGATGGTAGAGGACAGGAAGGCCTGGAGGAACGTTGTCCATGGGGTTGTGATGGGTCGGGCACGACTTCACAACTAACAACAACAACAACAAACTTGTCTCCCAATCCTGGTGCTTTTCAAAACCATTCTGACAACAGTGTTCCTCAGTATTCCTAAGCAGGATGGGAATTGTTCACATATTCTAGATGCAGAAAACAGAGTCCTCAGTCTGGCAAGATTTTGACTCTAGATGTTAAAAATGAAAGAATAGACTAGAATAACTAGAATAGAATGGCATGGAATGGACTGGACTGGACTGGACTGGACTGGACTGGACTGGACTGGACTGGACTGGACTAGACTAGACTAGACTAGACTAGACTAGACTAAACTAGACTAGACTAGACTAGAATAGAATAGAATAGAATAGAATTTTTTTTATTAGCCAAGTGTGATTAGACACGCAAGGAATTTGTCTTGGTGCATAGTCTTTCAGTGTACATAAAAAAAAAGATATGTTCATCAAGAATCATAAGGTACAACACTTAATGACAGTCATAGGGTACGATAAGCCATCAGGAATCAAGAAATAAGTTTGGAAGGATTGCCACTGAATTGCCACTGAAGCAAAGGAAGAGGAATAGATTTCAAAATCAAACCAAAGCTTGCTTTCCAAGTGATCTGTCATAGGATAGCACAAGATTTTCTTCTTCACCTCTCCAGTTGTCCTGGCAACCGTTTCTAAGCTAACCAGCACTAGGGATGACTGTCAGATGAGTCCCCCTCCGTACCTGATACAGAGGAGCAGTGGTTGACATCATCCCAGGTTTCCATTTTGAAGATCGTTGGTTTTTTTTAAAAAAAAATCCTTTTATTTGGCAAAGCTTTGAGCAATTCCTGGAATAGAATTTTGAAAGGGGGCTGGTGCTTAATTTTTAAGGAACTTTGATTTACGTGCCAACAAATGTACAGATAGGGCTTTCTCCAACTGCAAAACGCCTGCACAGAAAAGCTTACCAAAGCTAAAATTGCAAGAGGCAGAAGTCAAGATATTTGAGTCAATGAAGATTCTCAGTCCTCCAGGTAAACTTGTTTGAAGTTTGAGTCGTGGCAACTGGACTTGTTTTCTTATTAGTTTGAGACCTTTTGTTGCTCATTCAAGGAGGTTTATCATTTGGAGCAAGTTAGTTAGGCAGAGTCTAACTAACTAAACTAAACTAAACTAATTAACTAACTAACTAATTAAAGAGTTGGAATGTACCAACTCTTCCCGCACCAACCTCAGGGGTTTCTTCTCCAAGACTTGAAGATAACTTAAGCCTCTTATCCTTAAAATCTTCCAACAAAGTTGGTGACTTGAGGATAACATCCGCAATTCAAAAACCTCAGTTGGGGAAATCCTTGTGAGGGTCAACCCCTCCAAACACGGAACAGGACAACTCATCACGGCCAACTTGCCACGGGACAATTCAACAATTCAACAATTCAATGTAATTATTTAAAGTAATTCAACAAACTATTTTAATTTTTGTCATGCGCATTTCATTTGATCCCTCCTTTTGCATTCTTTCCTTAATGATTCTATTCCACCATTTCTTTGATATCAGTCTGACTCTTGTTCTGCGGTGAGTTATGCCGCGGCAAGTTGGTCATGGCGAGTTGTCCTATGGCGAGTTGACCATGGCAAGTTGTCTGTGGCAGGTTGGCCACAGTCAGTTGGCCACAGTGAGTTGGCCATGTTGGGTTGGCTGCAGCAAGTTGTCCTAGACTTCCTCCAAACAGCCCAATGGAGATATAGATTGTATTCCTTACTCTTGTAAAGCTAAGTAACTGAAGGAGGAAAAGGTTGATCCCATGTAAAGGAAATGATCTGAGAGTAACTTTGCCTCAGGCAACTTCCACTCTGCAGCGTCTTCGCTCTCGCTCTCTCTTTCTCTCTTTTGTGTTTGATGGACAGGTTGAGATTGCATGCCTTTCTACGTTTGTTTGGAAAGGTTTCTCTTCTTTTTAAGTTGGAGATTTCGAAGCAATAGAGCAGGGGTCTCCAACCTTGGCAACTCTAAGACTTGTGGACTTCAACTCCCAGAGTTCCTCAGCCAGCTTTGCAGTTGAAGTCCACAAATCTTAAAGTTGCCAAGGTTGGAGACCCTGCAATAGAGGACTGGTGCTTGAAATCCCCGTAGGTTTGCTTGGTTGGCAGTTCCACAGAGTTTGCACAAAGCTCTCAAAGAAAATAATGTGAGTGTTGTATCAATTCCTAAAGCAGAATAATATCAGGATGGGGTGTCCTTTTCCAATCTAGAAGATCTGGTCTAGATAAGCTCCCTCTGTATAAGTTTAAGCAAGTCTGTGTGGACTAATCTACCTTCTGAGGACTTCTGGGGACCTCCTTTTAGAGGTTTTTTTGAGGAAAGAAAATGACAGACACAGGGAAAAGCAGCTCACTAACCCTGTTAATGTTCACATTCACTCCACAAATCTGAGGCTAAAGAAGATTATATCATGGGATTTATTTACATGTTTGCTTGGTTGATGTAATCTGTGGCTAAGAATATAAAATGAACTGCAGCCAGCATTAGGGAAAGAAATAATTTGAGGGTCACCATTCAAGCCACAGAAACATCGAACTTGTTAATGACCCCTAGTTGTCAAGCACAAATACACCTTTAATTCCTTATAAGCATATCTCAAAATACAGGGCACCTGAAATAACACTGATTATATAATCCAGAAATGCCACTGTATTTGTTCTTCTCAGTTTTCTGCATTGCCCTAGCTCAACACAGTTACATAATTTGGAGGGTGTTTTTTTTTTTAAAAAGGAATACTTGCTAGGATCCTACTTCAGTATTTAAATGACTGATCAGCTTTAATGTTTGGAAACAACTTTATCTCTTTTTTAGTTATAGATTGCATTGGAGATATAAGGAGAACCTCAACATGCGATGTACTCCTATCAGCACCAAAACTGAGGGACGTATTTAAAATATGAAGCAAGAAACAAAGTCTCTTTAACAAGAGAGGAAAAAATATGCCGTTAATCTTCTCCAAACGGAACCTGCCCCTCGTGGTTCCCAGCCAACATCATTTTGCCATCAGATTTCACCCTTTAATAGACTCTCTGTGAGCATGTCTGAATAGGACAGTGATGGCTAACCTTTTTGCCATCGCGTGCCAAAAGTGGGGGGTTGTGCAGGGGGGGGTTGCGTGCGTGCATGCCCACACCTATAATTCAATACCCCCGTGCCCCCCCCACTTTTGGCACGTGACTGCAAAAAGGTTACTGGTGGGCCCGGTAGGTTTTTTTGCCCTCCCCAGGCTCCAGGAGCTTTCTTGGAGCCTGGGGAGGGCAAAAACTGCCTTCCCCACCCTCCAGAGGCCCTCCGGAGGCCGGAAACGGCCCATTCCCAACTTCTGGTGGGCCTGGATGGTCCAAAAATCATTGGCCGGTGTGTGCATGCTAGAGCAACGCTCGCGTGCCCACAGATATGGCTCCGCGTGCCACCTGTGGCACTCGTGCCATAGGTTCGCCATCACAGGAATAGGAAATGATTCAATGGCCACGTACAGCTGTGTTTTTCAACCTTGAAGAAGTTAGGACTTCAACTCCCAGAGTTGCCCAAGCCAGCAGGGGAAATCAGGCTGGGAATTCTGGGAGCTGAAGTCCACAAATCTTAAGGTTGCTAATATTGGGAAACACACTGATCTAGACATTGATGATTCCCCTCTTCTCATTTTGCTTCTGAGTTATCAAAGTGGAAATCGTGCAGGATTAATGCCAGATCTTAGATTCTAATGAATTCAGTGCCTGGTTTTACACCACAACTTAATCTGTGTTAACAAAACTCAAAAGACTTCTCCAGATTAGGAATTTATTGGCCGTAGGTTGTAATTTGAACTGTGGCCGCATCTAGCAAGGCAGTCTTTGTTTACTGAGCTTGACTTTTTTAAAAAAAAAAATAGTCATAGTCCTTAAACATTTGTTATTACTGGATTATCGCCTCTGAAACCTTATGATGCCTTCCCTAATCTCAGGCTTTTGAGATGCCAACAACCAAGCTGAACTGGCTGGAGAAGTCTTTGAATCATTGCTGGAGGAAACTGCAGTTCTTCCTATTTTCATTTTCCAATGGAATGGCGTGGCTTGGTGGGCGTGGTGTGGTGTGGTGTGGCTTCAGTGGTGGGTTACTATTGGTTCTCCCTGGATCAGGCGAACCGGTAGCGGTGGTGGTAGGAGGCTCCGCCCACCCGCCCGGACATCTCTGCACAGGTGCAGAAGCATCGCACGCACACGAGTGAACCGGAAGCGGCCAAAATTGCAACCCACTACTGTGTGGCTTGGTGGGTGTGGCTTGGTGGATGTGGCCGGGGAAGGATACTGTAAAATCTCCATTCCCTTCCCGCTCCTGGGGGAAGGATATTGCAAAACCTCCATTCCCACCCCACTCTGGGGCAAGGAGAGGTGGTATTTTCCAGTTCTCCGAACTACTCAAAATTTCCGCTACCCGTTCTTCCGAACCTGTCAGAACCTGCTGGATTTCACCCCTGTTTTTAACCCGTATGCCATACTCTAACCCTACGGTGCAGCTTTTCAGCCATCATCCCTGATTTCAAAGCATGTATGAAAGAAAGCAGATGTGGAATATCGGCTGAGGGCTGTAGCAATTGGCATGAAATTGTTATAGGCCTGGCTTCCCACTGTACCAGAGGTTCATACAATATTCACAGCCTCATACAGTATTAAGAGTTGCTGGTGCTACATTAAAAAAAAATAAGTGGGAAAAAATGTTCTGTAGGGACACGGGGTTGCTTTTAATAGCAACATCTCCATTGTTTCTCACTGACTTCCTGCTGTTTTCTCTCTTTGCTCCTTTATTAGCAAGGAGAGTTGCATAAAAATAGGATCATATTGCCACAATACTTCGCACTTTTCGTTTTTTTTCAAGTGGCTTGCCATGCATTCATTTTCACCATGCATTCATAAAGAAGTTAAGTGTTATCAATGGCCTCATTTCTTTTTCTTTTTCTCCCCCCACCCCCCACATTTTTTCCCCGTGGCGAATACTGCACTGCAGATAAGCTAAAAGCTTTTTTCTTTTCTTTTTTTTAAATCACAGCTTGACTTTAAGAAATATCGGTATCCCTGCGAGTTCTAAGGCAGCCACTCTTCTTTCCGTTTCTTCATCCAATTCCAAAGAGAATAATAATTGGATTTCCTTTCTCATTTTTTTTCTCTTTAATAAGCTCTTTTAATATCCGTTGTTTATGGGAAGTACTTGGTGTATATAATATGCTGCAAGTTATCCTAGAGCAGGGAAGAATCTCTTTTTTGAAAAAATTGAAAACGTATTTGATTTGAAACAGCAAAGTATGATGGAAGAGTTATGGAAATTAGCATCCTTTGACCAACCAGCCTCTTACTCTGTACTTATACCTGCTAGATACAGCGGTCTCCAACCTTGGCAACTTTAAGACTTATTTTATTATTTATTTTATTGGTTCGATTTATATGCCGCCCTTCTCCGGAGACTCAGGGCGGCTTACAATGAGTTAAGCAATAGCCTTCATACTTTTGTTTATACCTTCTTAGTAGGGCTTTCGGCCCCCCCAAGCGGTGTTCTTTTTTTATACAAAGTCAGCTTATTGCCCCCACAATCCAGATCCTCATGGATTTGTGGACTTCAACTCCCTGAGTTCCTAGACTCGTGGACTTTAACTCTGGGAGTTGAAATTCAAGTCTTAAAGTTGCCAAGGTTGGAGACCCCTGTCCTAAATAGTTAGGGTTAGGGTTAGCAAAGCTGGCTGAGGAACTCTGGGAGTTGAAGTCCACAAGTCTTAAAGTTGCCAAGGTTGGAGACCCCTGTTCTAGAACATTTCTCTTAACAAAGCCTTCCATAACCTGACCTCACATGAAACAGGTAAGTAAAAGGGGAATTACCTGATTGTACGTGATAAGGTAATTAGAGATCACTTTCTTTTTTTAAAGGATATTTCAGTAAGCTCTGGAAAAAGGCCCTGATTTTTTTCTTAGCTAGAAAGTGACGTTATCTTTGTCTCCTACAGATGCTCAAAATCTCAGTTAACATTTTCCCTAAGTAGCCAGGGCAAAGGAGTTCTTGGAGATGTTGCTCAGAAATTCTGGAGTAAATCACTTTTGCTTGACTTTGATCTATGTCCTGATATACAGGTAGGAATTATTCTTAACCCCATGGTTGCACCCTCCTTGTCTCTGACATATACAGCTGTGCTGTCTTTCAGCCTGTTCTTAAACTTCCTTGGTGGCTGTTTTTAATCTCAATCTTTCCTTGGAAAGTATCTCCATGAAGTGCTGGCGTAGAACTTCAGCCATCAATAGACACATAAAGATAAACAACATTTACACGTCATTCAAAAGAGATAGTAAAAAGCTAAGAAAGAAACAGCAAACAGAATGGATTTTCTCCAGCAACCAATACCCAGAGAAGCAGGGATTAACACCAGACAAACTATCATAGAAAATAATCAAGGCACTACCAAAAAAGAAAGCCACACCCCACCAACACTGGCAGAGCAAGCCATTGTATAGACATAAGGGACAAACCCCACACTCACCAGCACTGAAGATGTGATCTATTCAGATAGAGAAACATCTACAAACAAGCGACTAAGCTCAGAGAACAGCACAACTTCCTTAGACTGGAGGTTCTATTCCAAAAGCTTGCAAAAGCCTTGGGTTGGAGACATCCAGTCTTCCTGATATGAATTTTCATCAGAAAGTTATTTCCAGCATGGAATGCTCAGCATCTTGGGACATATAAATAAACATTGCAACCAATGGAAACTTTTTTCAGTCTCATAAATCGACTTTGTTTTTCCACGCTGATGGTTGAGTCAGACAGCAAGACTTGACCAACTGAGTGGTAGTTCTAAGGTGCCACGGATAGTTTGGCAAGAGGAAAAAGAGAGGCTAAAATTCCTGGAGACTACCTGATGTGGCAAGAGTGAGATGGGGAGGGCAAAAGAGATATCTGGAAACAACACCAGCTTCCACAGATTACAAAACGAGCATGGCTCTTCCCAACAGCTGATTTGATGCTGGTTGGAGGCTGTGTGTTTCTACAGAATTATCTCCTCTACTCCACGGTATTAGAAGAGAGCTCAGGTCTTATGACTTGGCATAATTTTATGTAGTCAGAATTTTCAGCGCCTGGGATATCAGCCTAGAATTGTGGGCTTGAAAAAGACTATTTACAGTTTATTATAGCCAGTCCTTTCTGGCAACCGTAAACAATTCAGCATGGGAAGTATAAGGCCCCTGGGGAAATAGAATTACTAGAAGTGCGTTTTGTTGAGCAATCCTTTCTCAGTCTTTGCATCATCTTTGTTTGTGACTTCTTGTCTCTTGGTTCTACGCTGCTGCAGTTTGCCCTCCTGTTCACAACCAAAAACATCTGAGAAGTTTAGAGACACTAGAACGCTTTGGGAAGAAGGAAGCAAGCCATTTTAGACTGGAAAGGTAGCCATCTAAGAGGTACTGTGGCTGCTTCAGAAATGAACCCGAGGGAGACTTATTTCTCCTATAGCTGTGATGGCGAACCTATGGCACAGGTGGCACGGGTAGCCATATTGGTTGGCACGCGAGCTCAGCACCTTCTGAGTCCACCAGACGTAGGGAAACAGGCTGTTTCCTGCCTCCAAAGGGCCTCGGTGGGTGGTGGGGAAGGCTTGTTTTTCTCTCTCCCCAGTCTCCAGAGCCTTTCTAGGAGTCTGGGGAGGGCAAAAACAGCCTTCCCCACCCCCTGGAGGCCCTCCAGAAGCCGGAAACAGCCTGTTTGCCAACTTCCGGTGGGACCGGAAGGGCCATTTTTTGCTCTCCCCAACCTCCAGAGCCTTTCTAGGAGTTTAGGAAGGTCGTTATCGCTCTCCCCACACTCCCATCACATGCCAGGAGCATGGAGAGTGTTGTGGGGGGGGGTCACGCATGCAAGCGCAGGGGCAGGACACTAGAATTATGAGTTTGGGCACAAATGTGTGCGACCCCCCTCCCCCTCTTGGCACGCGATGGCAAAAGGGTTAGCCATCACTGTCCTATAGCAAGGATGTCCAATCTTGGGCAACTTTAAGACTTGTGGACTTCAACTCACAGTTCAACTGTGAACTCTGGGAGTTGAAATCCACAAGTCTTAAAGTTGCCAAGGTTGGAGAACCCTGTAGTAGACCTTAGTATACCTGAGATAGCACTTTCCAAAGACGTGAGTCATCTTGAGAGCTGGGGACAATGGTCATTGTAGTCCAGCATTTCTAAAGAGATCAGCTTTGAAGATTGCTCGGAAATAAAACCTACCAATTACCTCGCTGACTGAGTCTTAGACCAAGGCCTTCTTCATTAAACAAATGTTAAGCCACGGTTTATTAAATTAGCACAATAGATTCAATCAGATGCCAAGAGATTCATACAAAAGCCAAATATTAAGCCAATTTTTTTAAAAAAAAAACATTATGTCTTACAGGTAAGTTATGCAACAGCGTGAAATAGATTCTATTTCATTTCTTTACAAACATTGAAATCATGGCCTTTTTATGCATAACAAAAAACTTTTCATCCAAAGCAATCAACAATAAAATGTAAGCAATAAGGCTTACATATAATATGAAATCTGGACATATTATTGTATTATATTCTGTGTAAGCTGACAAGAGTCTTTGGGTTGCAGAAAAATGGAAAGTAAATGAATGATTAAATAAGAACAGAATAGAATATTGATCCCATTGTCTAAATTAATGGCCTATTGTTCAAACAGGACAATAGGTTATTAGTTTGACATTAGGTGCCTATATTGGTGCCTTGTTTATTAACCGTACAGCTAGTCCTAGACTTACAAACCAGTGGTGAAATGTAAAATTTGTTACTACTGGTTCTGTGGGCGTGGCTTGGTGGGAGGGGTAATATGACTGAGTGGGCGTGGCCAATTTTTTTTTTTTACTTTTAAAACCATTTTTTCTACAACCTCTTCGGCCGAAGAGGTTGTAGAAAAAATGCTTTTAAAAGCCTCTGATGATCCCAGCTGAGCCTCGTGATCATCAGAGGCTTTTTTTTTTTTTACTTTTAAAAGCATTTTTTTCGGCCAAAGAGGTTGCAGAAAAATTGCTTTTAAAATAAAAAAAAAAAGCCTCTGATGATTGCGCAGCTCAGCTGGGCAATGGGGTGGGGGTGGGTGCAGGGAGTTTTGCTACCGGTTCTCCGAACCACCCGCCTCCATTGCTACCGGATTGGGCGATCCGGTCCGAACCAGGAGCATTTCACCCCTGTTACAAACCATTTATTTAGTGACTGTTCAAAGTTACAATGAAACTGAAGAAAGTGAGTTATAATTAGTCCTCGCGCTTATGACCATCGCAGCATTCCCATGGTCACATGATCCAAAATCCAGGTGCTTTACACCTGGCATGTATTTATGATGGTTACAGCATCCTGGGGTCACATGATCACTATTTGGGACCCTCCCAGCCAGCTTCCAATAAGGAAAGTCAATGAGGGGGAGGGGAGGACTGGATTCACTTAATAACCACATGATTCATTTAACGACTGCAGTGATTTGCTTAACAACTGCAGCCAAAAAAGGTCATAAAATCAGGCGCAATGGATTGCTTATCAATGGAAATTCAAGCCCCAATTGTGGATGTAAGTCGATGACTACCTGTATGGGGGAATAATTCACTACCTTGTTCCCGGACAACTAGAGAACATAGTAAGGCTAAACTGGAATAAATTATAAAGTTTAGGAAGACAATAATAGAATGAGTGACAGATCATTTAGTCCAGCTTCTAGCTGAAGCAGAAAACCGAATTCCTGAAATTTTGCAACAGAAACAGTCACAGGGAAAAAAATATATGCAATTTTCTTTGCGAGGGTTAGCATCTGTTGGGAAATATCCAAAATTTAAAACGGTCTCCCATGGGCCATAAAAGGGACGTGGTGGCTCAGTGGCTAAGACGCTGAGTTTGTCGATCAAAAGGTCGGCAGTTCAGCGGTTCGAATCCCTAGTGCTGCGTAACGGGGTGAGCTCCCGTTACTTGTCCCAGCTTCTGCCAACCTAGCAGTTTGAAAGCAAGTAAAAAATGCAAGTAGAAAAATAGGAACCACCTTTGGTGGGAAGAGAACAGCGTTCCATGCGCCTTTGGCATTGAGTCATGCCAGCCACATGACCACGGAGACGTCTTCGGACAGCGCAAGTTCTTTGTCTTTGAAACGGAGATAAGCACCGCCCCCTAGAGTTGGGAACGACTAGCACATATGTGCGAGAGGAACCTTTTTACCTTTTACCCATAGGCCAAGGTCTTCCGGACCCACCGGACTACATCTCCCATCGTCCCCATCAGCATAACAACTGCTCCTCTCCAACGGAGGAAGGTATTTGCAATGCAGCCTTCCAAGCCCGTTTCCAGGATTCTAGCTTGACGTTGCTTCAAATTGTGCGCCTCAATGTTCCCCATGCATACACACACACAAAAAAATGCACGCCTCGGGTAGCTATAATTCTGGCCATTTCTGTTTTCTAAAAGGGGAAGCCCCGAGAGATTTGCTGCAAAAGCCACAAGTGTTACCTCTACGGCAGAGCTCCGAGGTACACGGACAATGCCTCTTCCTCTCGTCTGGATCTGTCTCAGTGAATCGGAGGCCCAAGCGACTGGATGGAAGATCTTGGAAGTTCTAACTGGTGTGAGCAGGTTAGCGTAATTTATAAGTACTCTACTTACCCATGTGATCTGAGCAGATGCCATAGGGCTGAGAATTTTTTTTTTCCCAGGAGACGGGAAGGCAGGTAGAAAAAAACCAGCTGGGAACTAAAACCTGTTCAACCACAGTTGTGGCTTATGCTCAATAGAAAGGAATTTTCCACTAATAGGACTACACATGTGTTTACAACCTGCCCGGCTATCTGAATAGGCGACAGCAGACAAGGTTCAAGATTAGGCAGAAACATAAGGAACAATGTTACACTTTGTTAGGTTGCAATATTTGAATGCAGCTTCCTGGGTATTTCTCTTTCCATTAAAGCATTTATTTCTCGTGCTCGCCGACGGGTGCGCAAAGCTGAACAGGCATCAATTGTCCAGGCGTTCTTGGTCTCAAATGAAAGGTGCAAAAATAAATAAATAAATAAATAATGCAATTCTCTCCATATTTTGCATTTTGGCCAAGTCTTTATCTGGGAAATGCTCTCACGTATATCACGTGCACAGTTGCAATGTACAATTTTTCCTCCACTCGGTGCAGGAATTTTTACCTTGTCTTAGCACAAGGTTTACAGGTACCCTATTTTTCGGACTATAAGATGCACCGAAGTATAAGACACACCAAGATTTCGAAGAGGTAAACAAGAAAAAAAAAGTTTTTGCCCTTCCCGGCCCCCAGGAGCACTCTGCGGGCCTCCCAAACCCTCTGCGTGTCCCGTTTTTGCGAAAAAGGGGCCTGTTTTTCGCAAAAATGGGATGCGCAGATGGCTTGGGAGGCCTCCAGAGTGCTCCTGGGGGCTGGGGAGGGCAAAACCTCCCCTATTTTTTTGAAAAACGGGCTTGTTTTTGGCCTCCCAAACCCCCCACATGTCACCTTTTTGCCATCCCAGTCCCCAGGAGCACTCTGCAGGCCTCCCCTCTCACATCCCATTTTTGTGAAAAATGGGCCTGTTTTTCGCAAAAACGGGACGCGTGGGGCGGGGTTTTGGGAGGCCAAAAATGGCTGTGTTCAGTGTATAAGACGCACCAACATTTCCACCCTATTTTAGAGGGGTGGGGGAAGTGCATCTTATAGTCCGAAAAGCATGGTAGTCCTTGAATTATAACCCTTCGTTTTACAGTTGTTCAAAGTTACAATGGTGCTGAAAGAAGTGATTTACAACCAGTCCTCGCACTTATGACCATCACAGCATCTCCATAGTCACACGATCAAAATTCACGGAACTTGATAATGGGCATGTATTTTTTTTTTAAATTTGATTTATATGCCGCCCTCCTCCGGAGACTCAGGGCGGCTTACAATGCGCTAAGCAATAGCCTTCATACTTTTGTATATTTATACAAAGTCAGCTTATTGCCCCCACAAACTGGGTCCTCAATTTACCTACCTTAGAAAGGATGGAAGGCTGAGTCAACCTTGAGCCTTGGTGAGATTCGAACCTGCAATAATTGCAGGCAGCTGATGTTAATAACAGGGCTTTAGACCACTGTATTGACAATGGTTGCAAGCATCCTGGGCTCATTTGTTGTGACCTTCCTAATTGTGTCCGATAAGCAATCAAGGGAGGGAAGCCGGATTCGCTTGAGGACAATGGGTTTAACAAACGGTGGTGATCCGCTTAACATCCATGGCAAAAAAAGGTCATAAAATAAATTGTGTGATTTGCTTAACAACTGTCTTGCTTAGCAATTAAAAATTCTGGTCCCAGTTGTGGTTGTAAGGCAAGGACTACCTTTGGAATTCCACCCTTGGAATACCGCATCCAGTTTTGGTCACCACAGTGTAAAAAAGATAGAATAGAGTTGGAAGGGACCTTGGAGGTCTTCTAGTCCAACCCCCTGCTTAGGCAGGAAACCCTACACCACTTCAGACAAATGGTTATCCAACAACTTCTTAAAAATTTCCAGTGTTGGAGCGTTCACAACTTCTGGAGGCAAGTTGTTCCATTTATTAATTGTTCTAACTGTCAGGAAATTTCTCCTAGTTCTAAGTTGCTTCTCTCCTTGATTAGCTTCCATCCATTGCTTCTTGTCCTACGCTCAGGCGCTTTAGAGAATAGCTTGACTCCCTCTTCTTTGTGGCATTTCTAGATGTGGAGACTCTAGAAAGAGTGCAGAGAAGAGCAACAAAGATGATTAGGGGACTCGAGGATAAAACATATAAAGAACGGTTGCTGGAATTGGGTATGGCTAGTTTAATGAAAAGAAGGACTAGGGGTGACATGATAGCAGCGTTCCAATATTTGAGGGGCTGCCACAGGGAGGAGGGAGTTTGGAAAACTTATTTTCCAAAGCACCTGAAAGCCAGACAAGGAACAATGGATGGAAACTGATCAAGGAGAGATTCAACCTATAAATAAGGAAAAACTTCCTAACAGTGAGAACACTTTATCAGTGGAACGACTTGCCTCCAGAAGCTGTGGGTGATCCAACATTGGAGGTTTTTAAGGAGAAATTGGACAACCATTTGTCTGAAGTGGTGTAGGGTTTCCTGCCTGTGCAGGGGGTTGGACTAGAAGACCTCCAAGGTCCCTTCCAACTCTGTTATTCTGTTATGCATATGACCTTAGTGACTCTGTAGCTGTGACCTAGCCAGGGAACAGCAGAGGCCAAGATAGTATTTTAGTTGTGATTTAGTGTCACACTGTTGAATTATCACAGGAGAATTTGTGTGCTGGGGACTGTGGTGCAGACAAGAAGCAGTGCCTGGGAGCATCTTGAATTAACTCTTGCAAATCAGTAACCAGGGGAACTGCCACACAAAAGAGGGAAAGAGTAATTAGTTCTTTCTTCATTGATTCCATTTCTATAGCCGTCCATCTCATTCCCCGGCTGGGGAATTTGGACAAGCCTGATTTAGCCCTTGTCTAGCTAAGATACTGATAGTAATATGGTGCAAAGCTTCAGCAGGTAAGCAGAGCTACCTTCATTTATTTATTTTTATTAGTCATATTTCTATGCTGCCTACTATCCGAGGACTCTGGGCGGCTTATACCAAAGACAGTATACTAAATAGCATCTTGCCCCCAACAATCTGGGTTCTCATTTTACCCACCTCGGAAGGATGGAAGGCTGAGTCAACCTTGAGCCGGTGAGATTTGATCCGCTGATCTGCTGAACTAGCAGTCAGCTGAAGTAGCTGCAGTACTGCACTCTAACCGCTGCGCCACCTCGGCTCATTGCATCTCAGTGCAATAGGTTGAATTTGCTCCTTCTGTCAAATGTTTCATTCCATATCGCTCATCTTTAGCATGCATTTGGTTCTATATTTCCTTTAAGCATCAAATGAAGAGTCTAGGACAGTGATGGCTAACCTTTTTGCCATCACACGCCAAGGGGCGGGGGTCGCGTGCGTGCGTGCCCACACCCATACTTCTATGTGCTCTGCCCCCATGCATGCACGTGTGACACCCCCCCCCCCCGCTCCCCATGCTCCTGGCACGTGATGGCACGGTAGGCCTGTTTTTTTGCTCTCCCCAGCCTCTAGAGCCTTTCTAGGAGTATGGGGAGGGTGAAAATAGCCTTCCTAGACTCCTAGAAAGGCTCTGGAGTCTGGGGAGAGCAAAAAATGGGCCTTCCGGTCCCACCGGAAGTTGGCAAATAGGCTGTTTCCAGCCTCTAGAGGGCCTCCAGGGGATGGGGAAGGCCGTTTTTACCCTCCCCAGACTCCTAGAAAGGCTCTGGAGACTGGGGACAGAGAAAAACAGGCCTTCCCCACTACCCACCGAGGCCCTCGAGGCCTTTCCCTACTTCTGGTGGGTTCAGAAGGCGCTGAGCTCACGTGCCAACCAATATGGCTACATGTACCACCTATGGCACACAGGCCAGAGGTGGCACGCAGAGCCCTTTCTGATGGGACACAAGTCATTGCCCCAGGTCAGCTTTGCTGCGCATGCATGTTGTGTCCCGCCAACCAGCTGGTTTTTGGGTCTCTGCCGTACATTCTGGGGGGCAGGACACGTCTGGGTGCATGTGTGGGGGCCATGTGCGCATTGCATTTTGGGGTTCAGGCACTCAGTCCGGAAAAGGTTAGCCATCGCTGGTCTAGGACAACTCGCTGATGCCAACTTGCCATGCGGCAATTTAACACAAGAAAAGTGTACTCTAGATCCGTTCCTCTCTTAATATTATTAGTAATACCCATGCTTCCCCCAAAATAAAACCGGGTCTTATTTTCTTTTGGGTCCCAAAATAAGCCCTAGGGCTTATTTTTTGGGAATGTCTTATTTTTTTCCCCATGTACTGGAAGCCCACTTCTTCTGCTTGTTCACGGCCACAATGGAGCAGAAGGTCGAGCAATGCACCAGTGCCATGGCTACAAGATGAGGCAGGTGGAGATGCCCCACATGCCCAACAATGGATTACCTCAGAGCCCCTGAGGTAATGGGTTGGGCCACCCATGCCCCAACAGATGCCTCGCCTCGCAGCCACAGCACCAGCGCACCACTCAGCTTCCTGCTCCGTTGCAGCTATGAGCAACCAGAAGAAGTGGGCCAGCAACCACATGGGCTCCTGCTGTGAAGTGCTGCTGACACAAAGCAGGTGTTGGGGCATGGGTGGCCTGGCTGCGGGGGCCCTGAGGAAAGCCAGTGTGGGGCATGTGGGACAGCTTCACCACCATCCCACCTCGCCTCGTGGCTGTGGCCCTACAAGCAATCAGACAGAATGGGTGGCTGGGTGGCTGCGCAGGCGCTTAAGTAGGGCTTATTTTGGGGGTAGGGTTTATATTAGGTGTACACATAAAATATGCTAGGTCTTATTTTTGGGATAGGTCTTATTTTCAGGGAAACAGGATATATAAAAATTATATATATATATATACACACACACACACACACACACACACACACACACACACACACACACATATATATAATTTATAATATTATACTGTAGTTATCTCGTGTTAAGTTGTCCTGCAGCAAGTTGTCTCATAAAAGTTGGCTGCAGGAAGTCATCAAGGGCAAGTTGGCCGCTGCGAATCAGCCTTGACTGCAGCGAGTTGGCGGCACTGAATTGTCCTTTGGTGACTTGGCCACAGCGAGTTGTGCCACTCCGCCAAATAAAGGTATGGTAAAAGTTAAAGGTTCCCCTTGCACATATGTGCTAGTCATTCCCGATTCTAGGAGGTGGTGCTCATCTCCGTTTCAAAGTTGAAGAGCCAGCGCTGTCCGAAGACGTCTACATGGTCATGTAGCCGGCATGACTCAATGCCAAAAGCGCACAAAACGCTGTGACCTTCCCAACAATGTGGTCCCTATTTTTCTACTTGCATTTTTTTATGTGCTTTCGAACTGCTAGGTTGGCAGAAGCTGGGACAAGTAACGGGAGCTCCCCCCGTTACGTGGCGCTAGGGACTCGAACCGCCGAACTGCCGACTTTTTGATCGACCAGCTCAGCATCTTAGCCACTGAGCCACCGTATCCCCTTTGATGCTAGCAAAATTTACTACCATCAAAAATAAAGGCAGGCGGGGAGTGAGTGTTCTTCTCCAACCCCTGGTTGCTTTCTAACACACTCACCCTTTACAACTGGCCTAATTGACAGAGAAAGGCCGATGGGGGTGGCTGATTGGTTCTCTAGCAATCTGGCAAGTTCCTTCCAACTCTTTATAAATAAAAGAGTCATAAGCTGGTGGGCCTGTGCTGTCTTGTTTTACCTCCTCTTATCTTGTTGTGTCTTGTCTTTTTTTCCCCTCTTTTTTTTCGCCTGTTGAATCCTCACGTCACGGCCACCTCCATCATAAACCAGGGGATTATAAATGCACACCCTGGCTGAGTCTAGTACTGATTGTTTTGTATTCAGGCACACAGGTGCTCAGGATGCAAAGGTATGTAATTACGCCCTGGGAAAGATGGGGAAACAGCAAAGGAAAGGTGACCGTGACTCAGTGGGAACTAAAAGCTAACCATCCTTCTAAGTGACTAGGGACATGGAAGAGCTGGTAGTGATTCAGTGGGAACCCAAAGAGCTAGCCAAAGGCCAGGTTATGGAAGGAGAGGGATGACTCATGCCATCATGTTGAAAGCAAGCGCTAATGAATGATCGGTATGTCGGCATGCAGTGGGAAACGATCCTTGAGACGGCTGGATCGAAAGGGCCGGGAGCAACCTCGATCAAGAGTGCCTTGCACAGAGAGCGGGTTCTTGCCATTTGCTCTCCTAGGTGCCATGGGCTTTCTGCCAGAGCAGGGGTTGGCTAATTTGTTGATTTTGGTCGGTAAAATGAGGACCCAGATTGTTGGGGGCCATATGCTGACTCTGTAAACGGCTTAGAGAGGGCTGTGAAGCACTGTGAAGCGGTATATAAGTCTAAGGAATATTGCTATTGCTCTTCCTCCCTTCTTCCCTTCCTCCCTTCCTCCCTTCCTCCCTTCTTCCCTCCCTCCCTTCCTTCCTCTCTCCTTCCTTCTTTCTTTCCTTCCTTCCTTCCTCTCTTCTTCCTTCCTTCCTTCCTTCCTTCCCTCCTCCCTCCCTCCTTTGCCATGGTGGCGCAGTGGTTAGAATGCAGTACTGGAGGTCAACTCTGCCCACTGTCTGGAGTTCGATCATGACTAGCTCAAGGTTGACTCAGCCTTCCATCCTTCTGAGGTCGGTAAAATGAGGATCCAGATTGTTGGGGGCAATAAACCGCTTAGAGAGGGCTGTAAAAGCATTGTGAAGCCATATATAAGTCTAAGTGTTATTGCTATTTTCCTCCCTCCCTCCCTCCCTCCCTCCCTCCTTCCTCCCTTCCTCCCTTCTTCCCTCCCTCCCTCCCTCCTTCCTTCCTTCCTTCCTTCCTTCCTTGCTGCAGTGGCACAGTGGTTAGAATGCACTATTGCAGGCCAACTCTGCCCACTGTCTGGAGTTCGATCCTGACTAGCTCAAGGTTGACTCAGCCTTCCATCCTTCCGAGGTCAGTAAAATGAGGACCCAGATTGTTGCGGGCAATAGGCTGACTCTGTAATCTGCCTAGAGAGGGCTGCAAAGCACTGTAAAGCGATATATAAGTCTAAATGCTGTTGCTTATTGCGATCTGCAGCTCTCATTGAACTTGATTGACAAGTTACAAGAACACAGGTAGTCCTCGAGCCCAACAGAGCCCCGAATTTATGTTGCTAAGTGAGACATTTGTTAAGTGAGTTTTGCCCCCATTTATGACTTTTCGTGCCACATTCATGAAGCGAATCACTGCAGTTCTTAAATGAGGAAACCGGCGGATCTGGTTTCCCCCTTGACTTGTCAGAAGGTCGCAAAAGGGGATCATGTGACCCCGGGATGTTGCAACCGTCATAAATGTGAGTCAGTTGTCAAGCATCCGAATACAAATCCTGTGACCACGGGGGTTCTGCAAGGGTCATAAGTGTGAAAAACAAGTCACTTTTTTCCGGGCTGTTGTAACTTCGAACGGTCGCTAAGCGAACTGTTGTAAGTCGAGGACTACCCGCACACAAAAGAATGCACATAGAAAGGACTGTTGATTTGAAAGAGAGGCGAAAGAGGCCATCGGTGTTAAAATTGAACACCCCTCCCTAACAGAGAGGGAGGGATAAGACACCATATATCTCCTGTCTATAACACCGTCCTTTCAGCAATTCCAAGAAGGTTCCACAAACAATTGCATCCTGATTCAGGTGACCCTGAGGGCACAGATAAACCCCCACCTCAAGTGGCCTCAACAGCTCTCAGAGAGAGTGCTAATGACCAGATGACTGCAAAGAACTATTCATTCCATTCCCCACCTCCCCATTCTATCAGAACTATTCCTTCCACCCAGGGATGGAATTCACTTACTTTCCTTACCACACTTGCCACTTCCAAGAATGCGCCTGGTGTTGCATGCATGTGCTTTGCTTGCGTGCGTACCTTCCGCGCATATGGCCGGTCTCAAAAACGTGCCTAAATAGGACGGCGATTTCCACTACCAATTCGCCTGAACTGGTCTGAACCGGCTGAATACCACCTCTGCTTCCACCCCACCCACCATCCTGCCAGAACCGATGAAGCAGGGGTGAAATCCAGCAGGTTCTGACAGGTTCTGGAGAACCGGTAGCGGAAATTTTGAGTAGTTGATTTTAATTTGATTGTGATTTTATTGTGATTTGTTGATTTGCTGTTGATTTTAATTTTATTGTGATTTGTACTGGAAATTGTCATTTTTGTAAGCCGTCCTGAGTCCCTCGGGAGAAAGGCGGCATATAAATCGCAATAATAAATAAATAATAAATAGTTCCGAGAACCGGCAAATACCATCTGTGGCTGGCCCCAGAGTGGGGAGGGAATGAGGATTTTGCAAAATCCTTCCCCCAGGAGTGGGGAGGGAATGGGAATTTTGCAGTATCCTTCCCCCAGGAGT
>WNWU01000076.1:1032996-1044877 GCA_012654045.1 Ptyas mucosa
CCTTCCTTCCTTCCTTCCTTCCTTCCTTCCTTCCTTCCTTCCTTCCTTCCTTCCTTCTGTCAGGTTCCAATGTCATCTCAAATTAATTTCACTCCCAAGCAATTACTCTTTGCTGAAATATCTCATTTATTGAGAACGACAGATCTGGTCCCAACTTCGTCGTAGCCAATACTAACCCTCTGACCCCAAAACCTTCCCCTTCCGTACCCCCAAAACTCAACTTCTTATTGGCCATCTTCCAGCTCAATCTTCTCAGCTCCTGCCTCCAACCCCAGGAATTCCCCCCTCCCATCCAAGCAACACTATCTACAAAAAGAATAAGTAGGTAAAAGTTCAAGCCTCATCTCCTCCTCTCTATGGCAGCCTTGAAAGGCTGACACCTTCCTTCCTTCCTTCCTTCCTTCCTTCTTTCCTCCCTCCCTCTCAGTGGTTAGAGTGGTGCATTGCAGGCTAACTCTGTCCCTTGCCAGCAGTTCGATCCTGACCGGCTCAAGATTGACTCAGCCTTCCATCCTTCCAAGATGGGTCAAATGAGGACCCAGATTGTTGGGGGCAAGAGGCTGACTCTGCAAACCGCTTAGAGAGGGCTGTAAAAGCACCGTGAAGCGGTATATACGTCTAAGTGCTATTGTTATTGCTATAACGGGGAATGCAAAAAAGCTAGCATTGTTCCTTAGGGGTGTTAAATAGCAAATGCATTTGGGAGTCTTTCTCACAAGCATTGCTTTCTTTCTAGTCTAACCATGTAGGTGTCTTGCCGAGTAGTAAACATGCAAGAACGAGTTTTTCCCCCTGCTGGAATGAGAAAGCTATACTCACCTCGGTGTCTATTTTGATTAGAGCAATGTCCAGTTTATGGTCAACATCTTTGATCTGGGCGTCCACCTGATGGCCAGTTTTGAGCTCGACTTTGATTCTCTGCTTCTTGTTGAGGACATGGGCATTGGTGAGGATTAAACCGTCTTCGGATACAATGAAGCCTGAGCCACTGGAAACCAGAACCTCTTTTTTTGTGTAGGGCGCCCTGGCCCAGGAAGATAGACAAAAAAGGATAATAATAAATCCATTCTTGCCAACTTCAGAATGTAAGGCGGTGTATCAGTGGACGGGGAAATTCTGGAAATTAACGTCCATTCCTTCAAATACATCAAGAATATGAGAAACACTTTTGTTTCCACATGGAAACCGCTTCTGAACTTTGTGCTTGACGTGGAAAAGAATGAAATTCTGACTTCGGGTTTTACATATTAGATTGATAAATCTTTCTAGAAATGATTTATTCATAGGCAAAGGTAAAGGTTGCCCTCGCACATATGTGCTAGTCATTCCTGACTCTAGGGGACAGTGCTCATCTCCGTTCCGTGCACCTTTGGTGTTTAGTCATGCCGGCCACATGACCACGGAGACGTCTTCGGACAGCGCTGGCTCTTCGGCTTTGAAACGGAGATGAGCACTGCCCTCTAGAGTCGGGAACAACTAGCACATATGTGCGAGGGGAACCTTTACTTTTAATGTACATCTTACTGACTTCAGAGGGTCTATTCTAAAGCTGCCTAAACAGAGATTCTGATAATATCTTTCATTCCTTTTTTTTTTTTTTTGCAAATTCACGTACAAGTGATTTTTTAAAAAAATCCAAGCAGTCTCATTTAAAGCAGGTTTTAAATGCTAGTGAGAATATGTATTTCAATATTTGGTGTAAATCTTTTCTCTTTTTCTCTGCAGGTTGAAAGTTACCTGCAGAACTGTCATGGCTGCAGTTCCCACTTTTTAATAATTGAAGGGGTAAATGGGGAAAGAATCTTTAAGTGGAAAACTAGAATAATTGAAGGGGTAGATGGGGAAAGAATCTTTAAGGGGAAAACTAGAAGGGCAGACGGAAGGTCATTTTCAACATCTAGTTAGAATTTGGTTAACGTCAACGCCTACAGAAGACTTATCAATTTCATCTGGAGAGAATTTGGTCACTCTCACTACCTGTAAAGAGTTTCTCTTACCTGCGAAAGAGTTCCAGGTGAACCACAGAAGGAGCAATTTTCTCCACCACGTCAGCAATAAAGTTAAATTTATTCCTCGGACTGTTGAGGTCCACAGCACCTGTAGAACAATGTCTCCCTAGTTCATTGAGGCATCTTAAAGCCAGTGAGAGGCAATGCTAAAACACATGGGGATTTGGGACAGTGGTGAAATCCAATTTTTTCCCCTTTACTACCGGTTCTGTGGACGTGGCTTGGTGGGTGTGGCAGGGGAAGGATACGGCAAAATCTCCATTCCCACCCCACTTCAGGAGGATACTGCAAAATCTCCATTCCCACCCCACTCCAGGGGAAGGATACTGCAAAATCTCCATTTCCACCCCACTATGGGGCCAGCCAGAGGTGGCATTTCCCAGTTCTCCAAACTACTCAAGATTTCCGCTACTGATTCTCCAGAACCTGTCAGAACCTGCTGGATTTCACCCCCTGATTTGGGGTTAGCTATTTTCCAAAGCACCTGAAGGCCAGACAAGAAACAAGGGTTGGAAACTGAACAAGGAAAGATTCAACCTGGAAATAAGGAGAAACTTCCTGACAGTGAGAACAATGAACCCAAAGAACGGAAGTTGTGAGAACTTCATCCCTGGAAGCTTTCAAGAAGCAGCTGAACTGCCCTCTGTCAGAAATGGTGTAAGGTCTCCTGCATCGGGGGGGGGGGGGGGGTTGGACTAGATGACCTACAAGGTCCCTTATTAATTAATTAATTAATTAATTTCGATTAATATGCCGCCCTTCTCCGGAGACTCAGGGCGGCTTACAATGCGTTAAGCAATAGCCTTCATACTTTTTGTATATACCTGCTTAGTAGGGCTTTCGCCCCCCCCAAAAAAAGCGGTGTTCTTTTTTTATACAAAGTCAGCTTATTGCCCCCACAATCCGGGTCCTCATTTTACCTTCCTCGGAAGGATGGAAGGCTGAGTCCACCTTGAGCCTGGTGAGATTGGAACTCGCAGTAATTGCAGGCAGCTGGCAGCTAAGTGCTACTTTAACGGCACTTCAGTCCGCTGCGCCACCAAGGCTCTTCCAACTCTCTTCTTCTGTTCTGTTACTTTCTCTTCCCGAGAGAAACGGTGTGGAGTTTTACTACCGCAAACTCCTCCTGTGCTTGGTCGGTTTAATGCGCCCAGGAACAGATGCCAGCTCTCCTGCCTGGTAAACCAGGTTCCTAGCCAAGCTGTGGCCCCAAGTAGGAAAGCGACGCTCAGTTTTCTCCTCTACCTCCTCCCCACCCCACGTGGATCCCCGCACCCACCTGCTTCTCCGCAGTTTCCCTTATGGACTGGGACGACGAGCGGCTGGTGGCCAGAGCTGGACTGATGGTTCCGGGCGCGCAGCTGGCAAAAGCTGCTGTAAGTGCGCCCATCGCTGCCGCAGACGCCCAGCGGCCCCTCGACGCACGAACAAATGCCAGGTCCGGAGCTGCCCGGCTGCCGGTAACAGAAGAAGCCCCGGGCGCAAAGGCCGTCTGGAGCGCACGGCTGACCCTCTCCAGGCGCGCAGTCCAAGCAGCAGCCGCAGCTGTCCAGCTGGAGCTCGCGTCCGACGGCCAGGCAGGCTTCTGGAGAGTCCGGCGGGCAGCGCATCCTCTGACAGTCCGCTGGGCACGGGGGCAACGGGCTGGAAGGAGCGACCAGCACGGCCGGCAGGAGGAGGAAGAGGAACAAGGGCGGCGACCGGGCCATGGTTTTGGAAGGAGCGTCCGTGGCTGCAGGAACCAGACTGGGTAGCTGCGCCGACGGCTCGCAGGCTTTATGCGGGGGAAAGCCAGAGGGGTCGGGACCAAGGGGGCGGAGGCCCGTGGGTAGCCGATACCACCCACCCACACCACCTCCCGCCAGTAGTCACAGGCAGAGGCGCGTGGATCAAAACTTAAGCTGGATGTGCAAAGTTCTCCTTACCAATCAAAGCAGTGGCGAACGTCAGGATGGAGTCAAGGCTGGGGCGCTAGACCAGGACTTCAGCATAGAATAGAATAACAGAGTTGGAAGGGACCTTGGAGGTCTTCTAGTCCAATCCCCTGCTTAGGCAGGAAACGCTATTCCATTCCAGACTAATGGTTGTCCAATCTCTTAAACAACTTCCAGCGTTGGAGCATTCACAATTTCTGGAGGCAAGTCGTTCCACTGATTAATTATTTTAACTGTCAGGAATTATTATTATTTTTTTTTTAGTTCTAGGTTGTTTCTCTCTTTGATTAGTTTCCACCCATTGCTTCTTGTCCTGCCCTCAGGTGCTTTGGAGAATAGCTTGAAATTCAGGAGGCTCTGACAGGTTCTGGAGAACCGGTAACGGAAATTTTGAGCAGTTCGGAGAACCGGCAAATACCACCTCCGGCTGGTGCCAGAGTGGGGTGGGGATGGAGATTTTGCAATATCCTTCCCCTGGAGTGCGGTGGGAATGGAGATTTTGCAGTATCCTTCCCCTGCCAAGCCCGCCAAGCCACGCCCGCCAAGCCACACCACGCCCACCAAGCCACGCCCACAGAACTGAAAGTTTAAAAAATGGATTTCACCGCTGGCTTGACTCCCTCTTCTTTGTGGCAGCCCCTGAGATATTGGAAGACTGCTATCATGTCTCCCCTGGTCCGTCTTCTCATCAAACTAGACATACCTGATTCCAGCAACTGTTTGTTCGTTTTTTTAAAATTTGATTTATATGTCGCCCTTCTCCGGAGACTCAGGACGGCTTACGATGCGTTAAGCAATAGCCTTCATACTTTTGTATATTTATACAAAGTCAGCTTATTGCCCCCACAAACTGGGTCCTCATTTTACCTACCTTAGAAAGGATGGAAGGCTGAATCAACCTTGAGCCTGGTGGGATTTGAACCTGCAGTAATTGCAGGCAGCTGATCTTAATAACAGTGAATTAGTCCACTGCACCACTCAGGACTGTTCTTTATATGTTTTAGGTTCCTACCTTTGAATGGCTCCTAAGCCCCTGGCCTTCTCCTCCCGGATACAACTGTTCAAGAAGCTTTTGCAGATCTGTTTAAGAGCCCTTTGCTAGGTTTGGAGAAGAAAAACTTAGTCTATCTGGTGGGATCAAGAGGAAGGACCTTCTCGGTGGTGGCTCCCACCCTGTGGAACTCCATCCCTGTGGAAATAAGATTGGTCCCCACTTTGATATTCTTTCAAAAGGCCCCGGAGATATGGTTTTGTCAGCAGGTCTGGGGACCTCAGGATGATATGGAACCCATCAAGTGCTGGTTTGATTGTTCACGTAAGATGTGTGTGTGTACAATTATTGGTTTAAAAAAAAAAGAGGGTTTTATTTCTATAAGTCAGCCGAAGTCACTGTGAGTGAGTTGGGCAGCCATATAAATTTTCTTGATCAAGAAAATTAAAACTTGGCAAAGCACCTCTGTCCATAGCAGTCTACCTGTAAACAAATTAAAAGGCCTTCAGCCAAACTCCAGTGGTGGGGATTATATGAATAAAAAGGTAAAGGTTCCCCTCGCACATACGTGCTAGTCATTCCTGACTCTAGGGGGTGGTGCTCATCTCCGTTTCAAAGCCGAAGAGCCAGCGCTGTCCGAAGACGTCTCCGTGGTCATGTGGCCGGCATGACTCAATGCCAAAGGCGCACGGAACGCTGTTCCCTTCCCACCAAAGGTGGTCCCTATTTTTCTACTTGCATTTTTTACATGCTTTCGAACTGCTAGGTTGGCAGAAGCTGGGATAAGTAACGGGAGCTCACCCCGTTATGGCGGCGCTAGGGATTCGAACCTCTGAACTGCCGACCTTTCTGATCGACAAGCTCAGCATCTTAACCACTGAGCCACCATGTCCCTCTAATTTAAAAAGCCTTCCCATGGATACCCCTAATTCTTATATAGAGTTCTGGATATCTGGATGTGGCTTTTATTATGAAACGCCTCATCTTGTTCTTAGCCTTGGGAATGGGATTTTAGAGATTAACAGAGTTGGAAGGGACAATGTAGGTCTTTTAGTCTAACCCCCCCCCCAAAGCAGGAGACCCTACACCATTTCTGACAGGTGGCAGTCCAGTCTCTTCTTGAAAGCTTCCGGGGATGAAGCTCCCACAACTTCCGAAGGCAACTTCTGTTCCATGGGTTGATTGCTCTCACTGTCAGAAAATTTCTCCTTATTTCCAGGTTGAATCTCTCCTTGTTCAGTTTCCATCCGTTGTTCCTTGCCTGGCCTTCGGGTGCTTTGGAAAAGAGCTTGACCCCTCCTCTCTATGGCAGCCCCTCAAATATTGGAAGACTGCTATCATGTCTCCCCTGGTCCTTCTCTTTTTTATTTGATTCCCATCTTTTTTCCCCATAAAACCCTCTTACTTCCTTTCCACAAAAAGAGATAGTCCTTCATCCAAACCCATTTTTTTCAACAGAAGTGCAAAACGTTAGGATGGGAAGTCCTACAGTAAGTCTAATTTGGAGTGACAGCCCAGGTGCTAATGTGGCTTTCAAACCCCTTTCTCCAGGGAGCCCGAGACACAGATTGATCCCTGGGCCATCCGTGGTGATGAAAACTCTGTATAGATAGTCCTCGACTTACATTCATTTAGTGACCATTCAAAGTCCCAACAACACTAAAGTGAGTTATGACCGCTCCTCACATTTGCAACCACTGCAACATCCCCAGGGACATGTGATCAAAATTTGGGCGCACAAGAGCCGTGGTGGCCGCAGTGGTTAGAATGGAGTATTGCAGGCTACCTCTGCTGCCTGCCGGCTGCTTGCAATTCAACAGTTCAAATCCCACCAGGCTCAAGGTTGACTCAGCCTTCCATCCTTCCAAGGTAGGTAAAATGAGGAGCCAGATTGTTGGGGGCCAGAGGCTGACTCTGTAAACCACTTAGAGAGGGCTGTAAAGGACTGTGAAGTGGTATATAAGTGCTATTGCTATCCATCCTTCCTCCCTCCCTCCCTCCCTCCCTCTTATTCCCTTTCTCATTCTTCTTTCTGGCGGCGCAGTGGTTAGAATGCATTATTGCAGGCTAACTCTGCCCACTGCCACAAGTTCGATCCTGATTAGGTCAAGGTTGACGCAGCCTTCCATCCTTCCGAGGTGGGTAAAATGAGGTGGGGGGCAAGAGGCTGACTCTGTAAACCGCTTAGAGAGGGCGGCAAAGAACCATAAAGCGGTATATAAGTCTAAGTGCTCAAGCAGCCATGAGACATGTTCTCTGACACCACTCCCTACTGTGGTCTCAGAGCATGCTGCATGCTTTAATATCTATGTATCTATCATCTATCTATCTATCTATCTATCTATCTATCTATCTATCTATCATCCATCCATCCATCCATCCATCCATCTATCTATCTATCTATCTATCTATCCATCTATCTAATATCTATCATATATCAATCGTAATCTATTAGAATGCAGTATTGCAGGATAATTCTGCCCACTGCCAAGAGTTAGATCCTGACCGGCTCAAGGCTGACTCAACCTTCCATCCTTCCGAGGTGGGTAAAATGAGGATACAGATTGTTGGGGGCAAGAGGCTGACTCTGTAAACCGCTTAGAGAGGGCTGGAAAGCAGTGTGAAGCGGTATATAAGTCTAAGTGCTATTGCTATTGCATGGCAACCAGCATTTATTTACAATGGTTTCGGTGTCTGGGGGTGTGTGTGTCATGTGATCGCCATTTGCCACCTTCTCAGCAGGCTTCGGACAAGCAAAGTCAATGGGAGATGCTGTATTTGCTTAGTGACCATGTGGTTTACTTAACAACCGTACTGATTTGCTTATGGCAGAAAAGGTTGCAAAATCGGGCACGGCTCCCGTTAACACCCACCTTGCAACAGAAATTTGTGGTTGTAAACTGAGGATTACCTGTACTAGGACACAGTGTTTAATTTTATAGGAAATCCAACATGAGAAGGAAAAAAAAAGAGAGAGAGAGAGAGACAACACAAAATTCTGGTCATAATTTTATGTATTAACAACGGCTAAAAAAAATAATAAATCTTCAGAGCAAAGAAGTGGATGAAAGCTGTAATTGTGGGTCTATTGATTGGGGGATTAAATCCCATTTAACTTTGCAGTAATAAGCACGCCTGCCAGAGGGTGTCAAAAAACAATCCGGTGGTCCACAACATAATGCTTTAATTACCTTCTTTTCTTCCTTCCTCGCCTCTGTGTTATCAATGTTAAAACCAAAGAACAGCATGATCTCTTAAATCAGGGGTGTCAAACTCAATTTCATTTGAGGGCCGCATCAGGGTTGTGTTTGATCTCGGGGGGGGGGCGTGGATGTGGCGTGGATGTGGTTGACGTGGCCAGCTCGACGTCACTCGTGTCGGGCGCTCCTGTGATGGCTCGAGCGCTCTGCCAGCGAAAACAGGCTCCCGAGCTCCATTTTCGGCTGCAACGGCCTCCTGCAACTCTCAGCGAGCGAAAACGGAGCTCAGGAGAGCCACGTGCGGTCCTCCTGATCTCCATTTTCATTGGCAGAAGTACCAGGGGCCAGTCCTTTGCTGTTTCCAGGGTGGCCCCGCGGATCAGCTCTAAGCAGTCCGTGGGGCAGATCCAGCCTGCGGGCCTTGAGTTTGACACCCGTCTGAAATGATTTTAGCAGCTTCCTTCCAAGTGTGAATAGCAGCCTTCACAAAAGGCTCCGGATCAAGTTATGCCCATCGCAAGAATTCAATGACATCCGAAAGGGAGGGGAGGGGGGAAGATGCAAATGATTTCAATTTCCTTGAATTACAAAGGTTGCCACTAGAGTTTCTTTTTTCTTTTGAGGAGGTAAGAACAATGCAGATTATTTCAGACAGTATTCTTCCCTTCCAGTACCACGATGATTAGGGGATTCGAAGTCACCTACAGCCTCACAGCTCAAGCAAGTATTTATTAATTCAATTTATATGCCGCCTTTCTCCGGAGACTCAGGGCGGCTGAGTATTATTTTGCCAAATGCCTGGCAGCAGGGGTGAAATCTAAAATTTGTTACTACTGGTTCTGTGGGTGTGGCTTGGTGGGGGGATTAATGTGACTGGGTGGGTGTGGCCAACGTTTTTTTTTAAAAACTTTTAAAAGCATTTTTTCTATAACCTCTTCAGCTGAAGAGGTTGCAGAAAAAATGCTTTTAAAAGCCTCCGATGATCAGGCAACTGAGCTGGGATCGCCAGAGGCTTTTAAAGGCATTTTTTTTCCCCCTACAACCTCTTCGGCCGAGGTTGAAGCATTTGTAGAAAAAATGCTTTTAAAAGCCTCTGATGATCCCAGCTGAGCCGCACGATCATCAGAGGCTTTTTTTTTTACTTTTAAAAGCATTTTTCGGCTGAAAAGGTTGTAGGTTAAATGCTTTTAAAAGTAAAAAGTAAAAAAAACCAGCCTCTCTGATGATCGCGCGGCTCAGCTGGGCATGTGGTGGTGGGGGGGGGGGCAGGGATTTTTGCTACCGGTTCTCCGAACCTCCCGCCTTCATCGCTACCGGATCCGATCCGAACCGGGAGCATTTCACCCCTGCTTGGCAGGAATCTGGAAGCAACAGCAAAATAACCCATCTGGCTCAATTGGAGAGATCATACTGCATCTTATTTTTTTAAAAAAAACACACAAACAAATAAAAGAAAAGTCTTATTCCTGAATGAACCGAAGTACAAAAGTATGCACACCTGAGAATCTCGGTATCGCAGACATTCACACATTTTGCGAGAGAGCAGTAGTCTTTGCACAGTGGAACACAGGATTTTAACCGTAAACCAGCCTATGGCTCAAAACGGGGAGCGTGCTTCCTTCTCATCTGCTCCAAAGCGTGCTTCCTGCCAACTATTGGAAGGCGAGATTAGCATGGTGCATTTTCCGTTGCAAATCTGTAGCGCCGCTGATGTGCTCGCAACGTCCCCTGAAATTGTTTTCTTTAAGGAGAGGCCGCCAAGCTTGAGTAAGATGGAACCACAGTACCAGGAAATAATAGATCTATCTAGGCAGGGGTGGGCGTTGAAAATTTTAGCAAGGGGGTCTCTACCCGATTGCTGGGTGGGCGTGGCCATGTCGGCCTCCTGCACCCCGGCAGTGTGTGTGTGTGTGTGTGTGTGTGTGTGTGTGTTTGCCCTCCCCAGGCTCCAGAGGCTTTTCTTGAGCTCCGGGAGGGCAAAAACGGCCTCCCCAGGCTCCGGAGGCTGGAAATGGGCCTGTTTCCGGCCTTCCCAAATTTTCGGTAGACCCGTTTTTCACCCTCTCAGAGGTTCTGTGGATGCCCTGCACTTACCTGCATCCAAAATGGGCCACATGGGGATTCCTGGGAGGGATGGGTTCGGCAGGGCCAGCCAGTGGGATTTGGGAGCTCTCCTAACTGCACAGAATCTTAGCTAGAGGTTCTCCTGAACCCCTGCGAACCCCCAGCAGCCCACCCCTGTATTTAGGAGAGCTTTCCCCCTGCCTCTACTCACCATTCAGAACTTCCTGTACCTTCTATCTGCTGACTTAGTACAGACTAGGAACTCATCTTCATTCATCATAACCTTCCCGAAATGAAATCACGGTAGCCAGAGCTTGTAAGGTCCCACTTTGGGAAAAGACATAAGATGAGAAGAAAGCAAAGAAGCTGGACTTTGTTTTGGAAGGGTGGGTTCTTCAGTTCTGTTCTCCTCTTGATCATCTTTTCTCCTCCTTGGTGGGACAGCCAGGTATTCCCGACTCCCATGTTTTCTGAATTAAATTTCCTCTGCCCTCCAGCCCAGCTGCCCTTGGAAATGCCAGAGGAGGGAGCAGTCTTGCAAAGACTAAATGAGACCTACACCTTCCTGCTCCTTGCAAGATGTTCATCTCCACTACCATCACAATCGATCGAAGGGTCAGGGGATACCACCTGTTTGCACCCACTCCCAGGTCCCCAGGATCCAAAGGTTACCAGGAAAGACCCCACTTTAAAATCTTCATGAATCCTAGGCAGCCATTAAAAGAATTACTCAGTTCTAGGTGTCAATATCTGCCCAGCATATGACAACCTCATTGCTCAAAGTATCATTTGACATTCACTATGGAAAAAAAACCCTTTTGGTACCTCCATTATTATTATTTTTTTCACAGTCGCACAGACCCCCGAGAAGGACTGAGAAAAGATGCTATTTCAACGAGGATGTCCTTGTTCTGTTTCCTCTCTCCGATTTCTTGAAAATTCCTTTCTTCGGTATAGATTTTATGTATACCTTATCGCCAGCCTGCCGTTGAATGTTCTTAGAATTTGTTGGGCGATGTTTTTCACCCTGCCATATTGCTTTTTGATAGCCAAGCTACCTGCTACAAACAATTATATTATGAAGAGCTCAAAATCTTAACTTGGTTGTAATTCAGGTAAGTACCAGAACCTCATATTATCATCTGAGACTATCGTCTTTAAGAGAAAGGAAAGAAGGGAGGGAGGGAGGGAAGGAAGGAAGGAAGGAAGGAAGGAGGGAGGGAGGGAGGGAAGGGAGGAAGGAAAGAAAGAGAAGGGGAAGAGAAGGAAGGAAGGAGGGAAAGAAGGAAGGAGGGAGGGAGGGAGGGAGGGAGGGGAGGAAGGAAAGAGAAGGGGAACGGGAAGGGGGACAAAGGGAAGGAGGGAGGGAGGGAGGGAAGGGAGGAAGGAAGGAAAGAGAAGGGGAAGAGAAGGAAGGAAGGAGGGAAAGAAGGAAGGAGGGAGGGAGGGAAGGGAGGAAGGGAAGGAAGAAAGGAAGGAGGGAGGGAGGGAAGGGAGAAAGGGAAGGGAAGGGGAAAAAGGAAGGGAAGGAAGGAAGGAAGGAAGGAGGAAGGGAGGGAGGGAGGGAAGGAAGGGAGGGGAGGGGTGGGAAGGGAAGGGAAAGGGAAAGGGAAAAGGAAAGGAAAGGAAAAGAAGAAGAGAGAAGGGAAGGGAAGGGAAGGGAAGGGAAGGGAAGGGAAGGAA
>WNWU01000076.1:1050955-1060460 GCA_012654045.1 Ptyas mucosa
TAATAGGATGGGAGTTATGTAAACATTGCTTTTGACTTTAGAGCCTGTGAGTTCCCAATAGGAGCCTGAGTGGCGTAGGAGGCTAATGCCTCCTACAAGGCAGCATTTAACATCCAGCTGCCTGCAATTACTGTAAGTTCGAATCTCACCAGGCTCAAGGTTGACTCAGCCTTCCATCCTTTCTAAGGTGGGTAAAATGAGGACCCGGTTTGTGCGGGCAATAAGCTGACTTTGTATAAAAATATACAAAAGTATGAAGGCTATTGCTTAACGCATTGTAAGCCGCCCTGAGTCTCCGGAGAAGGGCGGCATATAAATAAGAATTAAAAAATAATAATATTGGGGTGTAGGACTAAGCCTGCAGAGAGCTAGTTCAAGTTCCCTTTTAGAAAGTTTCCTATCCCCATAAATGCTTGGAAAATGTGCCCAGAATTTCCCGACACATCATATTTCTTAACGCAGAATTTCCAGGAAGTGTTTACTGGAAAAACTAAAATCTATAGGTACTTTTGCATTGTGGGGATATCTAAAACTGGGATGACTCTGCTGTTAAAAGAAATATTTATGTACTTGCTTACTTATTTACTACTTTGCAAATCTATACAGTGACAGGAGTATCTTGGGCAGATTGTGTCTTAAACCTAGGCATCCGTAGTATTTTTGGAACACATTAAGGTCCATTCAGTTTTATTTGTCAATACAACTTTCTAGCCAGACATTATTTATTCATCAAAATCAATGGCATAACATTATGCATCTAGCTAGCTCGACCCGTTGTGGCTAATAGCAAACTTAGTTTTAACACTATGTGTGAATTGAGACGCTGGAAGATTCATCCCTAGGCAAAGTTTGGCCTCTGAAGCTATCCAGCAGGAGACTGGTCTTCCTGATGGCACGCCCCAAACAGGGCAATATGCCAAGAAGACTCAGCAAAATTAACAAGAAGAAAAAAGGCCTGGAAAATCTATTTATCCTGTTGGGAGGATGATAACTTCCAGGGCAAACAAATATGCATGAAAAATATATCCCGCTTCTTGGAATCTTTGCCTTTAGAGATAGATTGCAAAAATGAGTCCATTCTCTGCACACACACCCCCAAAAAATGTACAGAATGTGAGCCCCGAGTGACAACTATTGTACCCCTGGATTTTGCCAGTTGGTCCCAGTAACTCCTAGGCAACCAGCAGAAGAAATTATGCTGATGGTGGAGGTTGGTATTATCAACACTCTGAAAACTTACCATTTGTGTTGCATTGTTCATTACTTTTTTTTGCAACAGTGTTGAAATGCACGCCTGCATATCTTGGGACAGGATAGATAGACCATAAGCTACATGGGTGAGATAACTTAAGCCGTAAGTTGCAAGTACTACTTGTTGTAAGAACTATTTTGGATGCTGTTCTATTTCCCTGCCGGTCTCTGGTTCTTAGGTGGTTTGCATTAGTTTATATCCTAGTTTTCTTTCACAATCATTTTCTTGGCTGACTGAGTATTAGCTAACGGCAGTGAATAGGGATTCCATTCAGGACGCCGGAATTTCAGCCTGGATTCACGCATCAGTGAATCGGTTATTAAGCCATGGTTTATTAAATGAACTAAAAAAACCTTTTATGTTTGCAAAACCGCAATGTCAGAACTTGCAGGAACTTTTTTCCCCCTCCTTTGTTTCTTCTGCTAAAGAGCCGCCCTCCCCTTTCGGAGAAGACGCAGCTTCCTCACTTAAGTTTTAGTTCTTTAGGATTTTCTTTTGAATTTCTTTTCGTTTTTCTTTTTCCTTTTTCAGAAATCACTTCCTGCTTCCTCCCTAGCAACCGTCATGTTCCATACTTTCAAAATCTAAAAACGGGCTGCCTTTTGCAGATCTTGTGACTGCCTGAGATCTACATTTAAAAAGATTTTTTTGTTTCCTTGCAAACATCACACATTATGCTGCAGAACTATTTATAGAGCTTGGAAAGTTAGTTGCTCCTTACCATATGCAGCCTCTTTGCTTGAAGCTCCGCTCGCCACGGTTCCGTTGTGCCAGAGTTCGGCGCATCTAACGCCTGCCTGTGAAGACGGCTGAAAAAAAAAATATGAAAAGAAGAAAAGAAGGCTGTGTGGGTTTGGGGATTTTGACTATTCATGCTTCTGAACACAGCACTTTCTGCTCATCTTTGCATAAGTCTCTTTTGTGGCTTGAGCATGTGATCCAATTTGCTAAGTTGCTATGCAACCATCAGTCCTCTTTGGCTTGGATCTAAGAGAATTGGTCAGGCAGAAGTCAAGGTCATTCATGCCTAGAAGATTTGAAGTGGGACTGGAATTCCGGAAGAGGGAAGGAAGGAAGGAAGGAAGGAAGGAAGGAAGGAAGGAAGGAAGGAAAAGATTATTATGATTTTTTTCAGAAGGTTGGACTGAAGGAAGAAGGGAAGGGAGGAAGGGAAGGAGGAAGGGAGGAAGGAAAGCAAAGATTATGATTTTTTTCAGCAGGTTGGACTGAAGGAAGAAGGGAGTGGTGGAGGAGGAAAACAGGAAGGAAGGAAGGAAAGGAAAATTTATGATTTTTTCAGCAGGTTGGACTGAAGGAAGAAGGGAGGGATGGAGGGAGGGAGGGAGGAAGGAAGGAAAGGAAAAGAAAGATGATTTTTTTTCAGCAGATTGGACTGAAGGAAGAAGGGAGGGATGGAGGAGGAAAACAGGAAGGAAGGAAAGGAAAGATGATTTTTTTCAGCAGGTTGGACTGAAGGAAGAAGGGGAGGGAGGGAGGAAGGAAAGGAAAGATTATGATTTTTTTCAGCAGGTTGGACTGGAGGAAGAAGGGGAGGGAGGGAGGGAGGGAGGAAAGGAAAGATGATTTTTTTCAGCAAGTTGGACTGAAGGAAGAAGGGGAGGGAGGAAGGAAGGAAAGGAAAAATTATGATTTTTTTCAGCAGGTTGGACTGAAGGAAGAAGGGAAGGGAGGGAGGAAGGAGGGAATCATTGTGATTTTTATCAACATGATTCTAAAGATCTAAGTGGGTGGATTTCTACAACATAATTTCTTACTAACTTAATATTCTATGTACTTTAAAGATGTAGGATTGTTCTTTAGGCCCCAGTCAACATTTTTTTTTTAAAAAAAGAGAGACTTTATTGTAAACATAGTCACTTTAGTTCTTCAAAATAATAATAAAGGCTAGAGTATAAATCAGAGTGCAGGGAATCCACATAACTGAAAGCCGTTAAGTTTGAAAAACCATGGTACAGATACAGAAAAGTGAAATATTGAAACACAGCATGTGTACGCACAAACACACACACACCATAAAGAGGAACTTTCAGTAGCTCATTTCCCGTCCCCTTCCTTTTTCCCTAGCTAGTAAGCTCTGATCAACTTTACTGTTTGGTTAAGCTTTTCTCCCCGAGCTATAACTGCAGAAAAAACAATTACTACCAACCTGCCTTCCATGGAGGACCTGTCTACTGCACGAGTCAAAAAGAGGGCTGGGAAAATATTTACAGACCAGAGGTGGGTTTCAGCAGGTTCTGACCAGTTCTGGAGAACCGGTAGCGGAAATTTTGAGTAGTTCGGAGAACCAGTAGTAAAAATTCTGACTGCCCCCACCCCCATCTATTCTCTGCCTCCTGAGTCCCAGCTGATCGGGAGGAAATGGGGATTTTGCAATAACCTTCCCCTGGAGTGGGGTGGGAATGGAGATTTTGCAGTATTCTTCCCCTGCCCCACCCACCAAGCCACACCCACAGAACCGGTAGTAAAAGTTTTTGAAACCCACCACTGTTACAGACCTCGCATTCTGGATGTAAATTGTTTCAACTCCTACCCTCAAAACAACGTTATAGAGCACTGCACACCAGAACAACTAGACACAAGAACAGTTTTTTCCCAAACGCCATCACTCTGCTAAACAAGTAATTCCCTCAACACTGTCAAACTATTTACTAAGTCTGCACTACTATTAATCTTCTCATCGTTCCTATCACCCATCTCCTCTCACTTATGACTGTATGACTGTAACTTTGTTGCCTGTATCCTTACGATTTATATTGATATTGTTTCCTGATTGCTTACTTGTACCCTATGATTATCATTAAGTGTTGTACCTTATGATTCTTGACGAATGTATCTTGTCTTTTTATGTACACTGAAGGCATATGCACCAAAGACAAATTCCTTGTGTGTCCAATCACAGTTGGCCAATAAAGAATTCTATTATTCTATTCTATTCTATTCTATTCTATTCTATTCTATTCTATTCTATTCTATTCTATTCTATTCTATTCTATTCTATTCTATTCTAATTTGTCCCCCTGTATTTTTATCTCCTTTCCATCACTTGCAGACCTATTTACATTGTTGAAAAGAACATAAGGCTCCCACAAAAATAGTTTGTATGTGTGTGTATGTGTGTATGTTTCTATGCTTAGTATGTTTCCAAGGTTGAAACAATATAGAATTCTTTATTGGCCAAGTGGGATTGAACACAAGGAATTTGTCTTTGGTGCATAAGCTCTCAGTGTACATGAAAGATATAAGTGATAAATCATGATCACCATCATCGTAAAAATACATTCACCATGAATCATAGGATGCAACACTTAGTGATCGTCGTAGGATACTAAATAAGCAATCAACATAAATCATACTAGGAAACTAAATAAAACAATATAAATCACAAAGAAACAAGCACCAAAGTTATGGTCATAAATAGAAAAGGAGATAGGTAATAGGAAGGATGAGACGATTAATAGTAATGCAGACTTAATAACTAGTTTGACAGTGTTGAGGGAATTATTTGTTTAGTAGAGTGATAGCATTCGGGAAAAAACTGTCCTTGTGTTTAGGTGTTCTGGTGTGCAGTGCTCTATAGCGTCGTTTTGAGGGTAGGAGTTGAGACAGTTTATGTCCAGGATGTGAGGGGTCTGTAGATATTTTCACAACTCTCTTTTTGACTCATGCAGTATACAAGTTCTCAATGGAAGGCAGGTTGGTAGCCATTGTTTTTTTTCCAGTTCTAATTATCCTCTGAAGTCTGTGTCTGTCTTGTTGGGTTGCGGAGCCAAACTAGACAGTTATTGAGGTGCACCTAAATATTTGGTAATGCACCTAAAAAGGGGGCAGGGCTTTTGTCTCAAGGCTGCCATCTGCTTTTCTGACAGTGCCCACTCTTCCTTAGCGGATGCCAGGAGATAATAGATGCCATGCAAACCAAAATGGCTAGCTTCATTGAAGCTGTGAAGCCCAGGCCAAGCAAAACCTTCATACAGATTTAGTGCAGTGGATGAGTTCAAGTTTTTTTATTGATTGATTGATTGATTGACTTAATTTATTTTTCATGTTTCTGTACCACCCATAGCTTAAAGAGGGACTTTGGGTGGGGTGCGATAAAATGTTAAAATGTAGAAGAGTATATATAAAAATGAAACCAAAAAAATGTTTGAGACGAGAGATTGAAATCAGTTTTTTAAAAAATGAAGGGAGGGCTTGTAGGCAAGGGTGGGGCTGCTGGGGGTTCGCACGGATTCGGGAGAACCTCTAGCTAAGATTCTGTGCAGTTCAGAGAACCCCCAAATCCCGCCCCAGGCTGGCCCTGCCCACCCCTCCCCTCCCAGGAGTCTCCACGCGGCCCTTTTTGGATGCAGGATGACAGAGAGGATCCAGTCCAAAGTCCTAGAGGGGCTTCCATGGCTGAGAGGAATGCTAGATGGGTCTCCACGGTACCCTACATCGAACACTTCAACAAGAGCTGTGGTGGCGCAGTGGTTAGAATGCAGTATTGCAGGCTAGTTCTGCTGACTGTCAACAGTTTGAATCTCACCTGGCTCAAGGTTGACTCAGCCTTCCATCCTTCCGTTGTGGGTAAAATGAGGACGCAGATTGTTGGGGGCAAGAGGCTGACTCTGTAAACTGCTTAGAGTAAAGCACTGTGAAGTGGCATATAAGTCTAAGTGCTATTGCAGAAGGAAGGAAGGAAGGAGGGAGGGAGGGAAAGAGAAAGAAGGAAAGAAGGAAAGAAAACAAGGAGAAGGAAGGAACGAATCTGTGTTGATGCAGTTGTTAAAGTGCTGTATTGCAGGCTAACTCTGCCCACAGCCAGGAAGTTCGATCCTGACTTGCTCAAGGTTGACTCAGCCTTCCATCCTTCCGAGGTTGATAAAATGAGGAGCCAAGTTGTTGGGGGCAATTGGTTGACTCTGTAAACCGCTTAGAGAGGGCTGTAAAAGCCCTATGAAGTGGTATCTAAGTCTAAATGCTTATCTTGACCATGACCCCACAGTATATTTCTATTCGTCTCCCTACCTAGTAATCTTTCAAAGCCAGAGAAATCTTGAAATCTTGCAAAAGATTGGGAATGCTGCATAGAAGAGCTGTGTCCAGCCTATGGAGTTGGTAGCCTCAGGGCCATCTGGCAACACTTTCTCCAGGCTGCAGCTCACAACAACTTTTAATAAAATGTGTGAATTGGAAAATGACACCAGACTCCTGTTTTATATGAGTAACCATTAATGGGACCTGGATAATGACATCCTTCTGCCTGGGTTTTGCTGCTGAGAGATTAACAAACTGATGGCATCTCTTTTATCCTACAAAGAGAGATGGGATTGGAGCCCAACAGCCAAGTCTGGTTTCCGTATCGTTTCCCCTGTCCTGTGGAATGTGCTTGCCTGTTCTTTCTCGACTAGAGAGAGACCTCACGTGGTCGCTCAGCCGACTCCCTGGTTGGTCTGTCCCTTTCCTTGAAAAGAGCTGCCAGAGATGATTGGCATCTGCAAATTTATACTTGGCTTATGCCGGGTTACGGAGGGAGGAGATTTAACGTGGAGCCTTGGTGGAGCAGCGGACTAAAGCGCTGTTAAGTAGCACTTAGCTGCCAGCTGCCTGCAATTACTGCGAGTTCGAATCTCACCAGGCTCAAGGTTGACTCAGCCTTCCATCCTTCCGAGGGAGGTAAAATGAGGACCCGGATTGTGGGGGCAAAAAGCTGACTTTGTATAAAAAAGAACATCTCTTGGGGGGAGCGAAAGCCCTACTAAGCAGGTATATACAAAAGTATGAAGGCTATTGCTTAACGCATTGTAAGTCGCCCTGAGTCTCCGGAGAAGGGCAGCATATAAATCGAACCAATAAATAAAATAAAATAAATAAAACGTCCCCAGGGAGAAGCGAACATGGCAGAGCGCTTCATAATGATAAACATTCTGAATTTTTTTAGACGGGCAAAATGTTTTCCTTGGCAAGCTTGGCACAGCGTGTCTTTTTATCCTGAAGATGCGGTACAAGGTAACCCTCGACTTACGATCACCGTCAAGTCCCAACACATGTCCATTGCTATGGAAGGCAGTTGTCATCGTCCTGTTTTACAATCTTTTTTTGCTACAGTTATTAAGTGGATCATATGGTCGCTCAGTGAATTTTACTTCCCCCCCTTCGGAGGTGAGATGGGAAGGTTACGAATGGTGGGCAGGGCAGTGCAATGGATTTAATCCCTGACCGTGGCCAAGTGCCCGGATTTTGATTATGCGACTAATGGGGATGCTGCAATGGTCATTTGAAACCCGGTCATTAACTCGCTTTTTTCAGTGGGGTTGTATCTTCAGTCACTAAATGAATGGCTGTAAGTCAAGGACCGCCTGTATTTGGCTGATACATTTCTTGCCATGTTTACCATTTTAGTGTCCAACAAGCAGGGGTGAAATGTAAAATTTGTTACTACCGGTTCTGTGGGCGTGGCTTGGTGGGAGGGGGGGTAATGTCACTGGGTGGGCGTGGCCAAGTTTTGTTTTTTTAAAAAACTTTTCAAAGCATTTTTTCTAATGCTTTGAAAAGCCTCTCTGCCGATCAGGCAACTCAGCTGGGATCGTCAGAGACTTTTCAAAGCATTTTTTTTTACCACCTCTTCGGCCAAGAGGTCGCAGAAAAAAAATGCTTGAAAAGCCTCTGACGATCCCAGCTGAGCCGCGCGATCATCAGAGGCTTTTTTAAAAAAACTTTTAAAAGCATTTTTTCGTCGGAAGAGGTTGTAGAAAAAATGCTTTTAAAAGTTAAAAAAAAAGCCTCTGATGATCCTGCAGCTCAGCTGGGCATGGGGGAGGGGGGGCGCATGGATTTTTGCTACCGGTTCTCCGAACCACCCGCCATCGCTACCGGATCGGGCGATCCGGTCCGAACCAGGAGCATTTCACCCCTGCCAACAAGTATAGACTTGTGGAATAAGACCTTTACCCAAAGGGATTGAATTTCAAGAATCAGGAGAAACGGAGAGTTAAGTTTTGCGCAGATCTTGTATCATTTGCAGTCCTTAAAACTTATTCCGCTTGAACAATTCATCCTTCCATTTTAAATGGAGAATGCCATACCCTGGTCATTATTCTTAATGTTTAAATGGGGGAGAGGGTTTCATTCATTCATCATGCTTAATGGCGACTAAAAAGGTGATTGGGCTTGTGTAACACCCTAAGTCTGTGATGGCAGCCCCAAAACATTGGGCCATTTTTGGCCCAAAAAGCAGCCAGAAAATGGCCTCAAATGGCCAAAAAACAGGCATGTGCATGCCAGCCAGCTGGTCCTCGGGTTTCTGGTGCTCCAGCAAGCACACATGCATGCACGTTCCGGTTTGGGCACTCGGTGCCGAAAAGGTTCGCCATCACTGCCCTCAGTCATAAATCATGGTTTAGAAAACATAACAGCCGAATCCATTTTGGCATAGTACAAGAGACAGGATCACAAAAGATCTTCTCCTTCACAAAGACATCTACAGATGGAGCCTATTAACAGGAAGTCAGGATTCTTTTGAAATAACTCTTCATAGTCCCCAGATTTGAATATTATTAATCTCTGGAGATCTCAACGATAAAATATACAAAAGGAGATCCCAGGATATTTTTGAGCAGAAGAGGTTCTGCAAGGAAGAGTGGGGAAAAGAATTCCAAAAGCAAGAGCAGAAAGATTTATAAACGCAAGCACTTAACTCAAAGGATATTCGCATTTCTGCGTCTGTCATATGCACTGTAAACAGCCACACATCAAGTTTAAGTACGCGTTCAACCTTGCGGAGAGGTGTACTATAATGTTTTAAGCTTGTTTCATGTAGATGATGTTGTTATCCTTTGGCATAGAGTTTTAAGTTAGTTATATACTGGTATCAAAACCCGCACTACTATTAATCTTCTCATCGTTCCTATCACCCATCACCTCCCACTTATGACTGTATGACTGTAACCTTGTTGCTGGTATCCTTACGGTTTATATTGTTTCCTAATATGATTTGATTGCTTATTTGTACCCTATGACTATCATTCAGTGTTGACGAATGTATGTTTTCTTTTATGTACAGAGAGCATATGCACCAAAGACAAATTCCTTGTGTGTCCAATCACACTTGGCGAATAAAGAATTCTATTCTAATCTATTCTAATCTATTCTAATCTATTCTATTCTATCCTATCCTATTTCATTATTCTATTCTATTCTAGTCCATTATTCTATTCTATTCTATTCCATTATTCTATCCCATCCCATCCCATC
>WNWU01000076.1:1077164-1090591 GCA_012654045.1 Ptyas mucosa
CCACCCTACTCCAGGGGAAGGATACTGCAAAATCTACATTCCCACCCCACTCCTGAGGGAAGGATACTGCAAAATCCCCATTCCCTCCCCACTCCTGGGGGAAGGATATTGAAAAATCTCCATTCCCACCTGACTTTGGGGCCAGCCAGAGGTGATTTTGCCAGTTCTCCGAACTATTCAAAATTTCCGTTACTGGTTCTCCAGAACCTGTCAGAACCTGCTGGATTTCACCCCTGCAGAGGACGTTTCTTAATTAAAAGTATCAGCACATTGTAAATCATCTCGGCTAAAACTAGAAGACAGTTGGTAGGCCCAGGCTCCATTAGTATCAAACTGCTAATAGTTTCAATATCTTTGGCTCATTTTGACATCAGCCTTTAATCCTCAAGGATAGAACTGAATTTTGGCCCCTGTTTTAAGGAGGACTTCTCCCTGATTGTCAAAGTGAAGCCGGAAGTCTGAAATAAAGAAACTGTTCTGACCTAGTCTTCCTGGGTCAGTAAAACATACTAGTCCCAAAAACCTCTTTTACTGCAACAGCTATGAATTCTGTTCATTCACAGAGCAGTCCCAATTAGTTATAAAGAGTCCTTTGGGAGAAGTCCTTTGGGATAATCACCCACCTTTATCTCCCTTGACATGTGGCCAAAGACCTAATTGGCAAAGCCACACGGAGTCCAGGATCAAACAGAGCTTCAGGCTTTAAGCTGAGCCAAATGAACAAACATTGCTTCCTGCAAAGGCCCACATGCCTTTGCTCCTATTTTAAGTCTTATGGGAGGGGCCAATCATCTCCAAGCCCTACTCCCGAGTCATCCCTTTTGTTTTAGCTGTTCTTGCCTTCTGGCAGCTCTGCACATGCGCGCACTGGGAACAGGCTCCCCTTGTTCCTCTGCCTCGCTGAGGTCCGGCTCTGGAGGCTCCGGAGGCAGCACGTACCTCCCAGACGGCCCTTTCTCTGCCTCCGACGCAGAGCCCTCATCCGAGCCTTCCTCAGACTCCAGGACTGGCCCATGTTCCTCCCCAACCTCCTCACTATCCGACTTTGTTGCCAGCTCCACAGGCTGCTGGCGGATCACAACAGAAACAGGGAGACAGAAAATCCTAATTCTATAGGGCGGGGTAGGGCAGGATGTCAAGTTTCTAGAATATTTGTAAGAAGTATTATCTCTCCCAATCCTGAAGAATTCTGGCAACGTTCCAAAAAATATCTGTCAGCTCAAAACAATTCAAAAATGATGGATGACTTGCTAATCCAAAGAGCTCCTATTCTCAGCCAATCCCTATACCCCAATTCCAAGTCCTAGGGCTGCATGCAATTCTCCTTTCCAGCCTTTGATACTGTAGGAGAAGGAATGGCAGAGACAGAGGTGGGGTCAAGAGAGGAATCAGCCCGGAGTCATTATGTACTCACAAGCGATCCAAGTCCAGCGCTGATTTAGCGCTGACCATTGACTAGATTCTTGTGTTATAAGGTAAAGGTTCCCCTCGCACATATGTGCTAGTCGGTCCTGACTCTATATAAGAAGAGAACTGAGCTATAGTCATTTTTGGATGACTTGTTGGTTGAAACTGTTACCATCGTGTGTGAAGGAGCTCTCATCGTGGATGGATCAACAGCGCTGAATTGCTGTTTATTACCTACTGCTGTTTTGTATGGTAAGAAGATTTCTGTAACTCCGGACTGATTTGAATGGCTAAAGACTTGGATTGATTAAAAGACTATGCAATTGTTTTTTTCCACTACAAAGTAAAAGCTTTGTTAAACCAGTTTGTATGTATTGTATTCATTTGCTCTCAGTACCGTTTCTCTGTGCACTTGCTCTGCTGGTTGGTTAACACAACAATATCCTTAACACCCCTCTTAAAAACTTCGCACAATCTAGAGAAGAGCTCCCAAATTTCAAACATCAAATCCATCAGGCTGTTACCTCTTCTCTGATGAGAGTCAGAACTGCTGCCTTATCAGATTCACTGAGGCAAATGGCATCCAGGGGGCTTTCAGCCCCTCCTCTCGTGTTGCCTGGTGCACTTCCAGGAGCCTTTTCCATAGAACATAGTTCAGGATTACTCTGCGGAAAGAAAGACAGAGTCAGAACAGAATACAACCAGCCTTTTGTAAGTTCCACCTGGCTTCTCCTGCCAGACCACCAGTTAAACCAGGCATGTCAAACTGGATTTCTTTGAGGGCTGGATCAGCATTGTAGTTCTCCTCTACAGGCCGGCGGGAAGAGAGCGGGGGGGCGAGGCGGGACGGATGCCTCCTGCAGCACCCTGCCGGCTGAAACAGGACACCGTGCATGGGCCTCCTGCACCCCATTTTCAGCCTGGATGGTCTCCTACAGCACTTTGCTGGTTTTTGCCCAGCAGAGTGCTGCTGGAGCCCAAAAACAGGTTGCATGGGGACCTTGTGAGGACTCTGCACAGCTCGTTTTGGCCGGCAGAGGCGCCGTGGGCCGGTCCTTTGATATTTCCAGGCCGGCACCGCGGGCCAGATTTAGGCACCCCCGCAAGCCTGATCCACCCCACAGGCCAGATGCGGCTTGCAGGCCTTGAATTTGATACCTCTGAGTTAAACAGATCTACCCAAGGAATTTCCGTCGAAGAGTTTTACTGTAGAAAAGCTATGTGGCCATACGAAAGACTTCTACTAGCTATATATCAGGCAGGAGTCTTATTAATAGTGCAGTCAATGCTCAAATTGTTGTGTCTTTTTTTCCAATCCATGCTTATACTTATTACCAAATACGTTCTTGACAAATAAAATAAATCAATAAAAATAAATAAATTACAGAGTTGAAAGGGACTGTGGAGGTCTTCTAGTCCAACTCCCTTCTCAGGCAGGAAACCCTACACCACTTCAGGCAAATGGTTATCTAACATCTTCTTAAAAACTTCCAGTGTTGGAGCATTCACAACTTCTGGAGGCAAGTTGTTCCACTGGTTAATTGTTCTCACTGCCAGAAAATCTCTCCTTAGTTCTAAGTTGCTTCTCTCCTTGATTAGTTTCCACCCGTTGCTTCTTCTCCTGCCTTCAGATGCTTTGAAGAATAGGTTGACTCCCTCTTCTTTGTGGCAGCTGCTGAGATTTTGGAAGACTGCTATCATGTCTCCCCTGGTCCTTCTTTTCATCAAACTAGACATACTCAATTCCTTCAACCGTTCTCCATACAGTATGTTTTAATTTCGAGTCCCCTAATCATAATTCTTGCTCTTCTGTGCACTTTTTCTAGAGTCTCAATATCTTTTTTTTGTATTTGTATTTATCTTAAGAACAAACCTGCAATGTTTTGTTGGATACTTTGGAGAAATGGGCTGGGACAAAAGAAGCAATATTGGGATCAGAGTAATAACGACGTTGCTATTCTGAGATCAATTTTGCTCCATGCTGCTTTCCAGAGGTAGGAATCAGCTAGTAAACTATTCTATTCTATTCTAGCTGCAGCACAGCTCACTGTCAGCAGAGGTCTCTCTAAAGGTAATACATTTTCTCTTTATCTTAGTTCATATCTTGAGCCTTGTTCCCATGTTAGTATTTTGCAAATGAAAGCACCTTTGGTTTTTAAACATTTTAGGAATATTGGATGTCATTAATACCCCTCTGAAAAGAGTTCCAACTTTCTGTTCTCATTTTTTTTTTGGAAAATACTGCATTGGTATCATTTTACTATGATATTATAATTTTATTATATAGGAAAGTCTTCCGTTTTCCAGAACTCGAGTGTTCTCAACCGACCTGGCATGCAGCAGATCAAAGTCTGTTGTGATCTACATTATTTTCATAAGGACGAACATTATACAGCTAATATAACTACGTCATTTACACCAGTGGTGAAATCCAGTCCTATAAGCCTGTTACTGAGTGCGTGCCCGCGCAGTGCTAAAAATGAACATTTTGAAGTCTTCCGAGTCTGCAAAGGTAAGTAGAACAGTGAGGGGGGAGGGAATCCGCTGTGCCACGTGATTTAGATTAGCTAGAAAGCAGAAAATCCAATGATTCTAGTTAATTGAAATCACGCGTCACAGCTGATCGTCGCCCAGCTGATCGTCGAAAATACTGGTTCGCCAAAACCGGTAGCAATTTTACTACCAGTTCGGGAGAACCGGTCCAAACCGGTGGCATTTCACCCCGATTTACACCATTACCACGACATATTTGATTTAAGGTGAAGGCAATGATTTCAACTACAAGGTATCCTTCTGTTCCATGCAAAGATAGTAAGTTAGTCGTAAGATAGTAGTAAAAACAGATCTTCGGCATGGAATTTAGCAGAAAGAGTGGTCCACGATTTTGGACATGGAGGGTAAGAACAATACTTGCGCTTACTGAGATATCACTGGAGTTATTCTTCTCTTCCAGCCTGCACAAAGATTCTTTCTCGGAGCCTACAACCAAAGGACATGAGGCGATTACATATTATGACAACAAGGTTCTTCCTGGTGAAATAACTGGATTAAGAAAGAAGCATGCAACGCACAACTCTATGACAGTACTTGAAAGAGAGGAATATGAAACTCAAGGAGGATTTTCACTGAATGAAGACCAGGATGCCCTAAAGTGACAATCAGTATAGTTTTGGGCAGAATCTTCTTAAACCATGAGATGCAGGTGGGAGGCAGTAGAAAATCCCTGTATTTCAGACATCAATCCATTAGAGAGGGTCCAGAGATATTTTACTAGAAGGGTACTCAAATCCTCTGCTTGAAATAAAATTCCTTATCCCACCAGGTTTGAAATTTTAGGCCTGGATAGCATCGAACTGCACCATCTACGTTCCGACCTAAGCTTAGTTCATAAGATTATTTACCAAAATGTCCTACCTGTAAATGAGTACCTTAATTTCAACTGTAATAACACGAAGGCTATCAATAGATTCAAACTCAATGTAATTCGCTCTGATCTTGATTGTGGGAAATATGACTTCTGCAATAGAGTAGTAAATGTCTGGAACACTCTACCTGATCCTGTTGTTAGCCTCTCTAACCCCCAGACCTTTTACCTTAAACTGTCTACCGTAGACCTTTCATGTTTCTTAAGAGGTCCTAAGGGGGCATGTATAAGTGCACCAGCGTGCCTACCGTCCCTATCCTACTGTCCCCATTTATATGTACTCATTTTATGTGTTTATGGCTATGTTTTGCTTATTTATTTCCTTTTATTTGTGCCAAAAAAAAAATTATGCGTCCATGTCTATGTCTGTACTGTTACTTGTCTCCTTGAATTTATTGACAAATAAATAATTAAACCAACAAACAAATAAATAGAGCCCTGGTGGCTCAGCAGACTAAAGCACTGCTATTAACTGCTATTAACATCAGCTGCCTGCAATTACTGCAAGTTCGAATCCCACCAGGCTCAAGGTTGACTCAGCCTTCCATCCTTTCTAAGGTAGGTAAAATGAGGACCCAGATTGTGGGGGCAATAAGCTGACTTTGTATAAATATATACAAAAGTATGAAGGCTATTGCTTAACGCATTGTAAGCCGCCCTGAGTCTCCGGAGAAAGGGCGGCATATAAATTGAATTAAAAAAATAGAAAATAAAATAAATTTTAAAAAAATGATCCAAATTCTGAGACCTAAGAGACATCCCCCTACAGAGGTATACCCAGAAAACCTTCTCTCTAGACCAGGGGTGTCAAACTCAAGGCCTGGGGGCCGGATCCGGCCTGAGGGGTGTTTCGATCTGGCCTGTGGGGCCGCCCTGGAAACAGCGGAAGACTGGCCCGTGGTGCCCCTGTCAGCAAAAATGGAGCTTCATTTTCACTGGCAGAGGGTTGCAGGAGGCCGTCGCAGCTGAAAACGGAGCTTGGGAGCCCGTTTTCATTGACAGAGCGCTCGGGCTGCCACAAGCGCCCCCCACATGAGTGACGTCGAGCTGGCCACGCCCACCCTGGTTATGCTCACTCTGCCCCAGCCCCCCGAGGTTAAACACAACCCTCAATGAAATCGAGTTTGACATCCCTGATCTAGACAGATCGTTATCACAACTGATGGGACAAAAAACCAGCACGACACCACAGTTTTGAAGCACAAGCCTGTGCTTCAAGCAACAACAAGAACAAAAACTCCGTTTGAACGTGAATCAGGTTTTCTGCAAATTTCACATGTGGAGAAAAAAAGAGGAAAGATTGAAAATCAAGCCTTGGTGGCGCAGCAGACTAAAGTGCTGTTAACTAGCACCAGCTGCCTGCAATTACTGCAAGTTCGAATCTCACTAGGCTCAAGGTTGACTCAGCCTTCCATCCTTTTGAGGTAGGTAAAATGAGGACCCGGATTGTGGGGGCAATAAGCTGACTTTGTATAAAAAAGAACACCGCTTGGGGGGGGGGGCGACGAAAGCCCTACTAAGCAGGTATATACAAAAATATGACGGCTATTGCTTAATGCATTGTAAGCTGCCCTGAGTCTCCGGAGAAGGACGGCATATAAATTGAACTAATAAATAATAAATAAATAAAATGAGCCTCCTCATCGCTCCTTGGCACAACTGAGGGCCATCCTGTCAGACTCCTGCCTACAGGAAAAATCACTGTCATGTTGTCCGTTCTCCCAGCTGCTCCATCGAGCGCGGTGCCCCACCCTGTCGATCTTTGTCCTCAGCAGCTGTTTGCTCCCCTTGATTGACAAGAATGCCAGCCTCACCCTAGACAAGGTTGACTGAGCAGAGCTGCCCCACATAACTCCTTTTATTCTTATCAGCTGGACAAACAGGGGGAATGCACTCTTTGAAATGCAAGACGGGAAGCTGCTGGAAAGCAGCCAAAGAATGTTCCTCTGTTATCTTCGATTGATCTCCTTTTTTTCAGAAGTCTTTTACTTCCAAGGAAGCTTTGCCCACAATGTTGACCATTCCTTAGAGATGTGAAACAACTGGGGGAGGAGGGGAGGAATTGTCCCAGGCTTTGAACTGAACTGCTGCATTCAGAACAAAAAAAAAAAAAACAGGTAATATTCCAAAACAATGCAAAACGTTCTCAAGTTCCACGATGGAGGAAGTGCCTTGACGTATGACTGTTCATTTCACAAAGGTGCAAAAGGTTACAAACAGCCTTGGAAAAAGGAACTTGTGACCTGTACTCGCACTTACGACCGACACACCACATACCCCTGGTTTTTTTTTTTTTTATCCAGGTTAGTGAGCTTCAAAATCCCAGAGTGCCAACACAACTCCCCAGGTGACTTCTGGGCATCACACCCACAAGTATAGTAGTGGCCAAAATTGTGGAAACCTTTTGGGAAAAGTGTATTTTTGAGGTTTGATGGCTAATAACACCACTATTTTTTGGGAGTTTCAAGATAATCCCATTCCATTGCTGGAATGGCCTGGGAATAGCCCAGACCTTCGCCCAATTGAAAATCTATGGAGCCGACTCAAGAAACTTGTTAGTCAGAAGCGACCCAGCAATAAAACCCAGTTAATAGAAGCCAGCATTCAATCTTGGTTTCACATGATAACAGCTGCAGAACGAAAAGACTTGGTTCACTCCATGGGAAGATGCTGTAAGGCCGTCATTCATGCTAAAGGTTACCCAACAAAGTATTCACTGAACTGGTGATCATTTCTGTACATCTTGTTTTTTTCTATGGTGATAATTTTTGTATCTCTCGTTTTTTCTATGTGTTTCACTTTTCTTCTTTAGACTGTAACTGCTATTCTAATAGCAAATCCTTCATAAAAGTTATTGCATGACATTCTTGATTAAATTATCTTTCCATGGATATATAATTTTAGGGTACTACTCCCAAAAAAAGCGGTGTTATTAGCTAGTTTTAGAAAATACATTTTCCCCAAAAGGTTTCCACAATTTTGGCCACTACTGTACTCAAAAGGCTTGTACTCACTTGTTACTATATTACTCTCCCCCAAATCTACTTAACAACTCCTGTTCCTCTCTTTGTGAGCCCTACTTTGGAAGAACAGTAGCTGGTCTATTCGTCTCAGGCTGCTTCGGGCTGTTTCAGCTTCCCAAACAAACTCTTTTGTGAGAGTGCACACAACAGGCTCTCAAAATTGTTCCTGCGGCCACCAGCTATCACCCAGCCTGCCCTGCATGAAAAGGAGGAAATGGGAGTGCACTTTTGCTAAAAGCTGCATGCCTGCATTTGTGTCAGGCGCAAGGAACCAGAATGACACTTGCGGGATGATCGGAGTTATTTCTTCATTGCTAACCTATTTACAACTGTCTCTCCAGATCGACTGCCTTCTCTTGGGAACGGTCAGATAAAGGCTGTGGGGATTTGGGGGGAGACAATCAGAAATCGGGGGATGCGGTGGCTCAGTGGCTAAGACCCTGAGCTTGTTGATGAAAAGGTCGGCAGTTCAGCGGTTCGAATTCCTAGTGCTGCGTAACAGGGTGAGCTCCCGTTACTTGTCCCAGCTTCTGCCAACCTAGCAGTTCGAAAGCACGTAAAAAATGCAAGTAGAAAAATAGGAACCACCTTTGGTGAGAAGGTAACAGCATTCCGTGAGCCTTTGGCGTTGTGTCATGCCGGCCACATGACCACAGAGACGTCTTCGGACAGCACTGGCTCTTCAGCTTTGAAATGGAGATGAGCACCGCCCCCTAGAGTCGGGAATGACTAGCACGCATGTGCGAGGGGAACCTTTACTTTTAATCAGAAATCTTGCTGAGAAAAATTAAATATTAAACTCTCCTTGACTCATTTTTGAAGTATCTTTTATCGGTGTCTATGGAGGTTCTCCGTCTTCCAGGTCATGGTTGTCCCAAAGGTGCTTTTTTCAAGAGGCAACTGGTTTTTCTCTGAAGACATTTCGTTTCTCATCCAAGATGCTTCTTTGGTTCTGACTGGATGATGGGGAATGGGAGGATTTATGTTCCTTGTAGACAGCTAGTCCTTTGCATTCTTTTTAAGCAGCTGTCTGCAAGGGATATAAATCCTCCCTTTCTCCACCATCCAGTCAGAGCCGAAGAAGCTTCTTGGATGAGAAGCAAAACGTCTTCAAAGAATGACAAGAAAGTCCAGCTGCCTTTTGGAAAAAGCACCTTTGGGTCTCTTTTATAGGTCTTACAGCTATATAAATATTAATGCAGGTTTTCCAGATCTCAAAAAGCTTTATATGCCTGATGCTGAAATGCCAATATCTCACAATTGGGGAATCTATACCAGGGGTGAAATCTAGCAGGTTCTGATAGGTTCTGGAGAACTGGTAGTGGAAATTTTGAGCAGTTCAGAGAACCGGCAAATACCGCCTCTGGCTGGCCCCAGAGTGGGGTGGGAATGGAGATTCTGCAGTATCCTTTCCCTGGAGTGGGGAGGGAATGGGGATTTTGCAGTATCCTTCCCCTGGAGTGGGGAAGGAATGGAGATTTTGCAGTATCCTTCCCCTGGAATGGGGAGGGAATGGGGATTTTGCAGTATCCTTCTCCCAGGAGTGGGAAGGGAATGGAGATTTTGCAGTATCCTTCCCCTGGAGTGGGGAGGGAATGGGGATTTTGCAGTATCCTTCCCCTGCCATGCCCACCAAGCCACACCCACATAACCAATAGTAAATTTGGATTTCACCACTGACCTATACCCACTCAGAGGCAGTGGTGGGATACAAATAATTTAACAACCGGTTCTCTGCCCTAATGATTTCTTTCAACAACCAGTTCACCAAACTGCTCAGAAAGTTAACAACCGGTTCTCCCGAAGTGGTGCGAACCGGCTGAATCCCACCACTGCTCAGAGGTATTGGAAATAAACACATTTAGTGAATCCAACCCGTAGATTTGTTTTATTAAAAAAGGCATATGATGACTCAGGAAAAAAAAAATCACTCAGCAACTGATACCCTTCCCAGAATGCAACCATTATTGAAATACAGTAGCCTCCTGCAGCATCTGTCCTCCAGATGTGTTGGACTAGAATTTGCAGACTTTCCTTGCTGACAATCTAATGACTCTGCTTCCAGCAATGGGAGTCATGGCTCAGCAAGTCTGGGAGGCAGATAAGAGGAAAAACTACATTATTAAAGCAAGAGAGAGAGAGATAAAATAATGAGAGGAGCTTCCATACCTTCTACCGGGGATGAAAACGTATGATTTATGGTAGACACGGGCACATTGGAACACTCAAAATACTCCAGGTCTTCCTCGGGCTCACCTTTTACCTCCAACTCAGCTGGCTTTTGACCGGTGGAAGCCAACTTCTCTTCATCGGTAGCATGCCCGTCTCGACTGGGAAGATCTGGGATTTTGGAAATAAGGGATGCCTCCTCTTCACCCTACATAAAGACGAAGGCGGTTAAACTGAGAATGATCAAATCTGAACTATATACCCATCATAATGACAGCAGTGTTCCAATATCTCAGGGGCTGCCCCAAAGAAGAGGGAGTCAAGCTATTCTCCAAAGCACCCGAAGGCAGGACAAGAAGCAACGGGTGGAAACTAATCAAGGGGAGAAGCAACTTGGAACTAAGGAGAAGTTTCCTGAGAGTGAGAACAATTAATCAGTGGAACAACTTGCCTCCAGAAGTTGTGAATGCTCCAACACTGGAAGTTTTAAAGAAGAGGTTGGATCAGCGATCACCAACTGGCCGTCCATGGACCACTGGTGGTTCGCGAGAAAATTTTGGTGGTCCGCAGAAAAATTATTTCCATTTTTAACATTGCACTAAATCAGGGGTCCTCAATCTACGGCCCCTGGGATGGATATCTGCAATGAACGTTTGTGTTGCTGCAAAGAGTCTCAACCTTCGGGGTCTTTTTGTGGGGGTCGGAGGGGGGGCAGGAATTCTGACTTGGGGTCTGCTTTGGCCTCCTGGTGTGGGGCTTTGGGTGAAGGCTGGAGAGAAGCACCGCTGTGGCAAAGAGCCGGAGGGCCTCGTTCCAGTGGGACTGCATCATGGCCTGGAACTGGCTGATCATCTCATTCCGCTGAGCCTCCAGGCGCCGGTACCTGGCCTTGCACTCCCGCAGGTCTTTCCACTGCTTGGAAAGCCTATGCTCCTAGTCCTCAGTGAGGTGCTTCTCCTGAGCCTCCTTCTTGGTCAGATCCAATTTGAACTGAGCCAGCTGTTTGGCCAACTCTTTCTCGTGGTGGCTGCTTAGCTCCAACAACTGCTTCCTGTTGGGGCCCTAAGGAGCCCGGGCGAGGAGGCGAGGAGCTGGCCACGCCCACCCAGTCACATGACCACCTTGCCACGCCCAGCCAGCCAGTCATTAGGCAGATCATATTAGTGGTCTGCGGGATTTAAAATTATGAATTTAGTGGTCCCTGAGGTCCGAAAGGTTGGGGATCCCTGGGTTGGATAACCATTTGTCTGAAGTGGTATAGGGTTTCCTGCCTAAGCAGGGGGTTGGACTAGAAGACCTCCAAGGTCCCTTCCAACTCTGTTATTCTATTCTATAAGTTAATAAGAACCTAATAACATAGACCAGGGGTGTCACCGTCAAGGCCTGGGGGCCGGAATTGGCCCATGGGGTGCTTAGATCTGGTCTGTGGGGCTGGCCTGGAAACAGCCAAGGACTGCCCTGCGGTGCCTCTGCCAGTGAAAAAGGAGTTCCGTTTTGACTGGCAAAAGAGGGCTAGCAAAACAAACTGAAAACAAAACAAAAGGAGAAATGTTTCCCCTTTTGCATTTCCGCATACAAGAAGGGACAGGAAAGGAGAAAGGGAAAGAGGAAAGACAAAGATGGGAAGATGGGAAGAGAGGAAGGAAGGAAGGAAGGAAGGAAGGAAGGAAGGAAGGAAGGAAGGAACGCAGTCACTCGTGCTCGTCACCTCCCGGATTGACTACTGCAATGCTCTCTACATGGGGCTGCCCTTGAAGACCACCCGGAGGCTTCAGCGGGTGCAGAATGCAGCCGCGCGGGTAGTGATGGGAGTGTCCTGACACTCCCATGTTAAACCCCTCCTACGGGACCTGCATTGGCTACCGATTGCCCTCCGGGTAAGATTCAAGGTGCTGGTAATTACCTATAAAGCCCTACATGGCTTAGGCCTGGGGTACCTGGCGGACATCTGCGGCCAGCGACAGCTCCCCATTGCCTGGTGTGCTCACACAGGGAGGGCCTCCTTGGGTTCCCGTCAGCCAGACAGTGTCGGCTGGTGACTCCCAGGGAGCGGGCCTTCTCTGTGGGCGTGCATACTCTGTGGAATCAGCTCCCCCTGGAGCTCCGGTGAGCCCCTGACCTTCGCTCTTTCCGCCATGACCTCAAAACATGGCTATTTGGCCTGGCCGGATTGGACTGAAGGGTTTTTTAAAGGGGATTGTATTGGTTTTTATATTTGAACACTGAATTTTATGTGTTTTTAATCACTGTGAGCCGCTCTGAGTCCTTTAGGAGAGAGGGGGGCAGACAAGTTTAATAAAACAAATAAATAAAATAAATAATGAGAGTGAGGGAGGGTCTCGGGAAGTCCTGCCTTAGTACCACAAGTGCCCCCGACACGAGTTCCATTCCGTGTCACACCCACCATGGCCACGTCCCCAACCGCCATACCCACAACCAGCCACCGTCGGTTCTTCGCCTCTGAGACAAGGGCAGCCCTGTCGTAAAAGGGAGCAACTGAACCCCTTTACCTGAGAGCAACCATCCAGCGCCATGGAATGAGTTTCATACTTCCTCACTTTGCAGCCACTCCTGTAAAAAAAAAGAAAAGAAAAGAAAAGAAAGGGTGTAGTGGTTAGGGTCAGATTTTCTGGTTTTCCCATGGAAAGAGGAGAGCAAGCAAGGGAGAAGAGACACACGCCCACACGCGCACACACACACAGCCAGAAGGGAGGAACTGAAGCAAAACAAAGGGCAAATCCTGAATTTGCTGACGTTCAGCAGGGAAGGAAAGTCACCAGCCGTTTCCTCCCCCCCCCCCTCCAATGTTTCCTGAATGTTATTTCTTGACCTGAAATAACCAACAAGGCTTTTGAGCAGGGGTGAAATGCTCCCGGTTCAGACCGGATCACCCGATCCGGTAGTGATGGAGGCAGGTGGTTCGGAGAACCGGTAGCAAAAATCCCTGCCCCCCCCCTTCCCATATTGCCCAGCTGAGCCGTGCAATCATCAGAGGCTTTTTTTTTTTTGGCTTTTAAAAGCATTTTTTCTACAACCTCTTCGGCCGAAAAAATGCTTTTAAAAGTAAAAAAAAAAAGCCTCTGATGATCGCGTGGCTCAGTTGGGATTGTCAGAGGCTTTTAAAAGCATTTTTTCGGCCAAAGAGGTTTTAGAAAAAATGCTTTTAAAAGAAAAAAAAAGCCTCTGACGATCAGGCAACTCAGCTGGGACCATCAGAGGCTTTTAAAAGCATTTTTTAAACAATCTCTTCGGCCGAAAAAATGCTTTTAAAAGTAAAAAAAAAAAGCCTCTGATGATCACGTGGTTCAGCTGGGATCGTCAAAGGCTTTTAAAAGAAAAAAAGCCTCTGCCGATCAGGCAACTCAGCTTGGATCGTCAGAGGCATTTAAAAGAAAAAAAAAAAC
>WNWU01000076.1:1092908-1112037 GCA_012654045.1 Ptyas mucosa
GAGTAGAGTAGAGTAGAGTAGAGTAGAGTAGAGTAGAGTAGAGTAGAATAGAATAGAATAGAATAGAATAGAATAGAATAACAGAGTTGGAAGGGACCTTGGAGGTCTTCTAGTCCAACCCCCTGCTCAGGCAGGAAACCCTACACTACTTCAGACAAATGGGTTTCCAACACCTTCTTTAAAACTTCCAGTGTTGGAGCATTCACAACTTCTGCAGGCAAGTCGTTCCACTGGTTAATTGTTCTAACTGTTGCAGTATCCCCAAGATCATTTGATCAAAATTCAGACGGTTGGCATCTGACTCATAGTTATGACGGTTACAGTGTCCTAGAGACATGCGATCCCTTTTTTTTTAACCTTCTGACAAGCCAAGTCAATGGGACAGCCAGATTCATTTAACAACCGTGTTACTAACTTAACAACGGCAGTGATTCACTTAACAATGGTGGCAAGAAAGGTCGTAAAATGGAGCAAAAAGGTCACTTAACAAACTTAGCAACAGAAATGTTGGGCTCAATTGTGGTTGTAAGCCGAGGACCACCTGCAATAAGTTGATGGTTTGCAACTGGTTGTATTCCCTTACAACAGCCGTGTTGTCAACCGACTATCCCAGCAGCCATTTTGAGCCTGTGCCCCACATCCTCCAAATTCACAATTTGCCAAAGCTCCGGACTGGCTTAGTCAAATTATTCCATCTCTTTCACCTAAACAAAGAAAAGTACTAAGATTTGCAAGACTCAGAAAGCCTCCAGCCCTACTTTCTTCCCCCCCTGCCATTGCAGATCAAAGACCAGCAAACTCTGAATAAATAGAACAATTATTCCAGTTGCCATCTTTCATCTCCATCAAATTAATTGGCAGGGATGAAAGTAGTTAAAAGCAAAATGAAGCCTTTAGCTGCTGGCTAGCTTTTATCCCTTCTGCGCGAGCTGCACTGGCTCCCTGTGGTCTTCCGGGTGCGCTTCAAGGTTTCGGTTACCATCTTTAAAGCGCTCCATGGCTTAGGACCGGGATATCTTCGAGACCGACCGCCTTCTGCCACCAATAACCTCCCACCGACCAGTACGCTCCCATAGAGAGGGACTTCTCAGGGTGCCGTCAGCCAAACAATGTCGACTGGCGGCCCCCAGGGGGAGAGCCTTCTCTGTGGGAGGACCCACAATTTGGAATGAGCTGCCCTCAGAGATACGATTAATCCCAGATCTCCGGGCTTTCCGCCGTGCCCTCAAAACATTCTTATTCATGCAAGCCGGCCTGGCCTAACCTCCCTTCAAACCATCCAAATCTTTATAGGGAAGATTTGGATCTTCCCTATAAATTTGAGAATGTTTTAATTTAATTCCATTCTATATCAATCTATTCAATTGTATTTTTAATCAGTTTCTGAATATTTATAGTCTGTATTTATCGTTTAACTGTTCACCGCCCTGAGTCCTTCGGGAGTAGGGCGGTATACAAATCTAATAAATAAATAAAATAAATAAATCCCGATAGCCTGCGCTGGTTTGTGTTACGGTCATCTAAGGAACGCAGCCTGTGCAGCTACAGAGTGCAAGCAGAATGACCTTGTAATCACAATTCCATCTGCAAAGGGGCCCTTAAGGATTAATCGCTTGTGTGATTCCTTGCAATCCAAGCACTACATCCAGACTAACTAATAAAGCCGTCACCCCCCCCCCCCTTTGAGTTGAATGGGAATCCTTTCGCAAGCGAATGTACTCTGGACTCCACGGGAGAAGCAGCCAATTAAGACGAAGCAGTGAATAAACGGCCACAGCAAGAGTTGATCCTTCGGTCACACATTTCAAGGGTCTTTAAAGAGAAACAAGTTCCTGGTTTCCCTCTGATAATGCCCCTAAGCAACAAAATGATGGTTAACTTAATTAATAAGCAGGGGCAAAGCAGACATGAAACTGGAATTCTTGCTTGCACGTCAAAATCTAAACCCAAAAAAACAACCACCTGGAGTTTAGGATGATTTTACACACGCCTGCATCCAGACATGTGTCACCAAAAGGAAAATTAAGGCACATGTGTTTGCTTCTATTGCCACGTTCTCAGAAAACCTAAGAGAGCCCACTTATTTTAAAAAAGAATGAGAGAGAGAGAAACAGAGAAAGAAAGAGAGAGAGAGAAAAAGAGAAGAAAGAGAAAGAGAAAAAGAGAGAAACAGAAATAGAGCGAAAGAAAGAGGGGGGGAGAGAGAAAGAAAAAAGAGGAAGAGAGTGAAAGAATGAAAGAGAAAGAGAAAGAAAAAAGAGATAGAGAGAAAAAAGAAAGAAAAACAGAGAAAGAAAGAAAGAAAGAAAGAGAGGGGGAGAGAAAAGAAAGAAAAAGAGAGGAAGAGAAAGAGGGAAAGAAAGAAAAAAGATAGAGCAAAAAAAGAGAAACAGAAACAGAAACAGAAAAAGAAAAAGAAAAAGAGAAAGAAAGAAAGAGGGAGAGAGGAAGAAAAAGAGAGGAAGAAAGTGAAAGTGAAAGAGAAAGGAAAAAGAGATAGAGAGAAAAAAGAAAGAAAAACAAAGAAAGAAAGAGGGGGGAGAGAGAGAAAGAAAGAAAAAGAGAGGAAGAGAAAGAGGGAAAGAGAAAGAAAAAAGAGATAGAGAGAAAAAAAGAAAGAGAAACAGAAAAAGAGAGAAACAAAGAGAGAGAGAAACTGAGAGAGAAGGGGAGGGAGAGAGAGAAAGAAAGAAAGAGAAAGAGAAAGAAAGGGGGGGGAGAGAGAGACAGAGACAGAGACAGAGGGAGACACACACAGAGAGAGAGATCTTTTAATTTAGCAATCCCTCCCCCACAACACACACAGTTCCTGTTCAAGCCCACAGCATTGTTCTCATTTCAGTTGTCACAATTTGCAAAGGCTGCGTTCTCTCACCAGCCCTGCATTTTCAGTTTCAAAACCAACAGCAATCCTCTCCTTGCCCTGCCCTGATGCAACGAGATGCTATAAAAGCAAGAAGCCAGAAAGGCAGTTCTTATCCTGGCTCTAAAAAAACAAAAATCTGCTCTCTGTTTGTCACAACACAAGTACATTAAGCCAACCATCTTGATTTATTTATTTAAAACATTTATCCAGCTGCCCGTCTTTTTAACCAGCTCTGGGCAGCTCTCAATCAAACAGAGAACCCCAAGCTGAATTTCCTCATTCTGTCTTGGGAGACAAACCAGACAGTAGTGGGTTTCTATTAGTTCGTCACGGTTCGGGCGAATTGGTAGCAGCGGCGGGAGGCTCCGCCCACCCACCCAGACATCATCAAAAATGCTCTGTGCTTGCGCAGAAACTTCTGTGCATGGGCAGAAATGCGCTAATAGTTAACCGGTAGTGCCGGGATTTGAACCCCGCTACCGAAACCAAAGCAAAAACAGGAACAGCAGTGACTCTAGAAAAGCCTTTTTACTGTGGAGTAGAATAACAAAATCTTGAAAGACTATCGAAGTGGAGGTTTTTCCCATCTTATACCAAACAAAATCAAGGCAGGGTTATTTTGAATTTTTTTGCCCCCTTCCCCTTTCCTCTTTCCCCAGGACTGAATACAGGCAGTCCTCCACTTACGAACATTCACTTAGCGACCATTTGAAGTTACGACACTGCTGAAAGAAAGTGACTTACAACTGGTCCTTGCATTTACAACTGCTGTGGTGTCCCCACAGGCATGGGATTGCCATACAGGGGGTCTTGAGACAAGAATTGTCTGAATCTGCCTGCCCGCAATTCCAAGGCCCCCAATCAGGGGTGAAATCCAGCAGGTTCTGACAGGTTCGGGAGAACCGGTTGCGGAAATTTTGAGTAGTTTGGAGAACCGGCAAATACCACCTCTGGCTGGCCCCAGAGTGGGGTGGGAATGGAGATTTTGCAATATCCTTCCCCCAGGAGTGGAGAGGGAATGGGGATTTTGCAGAATCCTTCCCCCAGGAGTGGGGGGTGGGAATGGAGATTTTGCAGTATCCTTCCCCTGGAGTGGGGAGGGAATGGAGATTTTGCAATATCCTTCCCCTGGAGTGGGGTGGGAATGGAGATTCTGCTGTATCCTTCCCCTGCCACACCCACCAAGCCACACCACGCCCACTACGCCACGCCCACAGAACCGGAAGTAAAAAAAACCTGGATTTCACCACTGCCCCCAATCTCCAAATCTTGTGTGACACCTGTGAGATAATCCAGATTTTTGTTTTATCTGAAGATGTGTTGACCATCCTACAAATTCTTAAGAATCAGCTAAGCTTGTGGTAGTTGCATGAACACATCTATGCAGTTTTTTCAGCAACAATACAGGAATTGCTTGCTATTCCTATTCTCTGGAATAAGGGTTCTGCTCCCCGCCCCCCATGTCTGGCCAGGAACCCTGGACTTTCTAGGGTGCCCTATCCAATAATAAACCAAGTCTGATCCTGCTTAGTTTTTGAAGAGCGATCAAGATTGGTTCTTAGGTATCTACAAACCAGTGGTGGTATTCAGCTGGTTCGATCTGGTTCGCACGAACCAGTAGCGACGGCTGTGGGAGGCTCCGCCCACCCACCCGGACGTCATCACGTCCCGTTTTTGACGCTCTGCACATGCACAGAGGGTTCTGTGCATGTGTGGAGGTGGCGCGCATGAGTGAAGGTAAGTGAACACTATCCCTGCTACAGACTCCTCTCATCCTGGACATAAACTATTGCAACTTCTCCCCTCAGGACAACCCTATAGGGCATTGCATGCCGAAACAACTAGACGGAAAGATAGTTTTTTCCCCCGTTTCATCCCTCTGCTTAATGCCTAATTCCCACAGCACCGTCTCAGTGCTATTTTACCCATGTAGTAGGCTTTATTGCTATTATCCTTCTCATCTTTCCTACTACCTTCTCCTATTGGTGTCTTATGATTTATCACTTGTCGTTTGTATCTTATGGTTGAAGATTGTAACTATGATTTATGATCTATGACCCATCTTTTTTTAATTGTTTTTGTACATTGAGAGCTTATGCACCAGAGACAAATTCCTTGTGTGTCCAATAAAAAAATATTTTCTGTTCTGTTGTGTCCTATTCTATTCCATTCCATTCCATTCTATTTCCTATTCTATTTCCTGTTGTTTCTATTCTATTCTATTCTATTCTATTCTATTCTATTCTATTCTATTCCATTCCATTCCTTTTATTCTAACACTAATTTTATTCTAATTCTAGTTAACTCTAATTCTATTCTAATTCTAATTTATTCTAATACTAATTCTATTCTAATTCTATTCTAATTCTAATTAATTCTAATTCTATTCTATTACTAATTTATCCTAATACTAATTCTATTCTAATACTAATTCTATTCTAATCCTAATTTATTCTAATACTAATTCTATTCTAATTCTAGTTAATTCTAATTCTACTCTAATTCTAGTTTATTCTAATACTAATTCTATTCTAATTCTAATTCTATTCTAATTAATTCTAATTCTAATTCTATTCTATTACTAATTTATCCTAATACTAATTCTATTCTAATTCTAGTTTATTCTAATACCAATTCTATTCTAATTCTAATTTTGTCTAATACTAATTCTATTCTAATTCTAATTTATTCTAATTCTATTCTATTACTAATTTATCCTAATACTAATTCTATTCTAGTTTATTCTAATGCTAATTCTGTTCTGAAATTCTACTTCTATTCTTCTCACCACCCATTCTGAAACAGCTACTGCAAATTCTTTTTGTCAACTGAGCTTGATCTCACGGACCAAAATCCATATAATTTTCTTGACAGCCAGCTGAAATTGGGTCACCAGAGATGACCCCTCCTTTGGGAGACTTGCAAGGACACACCACAAGCCGGGATCATTTTGCAGGCACAGACATCCACTGCAAATAAGCATGCCATCCACAGCGGATCAAATCAGATCAAATCAAACGTTATTACTGCTATCGAAGATCGCAAATGCCATCAACAGCAAGCAGAGTCATCATCTCTCCCCTCCTTGTTCCGCTGGGAAGCAAAGCTGCCAGATAAAATCGTGCCTTTTAAATGGAGGCCAAGGACAACACACTCGTTTTTTTTAAAAAAAAAAAGGCAGGAGGGGAGAAAAAAAAAGCAACATGCAACAGAGAGAAAACCAGAGAAGGAGAAACAGAGAGAACTCCCAAAACCTTCCAGAAAAGGAATAAAACGAAAAGAAAAGGAGGGGGAGAGAAAAGTACTTACAACAGAAAACACAGAAATTTCACTTGTTCTGTAGTCCTGAGGCACCAGAAAATAAACAGACAAGAAAGACAAGCAGAAGGAGAAAGATGGAAGGGAAGGAGAAAATATACATGAAAGATCCAGATATATAGATATATATATATATTTCCTACTGAATAAATGCAAGATATCCTCCGAAAAGGACCAGTAAGCTAGGAAAAGCTGTAGAACTTGACATATTTAGGGCTAAGAGGAGACTTCAAAAGAAGTGTCAGGGTTTATTATAAGAACCGTATCTAAATGTCGCAGTTTCTGCATGAACATCAGATGGAATTAAAATCTCTGAAGAGCCTCAGCTTTCATTGTAAAACGCACAAAGCTACTTGTTAATGGCTTGTGAAACTCTTGGATCAAAGGTTGATGAGGTCTCAGAAACTAGGAATGGGGACAAAGGAGACTGCCAGGGCTAGTTGACTGGAAATTTTAGGATTTTGGTATGGTGCCTTGGCCCACAAACTTATTTAAAGGTAAAGGTTCCCCTCGCACATATGTGCTAGTCGTTCCCGACTCTAGGGGGCGGTGCTCATCTCTGTTTCAAAGCCAAAGAGCCAGCGCTATCCGAAGACGTCTCCGTGGTCACATGGCCGGCATGACTAAACGCCAAAGGCGCACGGAACGCTGTTCCCTTCCCACCAAAGGTGGTCCCTATTTTTCTACTGGCATTTTTTATGTGCTTTCGAACTGCTAGGTTCGCATTTAAGCTGGGACAAGTAACGGGAGCTCACCCCGTTACGCGGCACTAGGGATTCGAACCGCTGAACTGCCGACCTTTCGATCGACACGCTCAGCGTCTTAGCCACTGAGCCACCGCGTCCCTTACAAGCGGATTAGCAACCCCCTAAATTGCAAGCGTACAAAACTGAATGTCGTGTAATCTGCATAATTGATCCACATCTTAGAATCAGGTTTAGCAGCTGGGGGCATAGAGTTTCATTTATAGAGGCAGGAGATGTGCCTCGGCCTACGGCTTTCCGTAGTCTATATGTAGCAGATACCCAATTGTATCCATAACTTCTTATCCCTGGAAAGCAACAGCCAATGTGGACCAGGTGAAAGCAAGCTGAAGCCTTCCAGATGTTCTGAACTCCAATGTCCCTCAATTCCAGACTGCATAATCAATAAGCAGGGATGCTGGGAACTGTAGTTTAACCATGCTCGGAACACTACAGATTTCCTACTGGATCAGTGATGTGACTCCTTAGACCTTCTCGTGACTTTTCAGATGTTAATGTGATGTCACATCTTTCAAATGTGTCAGACTAGTAATTGCTCATGTCCAAAGGACCTCAACAATTCCCTATTGCTTATTAACCATTCCCCCCCCCCAACTTCCTGCCGAATATTTATTAGCACATTTAAGAATTACAGTTCCAACCTGCTTATCTTCCATGGTGTACCTTGCTGATTTCCTGTTCAAAAGCTTTTTTTAATACCAAGAAGTCGATGGCATCATTTCTCTATCCAGATCAATCCAGAATCTGGGAACACGTTGACTCTGTTATCTTTCATAGACAGGGTTAATAAAGTGGAGCTGCAAAAATCCAGATGACCATTAATCATCTGGCTTGGTGACCTGTCTCATTAAGCCTCGTGTTATGCCCACAAAATCTCAATGGAGCAGAAGAGACTATTTTAGGAAGGTTGGCTGATTCAGTCTGCAAATCCTTTGTGAAAAGAACTTCTCCCTAAAATGTCACAGTGCTTTTTCTGTTTCACATGTATTTTGCACACGCAATGAGGCTGCGGCTCATCCTGCTTTCCCACCGATCCATGACTACACTAATGAGTTACGACCAAGGTGGAAGCCCTTGGCAAGTTGCACTTTTGTGACTGTCAGTTGCACTGACTTGGCGGGCATTAAGGGAGATGGCAACAAATGGGCCTCATCTCAGTTAGGGGACAGCAACATTTCTGTTGACTTCAAGACAACACACCAGGAAAGCAGATTATTATTATTATTATTATTATTATTATTATTATTATTATTATTATTATTATTATTTCTATGCCGCCCACTCTGTGAGGACTCTGGGCGGCTTACACTAAAGACAGTCTACTAAATAGCATACTGCCCCCAACAATCTGGGTCCTCATTTTACCCACCTCGGAAGGATGGAAGGCTGAGTCAACCTTGAGCCGGTGAGATTTGATCCGCTAATCTGCTGAACTAGCAGTCAGCTGAAGTAGCTGCAGCACTGCACTTTAACCACTGCGCCACCTCGGCTCTAGGATTGGCCCGCCCCACTCGTGCTGACACCACGGGGCGTACTGCAGTTCCCATCAGCCAAGGAATTTCGGCTGGTGGGATCCAGGAGAACATTCAATTCTGGAACAGACTTTTCTGCTCTTTGGAACATCTTACCACAAGAGGTTAAGATCCACCCTCTCTCTTTTAATCTTCGGGAAACTTCTTAAAACCTGGCATGGGGCCCTGAAGGAGACGTTGTGGCTGGAAGTAGCTGGTGCACCAACAGAAAAGGCACCTCCATCTGTCCCCTCCAAACCCTTCCTTTTTAGTTTGTTTTGATTTTTGCGATTTTAATCTGTTTTTATATTTATAACTGTTGGGTGTTTGCAGGGGTGGGATTCAGCCGGTTCGGATTGGTTTGGGCGAACCGGTAGCTCCGATGATCAGCTGAGAGCAAACAGGTTCGCTCCGATGATCAGCTGGGAAAGCTCTATTTCCTTTGTTTGAAGCCCAGCTGATTGCCGCGCATTAGCTGTTTTACTCACCAGGGCTGCAGTAGAAGGTAAGTTTTAGAGCTGTTTTCAAACGCACTGCACACACACTCAGCGAACTGATTGTTACACCAGTTGAATCCCACTACTGGGTGTTTGTGTGTTTTATCTTGGTGTAAGCCGCTCAGAGTCGCCTTGAACCATGAGGTTGGGGGGGAGAGCAAATAATTTGGATAAATAAAATATATGAAGTGTGGGTGACAAAAGTAATAAAACTCTTCCAGGTTTTTACTGCTTTCTCTCCCAGAGAGGAAGAGTTTAAAAAAAGGTCACCATCTCAGGATGAAGGAATTACTGAACCATTTCTTTTCAAACCTGCATATAGATAGATCTCAATTGGCGTAGGGTTGAATACTAACAAATTTGATTTGAGTGTGATTTATACGCTGAGACCAAGGCAACGTGAAATTCAGTTATTGCAAGGATGGTGCGTGCAGTTTGACACCTGGGTTTTAGATGATTAGTGTGTGCAAAATGAAGAAAAAGGAAGTTACGTTGGAGGAAATCTCAAAAAAAAGTAGAGGCGTGGTGGCGCAGTGGTTAGAGTGCAGTACTGCAGGCTGCTTCTGCTGACTGCCAGCTGCCTGCAATTTGGCAGTTCGAATCTCACCAGGCTCAAGGTTGACTCAGCCTTCCATCCTTCTTGAGGTGGGTAAAATGAGGACCCAGATTGTTGGGGGCGATTGGCTGACTCTGTAAACCGCTTAGAGAGGGCTGGAAAGCACCGTGAAGTAATATATAAGTCTAAGTGCTATTGCTATTGCTTATTATGAAGAACTACACCAGAGCACAGTAAATAGCAGGTATGCCTTGCATATCGGTTGATCTTCCTTTAGTGTTATTCCGTATTGACTTACAGGTAGTCCTCGATTTACGACAGCAGGGATTGGAACATTCATTAAGCAATGCGCTTATTGAGAGAGGCATCATGCGAGGCACACCCAATTGTATGACCTTTTTCATCGTGGTTATTAAGCGAATCACTGCGATCTTGCTTTTCCTGCAGGAGCTTAAGGTGTTGTGTATATTGTATTCCCTCTTCCAATTAATTGCACAAAAACAACAGCCAGGTTGGAGTGAGTGGAAACTGGCCACTACGCTTCACTCTGCCTGGCAACGGCTGCAGCTTGTTGGCCTCGTCCCACCCAGCTTCTTCACCTGGCCTGCACACAGCCTCTTCACCTCTTTGCCTAGCCCCGTGATGGTGAACCTATGGCACGCGTGCCGGAGTTAGCACGTGGAGCCCTTTCTGTGGGCACGCAAGCCGTCGCCCAGCTCAGCTCCACTGCGCATGTGCGGGCGCCTCCCACTGGCCAGCTGATTTTCAGGGAGGTGTGGGGGTGGGGCGCATGCGGGAGATGTGCATGCATGTGTGGGGTTGCATGTGAATGTGCGGGGGTCGCACACACATGCGTGGGGGGCAGGGGGAGCATGGGGGGCCTAACCCTAACTTGGTTTTGGGTCCAGGAGGCTGCAGGGTGGCCTACTAGACCCAAAATGGGACTTGGGGGTGCGGTGCGCCCCCCCACCTCCATGGCCCATTTTTGGGCCCAGGATTTCCTGCTTTCTAGCAAATATAAATCATGCAGCACAGCTGATCGTCGGAAATACCAGTTTGGACGAACTGGTAGCTTTTCTTTTTTTTTTACACCACCGGTAGCTTTTATCACTACCGGTTTGCTCGAACCGGTGTGAACCGGTAGCATTTCACCCCTGATTTGTCCCAATGAGCAGCTGGGGGGTCTGTTAAAGTAAGGGGCTGGGCTTCAATGCTCTCCTACAATTCCATGCCTCTCCTTACTCTGGCACCAAATATTGAGATGGACTGCAGCATCAAACTGCCTGCAAATCTAACCCAGTAGAAGTAGTCCTTGGTTTACAGTCATTTGTTTAGTGATGGTTCAAAGTTATCAACGGCCATGGAAGAAAAAATGACTGATGACCATTTTTTCACATTTACATCCGTTGAAGCATTCCCCCATAATTGCATGGTCAAAATTTGGATGCTTGGCAGCTGGCAAGTATTTATGACGGTTGCAGTGTCCCAAGGTCAGGTTATCACCTCTTGATCAGTCTTCTGTTAATGGGGAAGCCAGATTCATTAACAACTGGATTTACTAATTTATCAACTGCAGTGATTCACTAACTGTGGCAAGAAAGTTCATACAATGCAGCAAAACGTACTTAATCACTGCCTTGCTTAGCAAGGGAAATTTGGGGTTCCGATTGTGATCGTTAAGTCGAGGACTACCTGTATGCCAAGAGAGTTTGTCCCTGGAATGGAATAGAATAGAATAGAGCTGGAAGGGACTTTGGAGGTCTTCTAGTCCAGCCCCCTGCTCAAGCAGGAGAACCTCTACCATTTCAGATAAGTGATTGTCTAGTCTCTTCTTAAATACCTCCAATGATGGAGCACCCAGCAAAGCTATTCTACTGCTTAATCGTCCTCACTGTTAGGAAGTTTCTCCTTAATTCCAGGTTGATTCTCTCTTTGATTAGTTTCCAACCATTGTTTCTTGTCTCGCCTTCTGGTGCTTTGGAGAATAATTTGACACCCCCCCCTCTCCTTTGTGGCAGCCCCTCAAGTATTGAAATACTGCTATCGTATCACCCCTAGTTCTTCTTTTCTTTAGATTAGCCAGACTCAAATCCTGCAACCGTTCTTCATATGTTTTAGTCTCCAGGCCTTTGATCATCTTAGTTGCTTTTCTCGGAAAAAGAAAATCAAGAATGTCAAGAGAAGGCAACACCTGTTGACTGGGGAATACACTTATACAGTATCTAGCAGGGGATGAATCACAAGGGCACATGTGTTGCCCCACATGTGACTTGGGTCATCTGCACAATAATAATCTTAAACTTGGAGCAAGTCCCATAGGTTGGAACCGTTGAGTTCCTGGCACCCTGGAGGACATAGAATCCTCCTTAGAACCTCATCAATTTTAGACATCCCTCTTTCCTCCCCTGCTGAGACCCCCTGTCACTCACGTTATCAGCCGTGATCTGGAGCTCTGTGCGGCCAAGCTTGTCTTCAAATCATCCCCCGCGGCCTCTCGGGCTTGCGACTCCAAGATCTCGTTGAGGCTGTTCTCTGCGGAAGGACAAGAATCAGCTCCTACATTGGACAAGGTCTTGCTGCTCGGCTTGAAAGGGTCACCCACGTCCAAATGATACGAACGTTTTGTGAGTGTGGGAGAATCCTGCAAAGAGGAGCTGCCCACAAAGGGGTTAAAGGCGGGATCATCCCACTGGTTGGTGTCCATCGCGGGGTTAGCCTTGGTCAGAGGTGCCACCGATGCCTCAGGAGCTATCGTCTTCTCTCCATCCTCGGGACCTACAACAGGCCGAGTGGTCGGTCCTCTTTGTCTCTTAGGAGACAATTTACTGTTAGGCCTCTTTCCCATTTTTCTTGCCGGAAGCTTCTTGGGCTCAGCGTTTTCCGCTCCTTCGGCAAAATCGAACTCTAGTTTCACGGCTCGGGTCTTGCAATCTCCAGCTCCTGCCGAGCTGGGATGCTTGGGGTCACTATTGGGAAGATCAGCACCTGGCTGAGATGCAGGGGGCGAGTTTGGACATTTGGAGCCTCCCATCGTAAATGGGTTCATGGTCTCATTGTATTCCTCCGGATCAAAGCGGTAGGTAGCTTTGGGAATAGGGGGGCTTTCCGTGGTCACTTCAGTCTCAGAGTTCTCTCCCCCCATTTTCTTTTGAAGAGTGATTGGTTTTGCCCTCGGGAGCTTGCTCTTGTTGTTAGCAATGTTCTCAACACTTGGCTTGACTTCTGAAGGTTCCTGAATGGGAATCTCTCGGCTTTCCTTCAAAATGTCCCTTTGCTCCTCTTGGGACAGCGTGCCCAAAGTGTGGCCTGGATTGAGCCTCGCTGGAACCGTATTCTCCTCTGTAGCCTCTAATGCAGAAGACGACACGGATGAACCTTGGTCAATTCCAAGGTGGGCTTTTGATGTAAAGGGGTCACTGGCTTGCACGACTGCAGAGTCAGTCTGTAGTTCATCCTCTGCAGAAGCTGATGTCTCCTCCAACACTTTGGAGACAAATTGGTCTTCCAGAGACGCTGCATGGAGGAGAGAGAAACAAGGAGGTGAATACAGAGCATGTTTCCTATAGGAAAAAAATCAGATCAATAGTATTTATTTATTTGGCATATGATATATAATACATGGATAGCAGCAGTATGGAAAGAACGCATCATAATAACTCACACATAAGATGGAGATGTGTGGTTAATTGTGTAAGGTATAAGAGATTCAAGAATATATTAAGTTAAACATTACTGTTGTGACCTATGCCCAAGTAGTTATTACCAGACACAGTCAGTCCTTAAACAAACATATTTTATTAGAACAGCTGAGAATTACTTAAAACAAGTCCTTCAGAAAAAGTCCTTTGGCCTTATCACAAACCTTTGTCTTCTTTGGCACCCTTCCAAAGGCTTTTCTTGGCAAAGCCCCACGAAGTTCAGAAACAAGAGATGCTGACAAGAAACAAATGTAGCAACGTTGCTTTCCTACAAAGAGCCCAAGAGCCTTTGCTGCTCTTTTAAGCCTTATGGGAGGGGCCAATCATTTCCTGGCCTTACTCCCGAGTTGTCCTTTTTGCTTTAGCTGCTCTTGCCTTTTGGCAGCTCTTCGCATGCGTGCACTAGGAACAGGCTCCTCCTGTTCCTCTGCCTCTCTGCTGTCCACCTCTGGAGGCTCTGTAGTCCGTGCATCACTCCCAGATGGTCCTGGCCCCATCTCTGCCTCTGACGCAGAGCCCTCATCCGGGCCTTCCCCAGTCTCCAGTACTGGCCCATTGTCCTCCCCAGCTTCCTCACTGTCTGACTCCTCTGCCAGGTCCACAGGCTGCTGGCGGACCACAACAATTACATTTTAAAATACATTGGTTCATAAGAAAGAAATACTGTGTTCCGTAATATTAATATCTAGACCGAAAAGTGCTTTTTCAAAGGGCAACTGGACTTTGCTTTTCCTTAAAGACATTATGCTTCTCATCCAAGAAGCATCTTCAGTTCTAAGAAAGTTTCTTCATCCAAGAACTGAAGAATCTTCTTGGATGAGAAGCGAAACATCTTCGAGGAAAAACGAAGTCCAGTTGCCTTTTGAAAAAGCACCTTTGGGACAACCATGACCTGGATGACTGAGAAGCTCCATAGACATTTTTTGTTTTAAATTTGATTTATATGCCGCCCTTCTCCGGAGACTCAGGGCGGCTTACAGTGCATTAAGCAATAGCCTTCATACTTTTGTATATTTATACAAAGTCAGTTTATTGCCCCCACAATCTGGGTCCTCATTTCACCTACCTTAGAAAGGATGGAAGGCTGAGTCAACCTTGAGCCTGGTGAGATTCGAACTTGCAGTAATTGCAAGCAGCTGATCTTAATAACAGTGAATTAGTCCACTGCGCCACCAGGACTCTTTAATATCTAGGACATTTATCTAATTAAGCATAGTATTTGATAGCTGGTGAAAAATTGCATTTCCTCCTATATAAATTCTCACATAGCAACTAGCCACTATATATGATCCAATGTCTGAGGAGAAGCACTGCAGTCACATTCAGGGGAAGATCCTTTGCCCCATTTAAACAGGAAGTTTTGGCAGATGCCATTTAAGGTGCCAATCCTATTCAAATTTTTCCAACCCTGGCTGGTAACATTGAAACCCATTAATTTTCATATCAGGTCAGTTATGCTTTTTCCAGAGTCTGGAGCACCAGTTTTCAAACAAGGTTCCTCTTTAAACTAGAAATAGAAGGAAAATAAAATAAAAAATTAGAGAGAAAGAATTTTAGGGCAAGAAGTAAAATATATAAAATGGTGTTTGAGAAACGAAAAGCGGTACAAATTGTACAAAATTGTACAAATTGTACAAAAATGCATTTTTTTGTTTGTATGTGTGTTTGAAAAAAATAAAAAAAACTTTCATTAAAAAAAGAGAGATGGTTATTATTATGAAGAATTATTGGTCTTTTATAAGAGAAGCATTAAATCGTACAAGTTGAAGTAGTACAGTTCAGATAGAAAGGTGCCATCTTAAAAAGTGCGTTTTTCTAACCTACAATAATCTCCTTATATCCACACCTTTTTAGATACTCTTTAATCTCATCCCGAAGATTGCACTTAGCTCCTGAATGGCATGCTGAGAACTTATTTCTTCCTTGTTGATCGTTGGCTGAGATCTCACAGACGTAGAAAAATAAAACCGCCCTGCCTTACAATTCTCAGAGAGGATGGAAACAGAATTTAGAGCAAAAATCTAGAATGATCTGTGAGACAGAACAATAGTCTTGTAACCAACTGCCAAGCTCTTGCAGTGCCTCATATCCAAGTTAGTGACATCCCCAAAGATTCAAAGTTTACTGCAATGACAAAAGGGTTAGAGCAGTGATAGCTAACCTTTTTGCCGTCATGTGCCAAAAGTGGGGGGGGTCGCGCCCATGCATGCCCACACCCATAATTCAGTGCACACACCCCCGCACATGCATGCGCAACACCCCTGCGCTCCCCCTTTTGGCACGTGATGGTATGGTAAGCCCGTTTTTCGCCATCCCCAGGCTCCAGAGGTTTCTTGGAGCCTGGGAAGGGCAAAAACAGCCTTCCCCATTTTCCAGGAGGCCTTCCGGAGGCCAGGAACAGCCCGTTTGCCAACTTCCAGTGGGACTGGAAGTCCTATTCTTTGCTCTCCCCAGGCTCCAGAGTCTTTCTAGGAGCCTGGGGAGAGCGAAAACAGCCTTCTCCACCCCCACCCCGAGGCCAGAAATAGCTTGTTTCCTGACTTCTGGTAGGCCCAGAAGGCCCAAAAATCAGCTGAGCTAGGGCAACACTCGCGTGCCCACCGATATGGCTCCACGTGCCACCTGTGGCATGCGTGCCATAGATTCGCCATCACGCGGTTAGAGTATACAGTTTTAGAAACAAGGGTACCATATGGATACAGACGTTCTCTTGATTTATGGTCCCCACAACTGGGACCATAATTTCCATTGCTAAGCAAGGTGGTTGTTCAGTGAGTTGCGTCTGATTTTATGATCCTTTTGGCCATGGTTGTTAAGCGAATCATTTGCGGTAGTTAAATAATCATTGCGGTCATTAAGCGAATGCAGCTTCCCCCATTAACATTGCTTGTCGGAAGCCATCTTAGGAAGGTTACAAACAGTGATCATGCATGATCTTGGGATCCTGCAACACTCATAAATACATCGCGGCTCCCGACTACCCAAATTTTGATCCCGTGACCATGGGGATTGTGCGAAGGTCATAAATTCAAGGATTAGTCATAAGTGACTTTTTCCAGTGTTGCTGTAACCTCAAACAGATGCTAAGCAAATGGTTATAAGTCAAGGACTATCTGTACTTTGGCCCTCATTTGTTGTTGTTAGTTGCAAAGTTGTATCTGACCCATCGCAACCCCATGGACAACTTTCCTCTAGGCCTTCCTCTCCTCTACCATCCCCTGGAGTCCATTTAAGTTCATGCTTACTGCTTCGGTGACTCCATCCAGCCACCTCATTCTCTGCCGTCCCCTTCTTCTTTCGCCCTCAATCTTTCCCAGCATTAGGCTCTTCTCCAGGGAGTCCTTCCTTCTCATTCGGTGGCCAAAATATTTGAGTTTCATCTTCAGGATCTGGCCTTCTAAAGAGCAGTCAGGGTTGATCTCCTCTAGGACTGACCGGTTGGATCGCCTTGCAGTCCAAGGGACTCACAGGAGTCTTCTTCAGCACCAGAGTTCAGAGGCCTCAATTCTTTGGCGCTCAGCCTTCCTTATGGTCCAACTTTCACAGCCAGATATTGCAACTGGGAAAACCATAGCCTTGACTATACATACTTTTGTTGGCAGGGTGATGTCTCTGCTTTTTAGAATGCTGTCTAGATTTGCCATAGCTTTCCTCCCCAGGAGCAAGCGTCTTTTAATTTCTTGGCTGCAGTCCCCATCTGCAGTGATCTTGGAACCCAGGAAAATAAAATCTGTCACTACCTCCATTTCTTCCCCATCCCCATCTATTGGCCCTCATTTAGCAATATGTAAGGTGGGGCTTTCCTACTGACTTTGATTTTTTTTTAATTGGTCCATAGTTTATTGGGGAAGATGCAAATCACACTTATTTGTTACTACAAAAATCTCTGCTCCTGTTCTGCAATATTTTAGAAACAGCAATCCTCGTTCCCAGAAAATTCCATACATTAAATTTCAGGGCTGACAGATGCTTCAGATTTACAGGGGAAAATGTAGTTCTAGACAAGTGGAAAATTCGCATAGCTCCTCTCAACAATTCTTTAAACCAAGCCAATTTTCCTGGATTTGAGGGCTTGAGGCTAAAACATACGAAGAATGTTCGTATGAAGAGCTTTGGTAGCGCAGCAGACTAAAGTGCTGTGAAATAGCACCAGCTGCCTGCAATTACTGCAAGTTCAAATCTCACCAGGCTCAAGGTTGACTCAGCCTTCCATCCTTTCGAGGTAGGTAAAATTAGGACCCAGATTGGGGGAGCAATAAGCTGACTTTGTATTAAAAAAAAGAACCCCGCTTAGGGGGGCCCGAAAACCCTACTAAGCAGGTATATACAAAAGTATGAAGGCTATTGCTTAACGCATTGTAAGCCGCCTTGAGTCTCCAGAGAAGGGCGGCATATAAATTAGAGCCTGGTGGCGCAGTGGACTAAGTGCTGTTAAAAGTAGCACTTAAGTTTCCAGCTGCCTGCAATTAGTACAAGTTCAAATCCCACCAGGCTCAAGATTGACTCAGCCTTCCATCCTTTCTAAGGTAGGTAAAATGAGGACCCAGATTGTGGGGGCAATAAGCTGACTTTGTATAAATATACAAAAGTATGAAGGCTATTGCTTAACGCATTGTAAGCCGCCCTGAGTCTTCGGAGAAGGGCGGCATATAAATCAAATTTTTTAAAAAATTGAACCAACCAACCAACCAACCAACCAACCAATAAATAAATAAATAAATAAGATTGCAGGAATTGGGTATGTTTAGTTTAATGAAAAGAAAAACTAGAGGAGACATGATATCAGTGTTCCAATATTTGATGGGCTGCCACAAAGAAGAGGGGTCAAACTATTCTCCAAAGTACCTGAAAACAGGAAGAGAAACAATGGATAGAAACGAATCAAGGAGAGAAGCAACCTAGAACTACGAGAAAGTTCCTAACCGTGAGAACAATTAACCAGTGGAATGCCTTGCCTTCAGAACTTGTAGATCTGGCCCGCAGGGCCGCCCTGGAAACAGCGAAGGACTGGCCCATGGTATCTCTGGTCTCAAAAACGGAGCTCGGGAGGGCCACACATGCCCCCCCCCCCCCCCCCGCGCTCCGTTTTTGCTGGCACAGGGTTGTAGGAGGCTGCCGCAGCTGAAAATGCAGCTTGGGAATCCGTTTTCACTGGCAGAGCACTTGAGCTACCACAGGCGTCCCCGACATGAGTGATGTCATGCTGTCGACAACCCCCCCCGGCCAATCCCCCCCCTCCCCCCCCCCCGAGGTTAAACACAACCCTCAATGCAGCCCTCAATGAAATCGAGTTTGACAACCCAGGTCTGGGACAGAGGTCTCCAACCTTGGCAACTTTAAGACTTGTGGATTTCAATTCCCATAAGTCCAGGAATTCTGGGAGTTGGAAGTCCACAAGTCTTAAAGTTGCCAAGGTTGGAGACCCCTGGTCTACGGTATTCTGCTTGAGCAGAAGGTTGGACCAGAAGATCTCCAAGGTTCCTTCCAACTCTTAATACTCTATGTTGTATGGATTCTCTTCTGCCCTATGGGGCTGCAGAGCGATCTATGGAAAAGCTTTTTGGATTTTAAGATGTTTTCCACACCTTTTCCCATCTGAATCCAAAAATGCTACGTAGATAGTCCCAATCCTATCCACATTCAATCAAAATGTCACGAAGGTTTTACATCGTCCCTTTACTGACTCTCTGCTTCTCCCAGGGGTGGGTTCTAAATTTTTTTACTACCGGTTCTGTGGGCGTGGCTTATTTTGTGGGTGTGGCTTGATAGTCATGTGACAATTCTTTAGGATTTAGCAGAGGTACTGGTCTACCAGGCTTTTAACTGCTTGCAGAGCTGTACCGGTCTACCCATTTATTTTTGCAGGCACTGCTCTACTCATGTATTTTTGCAGGCACTGATCTACTCATGTATTTTTGC
>WNWU01000076.1:1112047-1127291 GCA_012654045.1 Ptyas mucosa
TTTATTTTTGCAGGCACTGATCTACTCATGTATTTTTGCAGGCACTGGTCTATCCATTTATTGTTGCAGGCACTGATCTACTCATGTATTTTTGCAGGCACTGGTCTACCCATTTGTTTTCTTTTAACACTGATCAGCTGTAGGGCGGCCCTTTGAAGCCCCATGGCAAGAGTTTAAAGTTTTTTTCCTTATAGCCCATCAGCTGGGACTCAGGAGGCAGCAATAGATTGGGGGTGGGGCCAAATAAAAGGTAAGAATAACGCAGGGGAGCGGGGGGCAGAACCGGTTCGGTGACATCATATCGTCACCGCTACCGGCTCGGTGGAACTGGGTGGAACCGGGAGGAACCCACCACTGGCTTCTCCCATCTTGTGTGGGGCAGTGACTTCCCTCCCACACAAGGCGCACAAACACATATGAACACAACAAGACTGAAAGTGAGACTATAACATATCATCTGAGGAGTCTCATGAAAACTGGTTTGGTGAAGAAACTGTGTCGGATAAAAACGTAATTCTTACGTGCTTTTCGAATTGTCAATCAGCACTGAGCAACTTATTATAGTGCGTAAACAAAATTAAAACAGCAAAAATAGCCAACAATAAATGATATTCATCATAAAATACTCTATTCCTATGTCAAGGAATCATAATCCCATATAATTATATATATATATATATATATTCTGATGCAAGGGAAATCCCTCTCAAAAGCCTGTTGAGATAACCGGGTTTTAAGTGCTTTCTTTAATCCCAATAATATTGCAGCAAGTCAAATCTTGAATTCTCCTTGTTTCAATTATCTCTGCATAGCAGGGATATTAAGAAATAAATGCTTAAACCCACAGGTTCAACTTTCACATTGAAATGTTATGAAATGTTCTGGATTGTGTCAAGGAAAACCAGTTAAATGTTTCACTTCAGGTTTTTGTTTTTTTTTAAAAAAAATTACATTTTAAAACCAACCGTTCAAAACAATGTTTTCCTTTTGAAGTTCACCTTCATTTGCCACAGCGTTTCCTTAACCTCGCTTTCAACCCGTATTTAATTTTAATTTGTTATCAGGGAAAAGGAGACGAGTTTGGTTTCTCAGATTTGGTTTTTAAAAAATGTGTGTGAGCATGAAATAACCATTAATACAGCCAACGGAGTCTACAGATGCCATCTTCAACCTGGTGAAAATATGAATTATCGTATGACAGTCAAAGTCCATCCTACCTTGAGGTACCAGATGAAAGAATTCTGAGCCAGAATTTCTAAAATAAAGAACTAGTTCAAAACTTCTGATAACCCCCCCCTTTTTTTTTTGGGTTGAAGACTCCATACTAGCGGTCACCAACTGGTGCTCCGTGGACCACTGGTGGTCCGTGAGAAACTTTTGGTGGTCCACAGAAAAATTATTTGAGTTTTTTTTTATATTGCACTAAATCAGGGGTCCTCAAACTACGTCCCCTGGGGCAGATATGTGCAATGAACATTTGTGTTCCTGCAGAGTGTCTCCCTCTTTGGGGTCTTTTTGTGTGGGTCGGAGGGAGGAAGAAATTCTGACTTGGGGTCTGCTTCGGCCTCCTGGTGTGGGGCTTTGGGTGAAGGCTGGAGGGAAGTGACGCTGGTGGCGAAGAGCTGGAGAGTCTCGTTCCAGTGGGACTGCATCATGGCCTGGAACTGGCTGACCATCTCAGCCCGCTGAGCCTCCAGGTGCCGGTACCTGGCCTTGCACTCCCCCAGGTCTTCCCTCTGCTTGGAAAGCTTATGCTCGTAGTCCTCAGTGAGGTGCTTCTGCTGAGCCTGTTTCTCAGCCAGCTCCAATTTGAACTGAGCTGTTGTGCCAACTCTTTCTTGTGGTGGCGGCTTGGCTCCAACAACGGCTTCCTGTTGAGGCCCTAAGGAGCCCGGGTGGGGAGGCGAGGAGTGGCTGGGAGGGAAGGGCACCCCTCAACATGAGTGACATCGAGTTGGCCACGCCCACCCAGTCACATGACCACCTAGCCACGCCCACCCAGCCAGTCATGAGGCAGATCATATTAGTGGTCCGTGGGATTTAAAATTATGAATTTAGCGGTCCCTGAAATCCGAAAGGTTGGGAACCCCTACTCCATACATACTATGTTTAAGATGGAGCAGCTATTAGGCCACAAAGGAGTGGTTTCCTGCACCAAGGAAAGCATGACAACTTCCTGATTACGGCCTGTTTTTAGAACCTGCTTAGACCGCTTCCAATCCTCACTATTTTTTCCCAAGCTTTTTTTATTTTATTTTATTTTTAGATTAAGGCTGGGGCGGGGAGGTAAAGAAGATCTCCTGTGCGATTATGAAGGGTGTGTCGAAGTTCTGGAATGCTGAGCCTCTTTCAGAGCTACAGGAAAACACCTGTCAATCCTAGCAAGCTGTTTTGCCTCTTCCATTCCTCTCCCGGGGCGTATAGCATCCAAGCAGGTGCCCAAATAAATCTGTCAAGGGCAAGCTGACAGGCCCTTGGCAACACCCAAAGGCCGAGCAACTCCAACCATCTCGTCTCACAAATGAAAAGTAGTTACGTAACCCTTTTTAGCGAGGTATCCTGCAGCAAGCCTATTGCAAGGGTCCACCTCGGGATTGTCACGCCTCCAGGTTCCACACACCAACTCCCAAAGGCCTTCAGAGGTTCCTAGCGAACTGTGCCATGATTAGACAGCACACAAACACGGATGGGAGCCATCCTAGCTACAATCTTTCAGATTTAATAGAGTTGGAAGGGACCCTGTAGGTCATTTAGTCCAATCTCCCTGCCCAAGCAGGAGACCCTACACCATTTCTGACAAATGGCGGCCAAGTCTCTTCTTGAAAGCCTCCAGTGATGGAGCTCCCTCAACTTCTGAAGGCAACTTCTGTTCCATGGGTTGATTGCTCTCACCGTCAGAAAATTTCTCCTTTATTTCTAGGTTGAATCTCTCCTTGATCAGTTTCCATCCATTATTCTTTGTCTGGCCTTCGGGGGCTTTGGAAAAATAGCTTGATCCCTTCCTCTCTGTGGCAGCCCCTCAAATATTGGAAGACTGCTATCATGTCTCCCCTGGTCCTTCACTAGATTCATTTTAATGCAATTTAAATAGTAATGGAATCCAATCCAATGTACTTTCCATCTACCTTCACCCATCCCTTTGGAGATATATCTCCAACGTGCCATTGAAATGGCAGCTGTGAAGCTCATCTTGGGAAAACCAGCACACTCTTGCCATATTCTCTTCCTGTTTTGAGGCAAAACAGGATCCCCTGAGTAAAACCGGAGAAAGAACAACTGTTAGCAGCAGAGCTATAGTTCTACTAAGTGCAAGAGAAACTACAGTTTGTACACACCAAAATCTTCAAGGGAATCTCCTCAAGGCCTGACCCTGACCCATCTAAACTTGTAGTTTCTAAGATGGTTCTTAATTGAATGAAAAGTGAAGCTGACATCAGAGGCAAAGAATCAAACCCATTCATGCAGGTTGCAGCATAAATGATTTATTGAAGCCTACACACAAGAATCTGGCCAACTAACAGTCAGCACAAAATTAGCGCTAGGTGAGGGTCAACGGAATTCAAGGAAGGCTGGATTTGGGTCTCTTGTGGCAATGCAAGGACTCTCAACTGATGACATGTTTAACTCCACCCCACCGGTTCTGCCTGCTCTTCTTCTGCAGATCCCAGGCTGTAAACAATCAACATCTAGTTTCATTCTCATATCAAAAGATGCCTTATTTATTTATACCCTGCCTTTTTTGACAATTAACTCAAGGTGGTGAACATGCCCAGCACATCTTCCTCCTACTATGCTCTCTACCACAACAACCCTGGGAGTAGGGTTGGGCTGTGAGAGAATGACATGAGCCAAGGTTACTCAGCTGACTTTCATGGCTAAAGCAAGACTAGAACTCACATGCTTTTGCTTTCCAGCCTGGTGCAATAATGTCCCATAACATCACCCTTATGTGAAAGTATTCCTCTGCGCAAAAAGGGATGTGGTGGCACAGTGGCTAAGACGCTGAGCTTCTCGATCAGAAGGTCGTCAGTTCAGCGGTTCGAATCCCTAGCGCCGCGTAATGGGGTGAGCTCCCGTTACTTGTCCCAGCTTCTGCCAACCTAGCAATTCGAAAGCACGTAAAAATGCAAGTAGAAAAATAGAGACCACCTTTGGTGAGAAGGTAACAGCGCTCTGGGCGCCTTTGGCATTTAGACATGCCAGCCATATGACCGCGGAGACATCTTCAGATAGCGCTGGCTCTTCGGCTTTGAAACGGAGATGAGCACCGCCCCCTAGAGTCGGGAACGACTAGCATGCATGTGCAGGGAAACCTTTAGCTTCAGCTTTATTCCTCTGCGTACCACCCCATAGATGTACAGAAAATGAAACTGCCAAGAGGATACCACCTGGTATTAGAAGAAATAACAGAAACAGAATTGTAGAGATGGAAAAACCCACCATCCAGTTCCATGATGTACTTCTAACTTCTCCAGTATGAAAGACTATTAAACTATTCATGAGGAGCCTCTCAAGAGGCTCAAATGATGCTCCAGAGATGGAAAGTCTACAACCTCTGTAGGTAGACAGAGATTGTAGATTCATGGTTGTGTACTTTTTCCTTATATTGCACAACATTGGAAAGGTGTGGAGATCTCTACAGGTGAGAAGATAATAATAATAAAAAAAATTAGAATGTGCAGAAGTGGATAGATTAAACACTTGAAATTAAAGAGAAGGAAGATACAGAATATTTTGAAACATGGGATTCATTTTTATCAATGGTTAAATAACAGAAACAGAAGTTAGAATTTAAACTTTAAAATCTAAAACTTTAAAATTATAAGAGAATTTTATCCATGTGGTGGACGTGCCCCAAGATAAAACAATATTGGAGTAAAATAAGAATATATTTAGAAGAGATAACCAGACAACGTATAGAGATGAAGCCAGAAATATTTTTGTTAGAAATACTTCCAGGGATATATGACAAAAAAAAATTAATACAATATTTAATTATACATATTACAACAGCGGCAAGAATAATATATGCACAAAATTGGAAAAATAATAATATACCAACGGAAGAAAATCTGATTAGAAAAGTACTGGAGTGCGCAGAGATGGACAAGCTCACCAAAGAAATACAAGAAAAGGAGGAAACAGAATACTATATGATATGGGAGAAATGGTATGAATGGTTAGAGGAGAGGTATAAAGGGCAAGGAAAGGGTAAATGAGGAAGATACAGGAAGTTGAAATACAGTAACAAACAAGTGGAAATGGAATGGATACAGAATGTATGATTGAAATTGAGTACATTGTTATCTTTATGTATATAAATCAATATCAGAATCATATGTATACATGGTAAATTGAAGTAAGGGAGAAAATAGATACGTAAGAAATGTTTACTGATGCGAAAATGTTGAAAAGAAGAAAATTGTAAACATTTCTTTCTTTGTCTTTTAAAAAAAACTGTTGAATAAAAATTATTTTAAAAAAGTAATTATAAGAGAAGGATTAATTTTACCATGAGGGTTTATTATGATATGCTTGTCATTAATATGATTTAGTATTAACAATTACGTATTAATGTTATGTTGAGAAAATACTGTTATTATATGATCACTACTAATGAACATGATGAGGATGACTGTTGCTCAAACTAACTGTAACCAGACAACACACTGTTTATGTAGACATTGAAACTGTTGCTCTTTCTTTATATAGTAAAAATTTTTTAAAAAAATATTTTTTTTGAAAAAGAAGGAAGGGCAGAAAACATCCTTAGGGGGTTAGAAAAAAAATCGCAACAAAGGACACCACACTGGCTTGCTATCCAGTGCACTGATGTGTTGTGACAGCATTTGGAAATGGGCATGTCCAGTATGGATAAATTATTGTCTGGAATTATCTGCAACGTATGCTCAGCATTCCAGATCCAGTGGTGGACTCCTCCTGGTTTGGCCCGGTTCGGCCAAGCCGGTAGCAGTGATGATATGACGTCACCGAACCGGTTCTCTTTGTTTGGGAGCTGGGTCCTCCCACCTGCCCCCGTGTTAGTCTTACCTTTTATTTGGCCCCGCCCCCAATCTATTCGCTGCCTCCCGAGTCCCAGCTGATTGGCTAGAAGGAAAAAAAAACTGTTTAAACTCTTGCCACGGGGCTTCAAAGGGATGCCCTACAGCTGATCAGTGTTAAAAGGCAGAGACCAGTGTGCTCCCAAAACAAATGGGTAGACCGGTGCCTCCAAAATCAAATGGGTAGACCGGAACGCTCCAAGAACTAATGGGTAGACCGGTACAGCTCTGCAAGCAGTTAAAAGCATGGTGGACCAGTACCTCTGCTAAATCCTAAAGAATTGTCACATGACCATCAAACCATGCCCACAAATAAGCCACGCCCACAGAACCGGTAGTAAAAAAAATTTAGAATCCACCCCTGCCCAGATCTGTCCTAAAAAGTTGCCCTGTTATTGTTTGAGGACCTATAGAGCCTTGACTTCACGCCCGGCTTTGCCACCCTCCAAAAACTTCATCTCTCTTATTAGAAAAAAGGAAGAAAGGGGGGGAAAAAAACACCTCTTAGCACAGCAGACTCAGAAAGGCATAGGGACAGGGAGTTGGCTGCATACTTTAAATTCCCTTGCAGTCTTATAACTCTCTCTTCCCCAGAGAGAGAGAGAGAGAGAGAGAGAGAGAGAGAGAGAGAAGGAGAGATCTTCTACAGGGAATTAGCAAGGAGCAAGAGGAGGAGGGGTCATTCCTGAAATATTCTGGCATTTAGCTTTTGAAAGACCAGAAAAACTTGTTATGACACAGCAATAAAGCAGAAATATTTCGTGCGAGGTTTCCTTAATCCCACCCCTGCGGGCAACAAAAGGTTTTGGAATAAAAACCAATGTAAACCTCGACTGACAACAATTCATTCGCGACCATTCAAAGTCATGACAGCCCTGGACAAAGAGAGACTTCTGGCCATTTTCACACTTATTGCAGCATTCCCTACAGACATGTGAACAAACTTCAGACGCTTGGCAACTGACTCGTATTTATGACGGCTGCAATGTCGCGGGGTCACATGATCGCTTTTTGTGACCTTCTGACGAGCAAAATCAATGAGAAAGCTGGCTTCACTTAACAACCGTGTTACTAACTCCACAACTGCAGTGATTCGCTTAACAAATGTGGCCAGAAATGGGGCAAAACTTACTTAACAAATGTCTCGCTTAGCAACAGAAATTTTGGGCTCAACTGTGGCCATAATAGGACTACCTATACTGTTCTTCCTTCCCAAAATCTAATAGCTGGTTCATGCGTATAGACCCATCATAATGACTTCACCCTTAACCCTTGCCTTGCACACCAAAACAAGTTTCCATATTATTTGCTTTTATCTAAGGCATGGTTTTCCCAGTTGCAACGTCTGGCTGTGAAAGTTGGACCATAAGGAAGGCTGAGTGCCAAAGAATTGAGGCCTTTGAACTTTGGTGCTGGAGAAGATTCCTGCGAGTCCCTTGGACTGCAAGGCGATCCAACCGGTCAGTCCTAGAGGAGATCAACCCTGACTGCTCTTTAGAAGGCCAGATCCTGGAGATGAAATTCAAATACTTTGGCCACCTAATGAGAAGGAAGGACTCCCTGGAGAAGAGCCTAATGCTGGGAACGATGGAGGGCAAAAGAAGAAGGGGACGGCAGAGAATGAGGTGGCTGGATGGAGTCACGGAAGCAGTCGGCGTGAGCTTAAATGGACTCCAGAGGATGGAGAGGACAGAAAGGCTTGGAAGAACGTTGTCCATGGGGTCGCGATGGATCGGGCACGACTTCGCAGACTAACAACAAAATGCATTTCACCTAATGTTGCATTAATACAGTGTCATCCACCTTCTGTTTCAATCCGTCCATAAAAGTCAGTCTGGAAGTATTGAATGGAGTTCTACCGAGAAGAGACAAATACAGGACTGTTACTGCAGCAAAGTCAATTCTACTCGTCAGCTGATACAGAATAATGGAGTTGCATTCACGCCAAAAACAAAGGAAGGCAGAAAAAGAGATTTTCTCCCTCCGAATAGGAAAAGTTGGCATCGTACAGCATTTCAGATCATCCAACTTTCAACAGAGTCAGCTCTTCTGGATGTTTGGTCTCGGCTCTTTATTTTGTTCAAAACAGAGGAGCAAATTGAAACGTAAAGAACTGGTCTGCGGGCATTCACTATTATGATTTTTAAGGACACCTACGGGGACATTCTTAGAAATAAAAAGAATGCTTTTTCGCCACTTAGCTGAGCTTGTAAAAAAAATAAAAGTAATCTAAAGGTAGGAAGGCTGGAAGCTACCAAGAGAGATACCTAGCAGGCATGATGGCAATGAATTGAATGTTATGTGCAGAGAATAGATTGTGAATGTACACATGGAAATGTATGAAAACAATTGCAAATTGGTTATTAAAAAGTAGAAATCACCTCGGTTGTCCACTTCAACTACTCTAGTATATATTAGCATCTCATGATCAGTTCCCACCATACCTATGGAATTATTTCCATCTGGAAAATTTGATTTTATGCACTTTTCTTTGTCTCTGGTTCCCTAGAAGATTTGCATGAAGCAATGCCGGTATAGCTGAATTGGGATATACAATTATGAGGCTACTGCAGTACTCCTGTAGAAATTTTGTATCTAATTATGTGGATTGTGTGTATATGTTTATTTCTTTTCTGTTGCGTTCTCACCATACTCTGAATGATAATAATCCAGAAAATAATGCCTGTTCATTTCTAAACCTTCTGCCTTTTCCCACATCAGTTGCTTTAATTTTTTTTTATTTTTTTAAATTTTATTTGATTTATATGCCGCCCTTCTCCGGAGACTCAGGGCTGCTTACAGTGCGTTAAGCAATAGCCTTCATACTTTTGTATATTTATACAAAGTCAGCTTATTGCCCCCACAATCTGGGTCCTCATTTTACCCACCTTAGAAAGGATGGAAGGCTGAGTCAACCTCGAGCCTGGTGGGATTCGCACTTGCAAGTAATTGCAAGCAGCAGATGTTAATAGATGTTAATAACAGGGTGCTTTAAACCACTGTACTACAGGCTTTCCCTCCACCCCCCCAATGAATGTTTGAGAAAGGAAGATTCAATTCAAATCTTTATTATCAGGGCACAACATATGTACAATGAAATTGGTTGAACTCCCTCAGTACACCCCCCCCCAACACAATATAACTCAGAGTGAAGGCAGAAAATCCCTAACCCCATAAATCGTATTAACAAAACACCCAGTCCTATTGCACCAGTTTGAACATGTTACACATTGCACCGGCCCTGCAGTCCATCGTACTACGTAGTTATGATGTTATTTCTCATTCAGGAGTCTGACAGCCCACGGATAAAAACTGTCCTTCAGCCTGTTTGTGCGGCTGGCTATGCTTCTATATCTCCTTCCCGATGGTAGTAGGATAAAGAAGTGATGACCAGGATAAGAATCATCCCTGATAGTGAAAATAGATGAGTTTTCAGAATTCCTCCCTTGATGTCTTTTGCAGAAGTCCCTTGTCATCTGTAAACGAGTCTGAGCAACTGGATAGTAAAATCCACTTCTGGAAGAATTCTTAGTTAAGTGTTTATGGAACAATATCCAGATTCTTCTTCTTAATGGCCGGACATCCTTCTTGCATTCAGCACCAGAATCAGCTGCACTCAAATTGCATAACAAATCCATGAAAAAAAAAATTTAAAAATCAAAGGGACATGCCACTCGTCAAATGGCTGGTAGGAAACGTTCCTTAAAAGATTCAGAGGCAGTTTATCAAATCCCTACGGAGTGGCATTTTCTCTTGTTTTATTTCTCTATTTTGTTTTATACAGCCACCCCACCCACCTTATTTTTACACGGCTCTGCTTGGCTTGCAATCAAATAAACGTCGAGAAAACTTAACCAGCGAGAGGTATTCGTTCGATGAAAGCGTGTCCTACTTAGTGCTTTTGTAGCGTTTCAGCTCATGGGCAGCAGGCAACTCGCATAAAATGGTGTGTTTTTTGTCTGCACGAAATGCATTCCTTTGCTTTCTGGGAACTGAGCAAGTTTGTTTAGAACTGAACTGAACTTCAATCAATCAGAATAGAGCTGATAGGGACCCTGGAGGTCTCTTAATCCAACCCCCTGATCAAGCAGGTGTCCCTATATCTGTGATGGCGAACCTATGGCACGGGTGCCACAGGTGGCACGCGGAGCCATATCGGTGGGCACGCGAGCTCAGCTCTGGCACACATGCGTATACCAGCCAGCTGATTTTCAGGCCTTCTGGGCCCACCAGAAGTCAGAAAACACACTGTTACCGGCCTCCGGAGGGCCTCTGGTGGGGTGGGGAAAGGCCGTTTTTGCCCTCCCCAGGCTCCTAGAAAGGCTCTGGAACCTGGGGAGAGCAAAAAACGGGCCCACTGTGCCATTGCGTACCAAAAGTGGGGGGGGGCAGGGCACACAGAATTAAGGATGTGGGCACGCGTGCATGTGACCCCACCACGCTCCCCCCGCTTTTGGCACGTGATGGCAAAAAGGTTAGCCATCACTGCCCTATATCATTTCAGACCGTCTCTTCTTAAAAACCTCCAGCAATGAAGCACCCACAACTTCTGAAGGCAGCACATTCCACCGGTTAATTATTGTCACTGTCAGGAAGTTTCTCCTTAGTTCTAAGTTGCTTCTTTCCTTGATTAGTTTCCATCCTTTCTTTCTTGTCTTGCCCTCGGATGCTTTGGAAAATAAGTTGACCCCCTCTTCTTTGTGGCAGCCCCTCAAATACTGGAAAACTTCTATTTATTTATTATTTATTAGTTCAATTTATATGCCGCCCTTCTCCGGAGACTCAGGGCGGCTTACAATGCGTTAAGCAATAGCCTTCATACTTTTGAATATACCTGCTTAGTAGGGCTTTTGACACCCCCCCCCCCAGTGGTGTTCTTTTTTTTTTTTTATACAAAGTCAGCTTATTGCCCCCACAATCCGGGTCCTCATTTTACCTACCTATAAAGGATGAAAGGCTGAGTCAACCTTGAGCCTGGTGAGATTCGAACTTGCAGTAATTGCAGGCAGCTGGTGCTAGTTAACAGCACTCTAGTCTGCTGCGCCACCAAGGCTCTTGAGGTTCTATCACATCATCCCTAGTCCTTCTTTTCTCTAGACTAGCCATACCCAATTCCTGCAAATGTTCTTCATGTGTTTCAGTCTTCAGGCCTTTAATCGTCTTAGTAGTCGTTCTTTGCAGTTTGACTTCCAAACTCGAAGTTACTTTTTCCAAACTTCAGTAGATGCTGGTTCCATTGGTGGCATTTGCTCACCAATCTTCATAGCTGTGTCACTTGTTTACCGACTACTATGTTGTATCCTGGATACATGCAGAACCCGGGATAAAGCCAAGACATTTTGGTATCCAGGCGGTGGTGGGTTTCAAATTTTTTTACTACCTGTTCTGTGGGTGTGGCTTGGTGGGTGTGGCATGGGTTGGTGGGCGTGGCAGGGGAAGGATACTGTAAAATCTCCATTCCCAAACCACTCCAGGGGAAGGTTACTGCAAAATCCCCATTTCCTCCCGATCAGCTGGGACTCGGGAGGCAGAGAATAGATGGGGGCGGGGCCAGTCAGAATTTTTACTACCGGTTCTCCAAACTACTCAAAATTTCCGCTACCGGTTCGTCAGAACTGGCCAGAACCTGCTGAATCCCACCTTTATCATCCAGGGTGTGATAATGAGAAAAAAGCCACCAGAAAGTTCTCCCATGTAAGCCCCCCTTGGAACGAGCCATCAGCATCGAATGAGCGAAATAAATACGGATCTCGTTTTGCCTCTTTTAAATAAATGGCAATCTCTCCCGCAGTTGCCAAGAAATTCGAAATTCAAGCAGGTGGTTGCAGCTGCCGAACGTTGAGGAAAAAAACCAAGTGAATCTTCGGCGCTTGGCAGCATTTCCGTTTAGCCTCCTGGCTTCCTCTGCAGCTCTATCGTCCAATCTATGACTTTCCCAGGCTTGCTGCAATAGTGTGAATCAGCCTAGCCAAAATTGCTTACACGGTGCAAGCAAATTGCCTTGGCATCATTTTTCTGAGCGGGGACAATTGGGGGAGGAGAGAGAGAGAGAGAAAAGAATTTGGAGAGGAGCCCACATCATTAATGGCAGTCCAGCTTGAAAGGCCACCGCATGGAGAGTATGTTCTTGGCACAGGTTGCCCGAGGGAATCTAAAATAATCAATCTTCTGTAACATTCAACCCAGCACACTTAGTTCACCTCCTGCGGTCAAAGAGGATGCTACAGCCTACAGCAGTGATGGCTAAGCTTTTCCAGACCGAGTGCCCAAAGCGCGGGCATGTGTGAATGCGCGGGCATGCGCACGAACGAACCCCCAAAATGCAATTCATGCATGGCCCCTGCGCATGCGCCCCCGCATGTGTGCCCCCCCGCACAGACCCTGCACCCCCCATGTGCACACAGCCCCCCACACACACACCCTATCCCCCGTGCATGCGTACCCCCCTGCCCCTCCCCATGGACCCCGTACATGTAGTTTTCCGCCAGCAGCTTGCCGAACTGGCAGCGGAGTCGGACCGTGAGGAGGCTGGGGAGGAACATGGGCCAGTCCTGGAGTCTGGGGAAGGCCCAGACAAGGGCTCTGCGTTGGAGGCAGAGATGGGGCCAGGGCCATCTGGGAGTGATGCGCGGAATCCAGAGCCTCCAGAGGCAGACAGCAGAGAGACAGAGGAACAGGAGGAGCCTGTTCCTAGTGCACGCATGCGAAGAGCTGCCAGAAGGCAAGAGCAGCTGAAGAAAAAAGGACGACTCAGCAGTAAGGCCAGGAGATGATTGGCCACCCTCATAAGGCTTAAAACGAGCGGTTGGGTTCTGTAGAAAAGCAACGTTGATTCCAGTGCTTCTTATCAGCGTCTCTTGAACTTTGTGGGGGTTTTCCCAAGAAAAGCCTTTGGCAAGTTGCCAAAGACATCAAAAGTTGGTGAGAAGGCCGACCGGACTGGTTATGAAGAATTTTGTTTTGGACTAAGCTGAGAATGAATTAATTCTCAGCTGTTTTAATAAAATAAGTTTGTTGAGGACTGAATTGCTTTTGGTAATCACTACGTGGGCCTTGGTCACAACAGTACATGCACAGCAGAGACCCGAAGACCAGCTGGCTGGCGGGAGGCACGTGCGCATGCGTGGCAGAGCTGAACTGGGGCAACGGCTCATGTGCCCTCAGAGAGGGCGCTGTGTGCCACTTCTGGCACGTGTGCCATAGGTTGGCCATCACAGGCCTCACAGGGATTATGAAGACCATTTCAGACTTGAAAGCTGAAATTCTGCAGCAAGGAGATAACTCTCGTGGATGGAAGTAATATGAGACGCACCTTGGTAGATGAAAAAGAAGCTTCAAAGACTAAGCACAGTCAAGATGTTCTGCCTGGAGAAGACCTCAAGTTTGAGCATCACAAGAACTATGTCAAACACACTCTGATCACTGATCAAAAGGAGAGTTTCTGAGAAACTGAACAAGGAGAGATTCAACCTGGAAATAAGGAGGAATTTTCTGATAGTGAGAACCATCAACCCATGGAACAGAAGTTGCCTTCGGAAGTTGTGGGAGCTTCATCACTGGAAGTTTTCAAGAAGAGACTGGGCTACCATCTGTCAGAAATGGTGTAGGGTCTCCTGCTTGGGTGGGGGGGGGGTTGGACTAAATGACCTACAAGGTTCCTTCCAACTCTGTTAATCTGTTAAATGTGACAACTTTAAAACTCGTGAACGTCAACTCCCAGAATTCCCCAGCCAGCCATGTTGCCTGGGGAATTCTGGGAGTTGAAGTCCACAAATCTTACAGTTGCCAAGTTGGGAGACCCCTGAAATAATCTATAGGAATATTTCAAGGTCATATGGCTTAGAAGCCAAAAAAAAAAAAACCACCAAAAAACCAGACTACAAAGGAAGTACCAAATTGTTAAAAACAATCTCATCTCGTTTTCCCGTAAATATTCTGCCTCGAAAATTCTGAGAGTGAGAGAGAAGCTGGAATAGCACCGTTTGAAAGCAGAACATTCTGGAAAGCTTCCGTCGGTTGAGGCAAACTACAGGCTGAATTGACTTAGAGACAACCAAATCGGACTCACCAGAAAGCCACGCCAAAGTGTTCCAAAGCTAAACCGAAGCTCCATTTGCAGAAGTTTATTTTTAAACATCAAGTGATCGCGAAAGAGTTTGAAGAGGCCTCCTGTGAATGTCTTCGAAGTTACATTTGATGGATTTTGTCCAAAATTGTACAAACTCTAGACTCACCTTCTATATGCCTGAAAGGGAAAAGCCTGAGCAATATACTGTGTTTCCCTGAAAATAAGACCCTGTCTTATATTTTTTTTGAACTCTGAAATAATTGCTTGGTCTTATTGCCAAGCAATTATTTTGGCACCATTGGGTTTATTATCAGGGGAGGTCTTATTTTGGGGAAACCAGGGTAGGTAGCCCTTGCTAAAGACTGCCCTGTTTAGCAACTGTTCACAGTTACAATGGTGCTGGGGAAAAAAATAACTTTATGACTGGTCCTCACACCTATGACCATTGCAGCACCCAGCGGCCACACTTCACAGTCAGCTTTCAGCAAGCAGAGTCACTGGAAAAGTCGGCAGTAAATTTGCAGGTTGTGATGTCTTGCTTAATGACCATGGGTGATTTGCTTAACGACTGCAGCGGAAGTGAGGTCCTAAGCCTGCCGCAGTCATGCGATGTCTCACTTAACAACCACAGTGCGTAACCACCAAGTTGCTGGTTCCAATTGTTGATTGTTAGGCAAGGACTACCTATATACATAGAATTTGTATAAGGCAGGGGTCTGCAACCTTAAACACTCAAAAGAGCCATTTGGACCCGTTTCCCACAGAAAAGAAAACACCGGGAGCCACAAAACCTTTCCCGTGCCTGGCTATTTCTTGAGCGGCCACAAAACTAGCATATGTAGTTGAATTAAACTTTCTGTTTTCTTCTGAAACTTTTCTTTTCTTGGATTTATCCATGGTTGGCCTACCGGGGGTTGAAAAGCTCAATAAATCACGTGCCGGTGGGTGTCGCACATTGGCGATCGTGACACATATTTCGAGGGACAGGGAGCCGCAGCAGAGGGGTGAAAGAGCCACATGCGGCTCCAGAGCCACAGGTTGCTGACCCCTGGTATAAGATATAGATGATAGATAGATAGATAGATAGATAGATAGATAGATAGATAGATAGATA
>WNWU01000076.1:1128613-1141388 GCA_012654045.1 Ptyas mucosa
ATAGAATAGAATAGAATAGAATAGAATAGAATAGAATAGAATAGAATTTTTAATTGGCCAAGTGTGATTGGACACACAAGGAACTTGTCTTGGTGCATAGGCTCTCAGTGTACATAAAAAGACAAGATACATTTTCAAGAATCATAAGATACAACATGATAGTCATAGGATACAAATTAGCAATCAGGAAACAATATCAATATAAATCGTAAGGATGCCGGCAACAAAATTACAGTCATACAGTTATAAGTGGGAGAAGATGGGTGGTGGGAATGATGAGAAGATTAATAGTAGTGCAGACTTAGTAACTAGTTTGACAGTGTTGAGGGAATTATTTGTTTAGCAGAGGGATGGCGTTCGGGGAAAAAACTCTCCTTGTGTCTAGTTGTTCTGGTGTGCAGTGCTCTATAGCATCGTTTTGAGGGTAGGAGTTGAAACAATTTGTGTCCAGGATGTGAGGGGTCTGTAAATATTTTCCCAGTCCTCTTTTTGACTCGTGCAGTATACAGGTCCTCCATGGAAGACAGGTTGGTAGCCACTGTTTTTTCTGCAGCTCTAATTATCCTCTGAAGTCTGTGTCTGTCTAAAAGGATGCAACTGTCCAGCTGTCTGCAAGGAATATAAATCCTTCCATTCCCCACCATCCAATCTGAGCTGAAGAAGCTTCTTGGAGGAGAAGCGAAACCTCTTCAAAAGAAAAACCAAGAAAGTCCAGCTGCCTCTTGAAAAAAACACCTTTTGGATTATTCCTGGATGAACCGTCTTGCAAAATAAAGGGCAGATTCGGGAAGCTCCTGTCCCTTCTCACAGTGTCAGCGCTTTGTCCCTTCTTTTTAGCCTCAGACCGCCTGCTGAGATGACAATGAAGCAGAAAAAGAGCCTTTCCTGGGGCTGCCTTCACTGATCAGCCTCTCCCTCAGGCTCAAAGCCTCACAATTAGAATTTCAAGCCAAGAGCCAGATTAAATCACCCATTAAACTGCTTTCTCTCAGCATGAGCCACCTAAAAGTTTATCCCCAAAGCAAGAATGCAATTGAGGCACTCCAGGAAAAGTGCTGCATTCCCAGGATTTTAAGGACAAGGTAGTCCTCGACTTACGACCACAACTCATCTTCTTTTAACGACCGCATAATCCCTTGCGGGGTGGAGTCTGGGCAACGGAACGGAGCTGAGTGTTTACTGGCTGGATGCCCTTCCTGTTGCCAATGCGGAGTTTTGTTCAGCAGATATATTCTCATTGTGTCCAGAGAGAGAAATATTTGCCTCTACCTAGGATCGAACTCACAGCCTCCTGAAGCCCCAAATTTCCGTTGCTAAGCGAGACATTTGTTAAGTGAGTTTCGCCCCATTTTACGACCTTTCTTGCCGCAGTTGTTAAGTGAATCCGTACAGATGGTTAGCTAGCGGTTGTTCAGTGAATCTGGCTTCCCCCTTGACTTTGCTTCTCAGGAGGTCGTAAAAGGGGATCACGTGACCCCGGGGACACTGCAACCGTCATAAATATGAGTCAGTTGTCAAGCATCCGAATGAAAATCACGTGACCCTGGGGATGCTGCCAAGGTCGTACCTGTGAAAAACGGTCACAAGTCGCCTTTTTTCAGTGCCGTTGTAACTCTGAATGGTCACTAAACAAACTGTTGTAAGCTGAGGACTTAACTGTAATAAACAGTAACAATACGATTGTATGACATTCTGCAACAAGATAATTGCAATATTAAAAAAAAAAAGAACAGTTGCAGGAATTGGGGTTGGCATGTCTAGAGAAAAGAAGGACTAAGGGTGACATGATAACAGTATTCCGATATTTGAAGGACTGCCACAAAGAAGAGGGAGTCAAGCTATTCTCCAAAGCACCAAAGGGCAAGACGAGGAACAACGGGTGGAAATACAGTAAATCAAGGAGAGAAGCAACCTAGAACTATGGAAAAATTTCCTAACAGTAAGAACAATTAACTGCTTCCCTTTAGAAGTTTTAGTCCAAGGGTCACCAACCTTTAGGACTTCAGGGACCACTAAATTCATAATTTTAAATCCCGCGGATCACTAATATGATCTGCCTAATGACCGGCTGGGTGGGCGTGGCTAAGTGGTCATGTGACTGGATGGGTGTGGCCAACATGATGTCACTCACATCGAGGGGTGCCTCGCTGGCCTCTACTCATCCCTCCCCTCCGAGTCACTCCTCACCTGCCCGCTCGGGCTCCTTAGGGCTCCAACAGGAAGCAGTTGTTGGAGCTAAGCAGCCACCACGAGAAAGAGTTGGCCAAACAGCTGGCTCAGTTCAAATTGGATCTGACCGAGAAGGAGGCTCAGCAGAAGCACCTCACTGAGGACTAGGAGCATACACTTTCCAACCTGCGGGAGTGCAAGGCCAAGTACCGGCGCCTGGAGGCTCAGCAGGTTGAGATGGTCAGCCAGTTCCAGGCCATGACGCAGTCCCACTGGAACAAGGTCCTCTGGATCTTTGCCACCAGTGGCGTTTCTCTCCAGCCTTCACCCAAAGTCTCAAGTCGGAATTTCTGCCCCCCTTCCGACCCACACAAAAAGACCTCAAAGGGGGAGACTCTCTGCAGCGACTCTTCATTGCACGTATCCATCCCAGGGGCCGTAGTTTGAGGACCCCTGATTTAGTGCAATATAAAAAATGCAAATAGTTTTTCTGCGGGCCACCAAAATTTTCTTGCGGACCACCGGTTGGTGACCGCTGGACTAGAAGACCTCCAAAGTCCCTTCCAGCTATAATCTGAATTGTTTGACAAGCTTCTTCTTAATCTTTGCTACTTGCATTGCAAGGCTTTTGTTCAGACCCTTAAGACTATGATGGATTCACATGGCAGGATTTTGCACTCATAATGCCCTTGATCTTTTCAGAAGACTGATCAGAAAATGGCCAGGCACACATTAAAAAAGGGGAAGCACCCCCCTCCTTCCCCTTTTACAAAATACAGAGGTTTACTGCATCTTGTAGTAGCAAAAAGAAATAGGGAAATGGCTTGCCCTTTGATTCTGCCAGAATCTTTTTTTTTTCAACTCCACAGTCTTAATTTATAGTCCTGCAGAGCTTCAAATTCAGCAGTGAGATCCCCGCTGTTTCTCCCTTTGTAATACAAATTTCACGCTTACAAAGGCAAGAGGACCGGGGGGGGGGGGGAGAGGAGAAGGATTTAGGGGCGCGAAAGGAGAATTCCATAAGATGCAAAATTGTAGCAGGGCAATACTAGAACTCCCCCCACCCCCCGCCCGGCAAAGAGCCTGGCTGTTGTAACCCTCCTGCAGCAACTGTAGGAGCTAAATAAAGATATCCCCAGCACTGCCTGGTTGTTTTGCTTAAGCGCGAAAAGCCGCAAAGATCCGCTTCCTCCACAATGACAAAGGGAGCTGTCACGTTCGAGACACGCACAACCGTCTCTCCCCAGCTCGCCTAGACTGTGCAAGAGGTGTGTTTATCCCGATGAAAACCAGTCTGCCACACGTGACCTGCATCGAAACGAAGGGCGACTTTGTCGGCGGAATGCAAAGGAATCCCAGTCTTTCCTAGCTCTGTCCTTCTGATCTTCACACACATATACACCAGGGGTGGGTTCTAAATTTTGTTTTACTACCGGTTCTGTGGGCGTGGCTTATTTTGTGGGTGTGGCTTGATGGTCAGGTGACAATTCTTTAGGATTTAGCAGAGGTACTGGTCTACCAGGCTTTTAACTGCTTGCAGAGCTGTACCGGTCTACCCATTTATTTTTGCAGGCACCAGTCTACTCATTCATTTTTGCAGGCACCGGTCTACTCATTTGTTTTTGGAGGCACCGGTCTACCACCACACTGCCTTTTAACACTGATCAGCTGTAGGGCGGCCCTTTGAACCCCCGTGGCAAGAGTTTAAACAGTTTTTTTTCCTTCTAGCCAATCAACTGGGACTCAGGAGGCAGCAATAGATTGGGTGTGGGGCCAAATAAAAGGTAAGAATAATGCGGGGGGGGGGGGCAGAACCAGTTCAGTGATGTCATATCGTCACCGCTACCAGCTCGGCGGAACCGTGCCGAACCGGGAGGAACCCACCACTGATATACACCCAGAGGAATAACATCTGTGTGCACCCCGAAGTTTCCGTAGGGATAAAGCTGGCTGGGGAATTCTGGGAGCTGAAGTCCGCTAGGCGTAAAGTTGCCAAGGTTGGAGATCCCTGTTGTAGAAGGAAGAACCCAAAGGCCTATATATATATAAAAACAACTCAAACTGCCACCGATCTAGGATCTGCAAATCCAACGTAACATAATAAACACTTGAGGTTTCTAGCTTTGAAGGGCGAGCAATTTGCTTTCGACCTTTCTTGGTTTTATTAATAATAGAAACTGCAATTTTCAGCGAACTGGACTTACTCTGCCTCCAACAGCATTTCACACTTCTGCAAGGACATTCCCTGAACCTAAGTCTGTCTGGTTACCTAGCTTTCTTTCGCGGAGTGCATCCACAGCAAAATACGATAGGGAAAAAAAAACCCCAGATCTATGCTCAGCTCAAATTACCAGAAGGTTGTGCTAAAATATGATGAACACACAGTTTCGTCCCTATTAGACCATGCACAGAGCCAAGTGATGAGTCCCACACACACACAAAAAAAACCTACTAGTAAGAGAAACAGGATGCACTGTGCATTTTCAACGAAGGAAGGAAAAGTAAGCCTCAGCAGTGGTTTTACCTTGGGGCCCAACTTCCAGTTCCAGATCCAGCTCTTCTAATTCTTTCCCCAAGGAATGGATTGGCGTCTCTGCCTCTGGAGTCCCAAAATTGCCTTCTGAATCCGAACTGCCAAGGGAGGAAGGAGAGGAGAGAGAGAGAAAAAACCCCATTATTTCCTTCAACCAATCAAACAACTTTTCAAGCTTGTTATCAAGAACTAAAGATAAGAGATGAGGCCAAAAACATTTTTATTAGGAATACTCCCAGGGTCTTACGGAAAAGAAATACAATATTTAATCCTCCATATCACCACAGCAGCAAGAATAATCTATGCTCAGAATTGGAAAAATGACAATATACCATCCGAAGAAAATCTGATTAGAAAAGTTTTGGAATGTGCGGAGATGGATAAATTAACAAAGGAGATACAAGAAAAAGAGGAAACAGAATATTGCTTAGTGTGGGAGAAATGGTATGATGGTTGGAGGAGACAGATAAAAAGAAGGGAAAAATTAAATAACGGATGAAATAGGAGTTGAAGTATAATTGTTAATATGAGGAAACAAAAATTGTAGAAATGAAAGTGGGTACACGGGTATTGTTATGTATACATGTAAATAAACAAAGTTTAGAAGCATATGTATAAATGATACAGTAGAAATAAGGGAGGGGGAAAATGTTTAACTATGAAATTTTTGTTGGATGCAAAACTGTTGAAACAGAAAAAGAGTTAAAGCTTTCCTTTTGTTTGTTTTTAAAAAAACGTTTAATTTTTTTTTTTTTAAAAGAATTGTTTTGCAAAAATGCACACAGACTTGCGATGCATATAAAAAAAGATACAAAGTTTGAATGTACAGTTGTGGACCCCCTGTCATGCCTCCCTCCAATGACACTGCCTTTCAGGTGTTAGCTATCACCTTAGCATACCTGTCCCTTTTATTCCTCTGGGCACCCTTTCAAACAGAGCACTGAACTGGAGTGACCAATTTTATTTTATTTTATTTTTTTTAGAAATGAAAAAGTCAATCATTTATAAAAGAAAATCTGCTTTCATAAAAGATTCCATAAAAGGAATGTAACATACCAATTACTGATTTAATCAAATGCATGTCAACTTTGTGACCAACTTTAAATATGCCCCTGAGATACCCAGTTTCCCTGAAAATAAGACACCCCCTGATAATAAACCCAATCGGGCTTTTGAACCCAAAAAACCCAATCGGGCATGCGCTAAAATAAGCCTCCCCCCAAAAATAAACCCTCCCCGAAAATATTTAAACGCAGAGCTGGAAATCAGGTAAGACGGCAAGAGGAGCCCCATCTTGCTCCATGCGCCCCAAAATAATAAGACCTCCCTGAAAATAAGACCAAGCGCTTATTTCGGGGTTCAAAAAAATTATTTTTGCGGAAACATGGTATTAACATGGATTCACTGGCGCTTGTAGGAAATTCAGATAATGCTGAAGGTGGGTGCTTTGCTCCAGAATATGCGTGCGTCTTTCTATTGGTTTTTATTTTAAGTAATCTAACAAATCCAAACGTGGGCAGGTTGGAAACAAAGAGAAATATCATGCACATGGTTTCTCACATGGTTTCTCTGTGTTGGAAAACAGGGAACAACCAAGAGCAATCTAAGAGCAACAGAGATGATGAGGGGACTGGAGGCTAAAACAGACGAAGAACGGTTGCAGGAACTGGGCATGGCTAGTCTAGTGAAGAGAAGGACCAGGGGAGACATGATAGCAGTCTTCCAATATTTGAGGGGCTGCCACAGAGAGGAGGAAGGGGGTCAAGCTATTTTCCAAAGCACCTGAAGGCCGGACAAGGAATAATGGATGGAAACTGAACAAGGAGAGATTCAACCTGGAAATAAGGAGACATTTTCTGACAGTGAGAACCATCAACCCATGGAACAGAAGTCACCTTCGGAAGTTGTGGGAGCTTCATCACTGGAAGCTTTCAAGAAGTGACTGGACTGCCACCTGTCAGAAACGGTGTAGGGTCTCCTGCTTGGGTGGGGGGGGGGTTGGACTAGATGACCTACAAGGTTCCTTCCAACTCTATTAATCGGTTAAAGGGTGTGAGCAGATTTGTGGCTTTTTGTATTTTGCCCGTTTGAACAGCAGAATTGTAGCAGCATTCACGGCTGTGTGTTTCCTTCGCTGTGGTTGTTCCAAGGAAGTTCTTTTGGCTCCTTCAGAAAGCTAATTTTCTCAGGACCACAGCAGCAAAAAGCAATTAAGTCCCCCGCCAACTCCAGTGCAGGCTTCATCCAATTATGAACTTCATTTATAATAGGTCACCAGAAGCACGTTCCACTGGCTTCTAATTAATTCCCAGGTGCAGTTCAAAAGGCCACTATGAACCATTACAGCCCAGTCCGGCTTGGCAATAAAGCTATACACAGAATCACATTCTTCTACTTGAATCAAAGAGGGATGCGGCGGCTCAGTGGCTAAGATGCTGAGCTTGTCGATCGAAAGGTCGCCAGTTCGGCGGTTCGAATCCCTAGCGCCGCGTAACGGGGTGAGCTCCCGTTGCTTGTCCCAGCTTCTGCCAACCTAGCTGTTTGAAAGCACGTAAAAAAGGCAAGTAGAAAAATAGGGACCCCCTTTGGTGGGAAGGGAACAGCGTTCCGTGCGCCTTTGGCGTTGAGTCATGCCGGCCACATGACCACGGAGACGTCTTCGCACAGCGCTGGCTCTTCGGAGATGAGCACCGTCCCCTAGAGTCAGGAACAACTAGCACATATGTGCGAGGGGAACTTTTACCTTTACCTTTTTACTTGAATCAAGACAACCAAGTTAATTGTCCCAGGAGAAACTATCAGACTTATCCCACTTACAGGAGTAACAGTAACGGAGTCAGAAGGGATCTTGGAGGACATCTAGTCCAACCCCCTGCTCACGCAGGAGACTTGTACTAGGGATTCGAACCGCTGAACTGCCGACTTTTCTAACTGACAAGCTCAGTGTCTTAGTCACTGAGCCACCTAGTCAGAGTCACTGGTCACTTCCAAGAAGCTAGGAGGTCAAAGCAAGGAGATTGCTTCTTCTCTGGGGCAAAATCTGTTCTTTGAAATAACTGCTCAGCCGAGATCAAAATGCCACCCTAAAAAAAAGTTGCTTATTTGGAAAGTTGCCGAAGATGGCGTTCTTCACCACTATAGTGATACTATGAGCACTTGCCATCTGGGTTTCATTTTGACGCTGGTTTGGGGTTTCGGTTTTGAACCTATATTTTACTTATAATATCTACTGTGGACATTCTATATCGTATATTATACTTGCTAGCTATCAGGAGTCCTAGAAGATCCCACTGGGCTATAAGCAGTGGTGGGTTTCAAAATTTTTTACTACCGGTTCTGTGGGCGTGGCTTGGTGGGCATGACTTGGTGGGCGTGGCAGGGGAAGGATACTGTAAAATCTCCATTCCCTCCCCACTCTGAGGCCAGCCGGAGGTGGCATTTGCCAGTTCTACGAACTACTCAAAATTTCCGCTACCGTTTATCCTAACTACCTCAAAATTTCCGCTACTGGTTCTCCAGAACCTGTCGGTTTTCATCCCTGATTGGGGGTGCCTGTGGTGGCCTGAGCACTCTGCTAGGGAAAAAGGGCTCCCGAACTCCGTTTTCGGTGGCAACGGCCTCCTGCAACTCTCTGCCAGTGAAAACGGAGCTCGGGAGGGGTGCAGAGGCACTGCGGACCAGTCCTTCACTGGTTCCAGAGCAGCCCTGTGGGCCAGATCTAAGCACCCCGCAGGTGGATCCAGCCCCCGGGGCCTTGAGTTTGACACCTAATCTATAAAGCAGAGAAGCCAATTGTCATCCATTGCCGATGAATGACAGATCTCTCTTCTTCATATCATTCTATGCGAGAGGATGGGCAACTGTGGCCCTTTTACAACCTGTGGACTTCAACTCCCAGAATTCCTGAGACAGCCAAGCTGGCTCAGGAATTCTGGGAGTTGAAGTCCACAGGTTGAAGTCCACTCCCAGAATTCCTGAGACAGCCAAACTGTCTCAGGAATTCTGGGAGTTGAAGTCCAGAGGTTTTAAAAAGGCCACAGTTGCCCACCCCTGCTCTACGCAGGTAGTTTATGTCAAATAAACCATGTTGTTTTAAGGTGATTGTTCTCTGAAAAGCTGACCAATCCTAGGCAATATTTCAATTTAACTTCATCGAACTGCATTCCAAGCAAATTAAAATAGCTAATACAGTTTTTAAATGGACGGAAGCAATTTGTTAAGCGCGGCCCAAGAATGATATAGAACAAATTCAGTGACAGGGAGTCCTCGACTTAACAAAAGTTCATTTAGTGACCGTTCAAAGCCACAACAGCACTGGGGAAAAAAAAGGGGATTAATGACTGTTTTTCACACTTATGACCGTTGCAGCATCCCCATGGTCCCGGGATCAACATTTGGATGCTCGACAACCGACTCGCTTTTGTGACGGTTGTAGTGTCCCAGAGTCACGTGATTTCCTTTCGCAAGCTTCGGACAAGCCAAGTCAAGGTGGAAGCCACTTAACAACCGTGTCCCTAACTTAACACATGTACTGATTCACTTAACAACCGTGGCAAGAAAGGTCATAAAGTGGGGGCAAAACTCACTTAACAAGTGTTTCGCTTAGCAACGGTAAGTCGAGGACTACCCCAACTATCCATCTGATGACTTTCTAGCCAGAGACGTGACCACTTTATGGAATCACTGTTATCATCTTTGGGTCAAGTTCCATGCAAGAATCCAAAGGGATGGATGGATGGTCCTTCCTCTTCTCGCATTGCACTTGGCAACTTGGTGGGGAAAGAACTCAAGACTGCAATCCCAGCGTTCGGACAGCTGCGCTCTTCTAAACGCTTTCCCCTGTGGCATAACTCTAGAGCAGGGGTGTGAAACTCAAGGCCCAGGGGCCAGATCCGGCCTGACGGGTGCTTAGATCTGGCCAGTGGGACCACCCTGGAAACAGTGAAGGACCAGCCTGCGGTGCCTCTGCCAATGAAAACAGGCTTCCAATCTGTTTATGGCTGGGACGGCCTCCTGCAACTCTCTGCCAGCAAAAACGGAGAGGGTTGCAGGAGGCCGTCCCAGCCGAAAACGGAGATTGGGAGCCCTTTTTTGCTGCCAGAGCACACAGGCCGCATAGGCGCCCATGACACAAGTGACATGAAGCTGGCCAGGCCCACCCTGACCACTCCACCCACCCACCCACCCCGAGGTCAAACACAACTCCGATGTGGCCCTCCATGAAATAGTGTTTGACAACCCCTGCTCTAGACCAGTGGTGAAATGTAAAATTTGTTACTACCGGTTCTGTGGGCGTGGCTTGGTGGGTGTGGTGGTAATGTGACTGGGTGGGCGTGGCCAATGTTTTTGGGGGTTTTTTTACTTTTAAAAACATTTTTTCTACAACCTCTTCGGCCAAAGAGGTTATAAACAAATTGCTTTTAAAAGCCTCTGACGATCCCAGCTGAGCTGCCTGATCGGCAGAGGCTTTTTTTTTTTTACTTTTAAAAGAATTTTTTTCAACAGAAGAGGTTGTAGAAAAAATGTTTTTTATTTTGTTTTAAAAAAGCCTGATGATTGCGCGGCTCAGCTGGGCATGGCGGGGGGGGGGGGGGGAGGGATGTTTGCTACCGGTTCTCCGAACCACCCGACGCCATCGCTACCGGATCGGGCGATCCGGTCCGAACCGGGAGCATTTCACCCCTGCTCTTGACGCAAATTGCATCGTGTTCTACATGACCAGAGACGGTTAATGACGGATCGAGGAATCAACTCTCTGGGTCACACACACCCCCATCCCCAAAACGACGATGTCGAAAAGGCAAAAAGTTTAGCTCCGACCCATTGGCAGATCCAAGGAGCAGAGGGCACACGGCAGACAAACAGTCACTTCTCTCTAGAATTTACTTCTGGACTCAATTAAAGCCGTTTCGGAGATTACGTGGCAGCCTGGATGCACCAATGTGTGTGTGTGTTTGTGGGTGTTTGTGTCCCATCATCTAGAACTGCCGAGGAAGCTGTTCTGATTAGGGCAAGGAAGGTTGAGGGAAAACACCCACTACCCTCTGAAAGAGACACCAAGTCCCACTCTGGCTTCAGCCTCTGGGACAGCTACTGAATCCCAAGATAAAAACAGACCAGGAAAATGTCCAGGCTGTAGGAGGGTAAAGCTCCCAGAAAATTTGGGAGATGCCTAGAGCCACATTTGGCATCCCGATGCGCTTCAATCCCAGCAGAGTGTCATTTGGTGACACATTCACGGCCCCAACAAGGCTCGGAGGCCGACATCCAGATGTGGCAAGAGTAAAATAAACGCAGTCCCCGAATCAATGGCCAACCCATAAATCACGATTAGCCGCTAAAGCGGAAACGGCCAACCCCTAAATCACGATTTAGCGGCGAAGCCAAAACAAAAACGGACAGCATTCGGGGGAGGAACAGGCCACCCTTATTGCGCCATCACCATGACTTGCTTCTTTCGGGGCTTCCCCATCCCGATGGCTTCTTAAACCACGATTGGTGGTTTAGCTTATTGTACACCCACAACAACGGCTAGCGTTAGAAAAAGCCAGGCAGGCCAAACGGCCTCCCCCCACCCCCATCTCCCTCTGGAATGAGACAAGAGGCGAGACACCCAGACAGACACGCGTGTCATTTTGCCCCACACGTGTCAATCTGCTGCCAGTCGATGGTTCACCGTTTTTTTTTTCTCTTTTTCCGGACAAGTTGTGCGAAACCACCCCCCCCCCCCAAAAAAAGGCAGCTGCTCCGACTTGCCTGAGACTCAGCGACTTGGTCTCCGCCTGCGCCGCCGTGTCTTCCTCCTCCTCTTCCTCTTCTTCCTCGGCCGGGCCCCTCTCCCCGTCGGCGTCGAAGGCATCCCGCTCGGGATCCGGGGGTCCTCCGCCTCGCACGGCCGACCAGGTCCACTTGGCCCACTGGACGGGCGAGAGCAGCTGCCAGGAGGTGCTGAACGCCATCGGGGGGTGGGGAAGCGCTTCCAAGATGGAGAGGCCGGGCGGGCGGGCGGGCGAGCGAGATATTCGGAGCCGAGCCGGCGCGGATGCGGTCAGCCGTGAGCCATCGCTTCTCTCCCCGCCTTCCTCCGCCCCGCCTCGCCTCGCCTCGCCTCGCCTGGCCGCCGCCGCTTCCTCCTCCCTCGGAGCGCCGGTTGCTGCCTTTCCACGGAGGCGCGCCGGTGGGTGCTCGCAGCTCGCTCTGCCCCCGGACACGCAAATCACCCCTCCCACGGGTGGTGATGGTTGGGGGGGGGACTCCGGTTGGCTTGCCTGGCCAGAGGCGTGGAGAGGGGGATGGAGAAGAGGAGGAGGAAGAGGAAGAGGAGGAAGAGGAGATCGTCTCCGCCCGGTCACTCCGTTCCCACGTTCGTGGCTTCTCCGGGCTGATTGCGCAAGGCGTGCGCGCTTCCCCGATCGCGTTTTGCTGCCTTGCGAGGGCGGAGTGCGCCCGTCCTAGGTTAACCCTCCTCCTCCTTCCCACCAAACGCAGCTCCTCTTTGGAGTAAACCCGAATTAAGGGTTTACGAGGAAGAGGAGGAGGAGAGGGGAACTGCAGGCAGAGCGGGTACCCCGAGTTCTGGCGCACGAAGCCCCCCTTCACACGTTACATTCAGGCGCAGGCTTAAAACGCATCCATTCCCCACCCCTCCCTCCCTCCCTCTCCGAAGTACAGCAACGCCTACAAAGGATACCCCGCACCAGCCGTCAGCAATCGGTGGTCCCTGGATCGCTGGTGGCCCTCGAGAAAATTTTAGTGGTGCTCAGAAAAATTATTTGCATTTTTTTTATATTGCGGCTAAATACTATTTATCTTTAAAAATTCATATGGTGTTCTTATGGTTTATATTGATTCCTTCCTAATATGATTTGATTGCTTATTTGTACCCTATGACTATCATTAAGTGTTGTACCTTAGGATTCTTGACGAACTATCTTGTCTTTTTATGTACACTGAGAGCATATTCACCAAAGACAAATTCCTTGTGTGTTCAATCACACTTGGCCAATAAAGAATTCTATTCTATTCTATTCTATTCTATTCTATTCTATTCTATTCTATTCTATTCTATTCTAT
>WNWU01000076.1:1142824-1159952 GCA_012654045.1 Ptyas mucosa
CATTTTACCCACCTCGGAAGGATGGAAGGCTGAGTCAACCTTGAGCCTGGTGAGATTTGAACTGCCGAACTGCAGCTAACAGTCAGCTGAAGTAGCCTGCAGTGCTGCACTCTAACCCCTGGGCCACCTCTACCCCGTTAAAGTACTGCCCGTTCTGTGCTGAAGACTGCCGGGACTGCCATCCTGCTACGCCAGGCTTCGCTTGCTGCCCATCTGCCATTCACAAGGGGGGGAGGGGATTGTGGGGTGGGATATAAGGGGGTGTTAGCATGAAGAGAATCAAAAGTACTTTCTGTGACTTCCAGCGGGAGGTGCCAAGGTCACACTGTGGAATGCAGAACCATCCAGCCCTGCCAAGCCAGGGACTGTGGCCAAAACAATTCATTTGAATATAATTGGACAGTTAGAGCTAACCAAGGGGAAATGGGGGCGGGGGGGGAAGTTAACCACATACTTCGGACGCGTAAAGCTCAGATCCGGCTTTGCTTCCGTGTAACCGCTTGGCTTTAACAAAGTGTACTTTTGTTAACAATGTATCCGAGAATCTTTCTTTTCTAACTGACCAAATAGGGATGGCTGACAAGGGCTCTCCTCTCAACAAAGCCAGGTCTTTCTACCAAGAACGATGCTTGGCAGGAATGTTAGGAGCCAAAACTCTCTTGAGTCTTTCAGCCAAGGTTGTCCTTGCTTTTCCAACCCCCCCCCCCCATGAGGACCCCCTACTTAAAGAGGATCCAGCATTTTGTGCCAAGAGAAAAGTGATGCCTGATATAAAAGATTCGAACCGGACCTTCAGAGGGAACATGAATGTTCTTTCTTCTGCAGTGCGAAGGATGAAGGACAGCTCTTTAGGACAACCGTCCATGAAAATGCAGCTGAAACATTCCTACCGCTCTGGCACAAAGCTTGATTTGGAAGCAGAAGCAGGACAACAAATCTACCCATGCCCAAAAGAAAGGAATTAAATGGACCGTTATTAATAAAACTCAGGGCAGATTTTTCTGGAGAGCGATTGAACGTTGAGGCAAGTTTTGAGGTGACTTGCAAAAAAATTCTCCTGCCAAATGAAATTAAAACAACCCATTGATCAAACGGACTAACAAGGACAGACAAACAACTATCAAGCCGACATTCTGCATTTACCAAACGCAGGAATTGTTTTTCTTAAAAATAATTTTGCATTCAAACAGGAGGTCCATCTTTAGATCTCTAGGCAGTCCTCGACTTACAACCCATTCACTTAGCGACTGTTCAAAAATTGCAGCGGCACTGAAAAAAGTAACTTATGATCGGTCCTCACACTTATGACCATTAAGCATTCCCGCAGTCACGTGATCAAAATGCAGGTGCTTGGCAAACAGCATGCAATTACTACAATGGAAGCCTCTTGGGATCATGTGATCCCGATTTGAGACATTTTCACCTGGTTTCTGACAAGCAAAGTTAATGGGGGGTAGCTAGATTCACTTAGTAACCGCATGATTCGTTTATGGTTTATGGTTTATGGTTTATTTGATTTATATACCGCCCTTCTCCCCGAGGGGACTCAGGGCGGTGAACAGGCAGAGATAAAAAACATAAATACAAAATTTAAAACCGAATTAAAACCAAATTAAACAATTGCCCAACCATTCAAACCCATTTTTTTTAAAAAAATATATAAATCCCAGATCTAAAAATTTGGATTATACAATTTAAAATTTTCTTATAAAAAGGGAGATACTATGTCAGGCCCGCTTGATGAAATAAAAAAGTTTTTAACTCACGGCGGAAAGCACGAAGGTCCGGGATCCGTCGAATCTCTGGGGGGAGATCGTTCCAGATAGTGGGTGCTCCCACAGAGAAGGCTCTCCTCCTGGGGGCCGCCAGTCGACATTGTTTGGCCGACGGCACCCGGAGGAGTCCTTCTCTATGGGAGCGTACCGGTCGGTGGGAGGCTATTGGAGGTAGTAGGCGGTCCTGTAAGTACCCAGGTCCTAAGCCATGGAGCGCTTTAAAGGTGGTAACCAACACCTTGAAGCGCACCCGGAAGACCACCGGAAGCCAGTGCAGCTCGCGCAAGAGCGGTGTCACATGAGAGCGCCACGTCGCTCCCATCACCACCCGCGCGGCCGCACTCTGCGCCAGCTGGAGCCTCCGGGTGCTCCTCAAGGGGAGCCCCATGTAGAGAGCGTTACAGTAGTCCAGGCGGGAGGTGACAAGGGCATGAGTGACCGTGAGTAAGGAGTCCCGATCCAGAAAGGGGCGCAACTGGCGGATCAGGCGAACCTGATGAAAAATCCTCCCGGACACAGCCGTCAGATGGTCTTCTAAGGACAGCCGTGAGTCCAGGAGGACGCCTAAATTGCGCGCCCTCTCTGTAGGGGCCAATGATTCGCCCCCAATAGTCAGTGATGGTACCAACTGACTATATCGGGACGTCGGTAACCACAGCCACTCGGTCTTGGATGGATTGAGTCTGAGCCTGTTCTTCCCCATCCAGATCCGCACGGCCTCCAGGCACCGGGACATTACTTCAAGGGCATCGTTGGGGTGGTCTGGGGTGGAGATGTACAGCTGGGTGTCGTCAGCGTACTGATGATATCTCACCCCAAAACCACGGATGATCTCACCCAGCGGCTTCACATAAATGTTGAACAGGAGGGGCGAGAGAACCGATCCCTGTGGCACCCCGCATATAAGGGGCCTAGGAGTCGATCTCTGCCCCCCTGCCAACACCGACTGCGACCGGTTGGAGAGAAAGGAGGAGAACCACTGTAACACAGTGCCTCCCACCCCCAACCCTTCCAACCGGTGCAGCATGATACCATGGTCGATGGTATCAAAAGCTGCTGAGAGATCTAATAGGACCAGGACAGAGGAACACCCCCTGTCCCGAGCCCTCCAGAGATCATCAACCAACGCGACCAATGCCGTTTCCGTACTGTACCCGGGTCTGAAGCCCGACTGGAATGGATCCAGATACGTTGTTTCCTCCAGGTGCTGGGAGAACTGTCGCGCAACCACACTCTCAACAACCTTCGCCAAAAAGCGAAGGTTGGAGACCGGACGATAATTTACCAACATTGCCGGGTCCAGGGAAGGCTTCTTAAGGAGAGGCCTCACCACCGCCTCTTTCAAGGCGGCAGGAAAATCACCCTCTCCCAACGAAGCATTTATAATCTCCTGGAGCCAGCCTCGCGACACCTCCCGGGAAGCCAGTACTAGCCAGGAGGGACACGGGTCCAATAAACAAGTGGTCGCGTTCAGTCTACCCAGAATCCTGTCCACATCCTCAAGGGTCACAGGATCAAACTCAATCCAGGTAACGGTCTCAAGACTTGCCTCGTCCCCTCCCCCTGGAACCACCCAGTCGGAGTCCAGATCTTCCCGAATCTGAGTGATTTTATCATACAGATATTGAACAAAGTCCTCAGCTCTCCCCTCCAAGGGGTCCTCCCGCGCTTCCTGTTGGAACAGGGAGCGGGTCACCCTAAAGAGGGCGGCTGGGCGGTTATCTGATGATGCAATAAGAGCAGCAAAATAGTGACGTTTTGCTGCTTTTATCGCCACTAAGTAAGTCCTAATATGGGCTCTCACTAGTGTTCGGTCGGATTCAGAGCGACTGGCCCTCCAACTGCTCTCTAGGCGTCTTTTCCGGCGCTTCAACTCTCTCAGCTCCTCGGAGAACCAAGGGGCCAGTTGAGATCGGCGCCGGATCAGAGGCCGCAAAGGCACGACCCGATCGAGAGCTCCAGCGGCCGCCCTATCCCAGGCGGCCACTAGGTCTCCAGTCGAGGCGTGTGCCAGTGCCTCAGGAACTGGCCCAAGCTCCATCTGGAACCTATCAGGTTCCATCAGGCGCCTGGGGTGGAACCATCTTATCGGCTCCGCCTCCCTGCGGCGGGGTGCAGCGGTTTGAAAGTCCAGACGGAGGAGGGAGTGATCAGACCATGACAAGGGCTCGATGACTAAGTCCCCTATTTCAAGATCACTCTGCCATTGTCCAGAGACGAAAACCAAATCCAGCGTGTTTCCCCCCGTGTGGGTAGGGCCATGAATTAGTTGGGTCAGGCCTATGGCTGTCATGGAAGCCATAAACTCCCGAGCTACCTCCGACATCTCTCCCACAGATGGCAAATTGAAATCCCCCATGACAATAAGTCTGGGGGTATCAATCGCCACCGTGGCGATAACATCGAGGAGCTCGGGCAGGGCTGTTGCCACGCGGCAGGGAGCCAGGTACGTGATCAGCAAGCCCGACTGGACCCCATGACTCCACTTCACAAGGAGGGACTCACAGCCAGTCGTCTGAGGGACAGTGGCCTCCTTCGGTCTCAGACCTTCATTTATAATAACCGCTACTCCCCCGCCCCTGCCCTGTACCCTTGGCCGATGAAATGCAAGGAAACCTGGTGGGCACATTTCAACGAGGGGAACCCCCCCCTCCTGGCCCAACCAGGTCTCCGTAATGCCTGCCAGGTCCGCTCCCCCCTCCGAGATAAGATCACAAATGAGGGGGGCTTTGTTTACTACGGACCTGGCATTGCACAGCATCAGCCGAAGGGTCGGGCCCTGAGGGTCTGTGCAGCCTGGGGAACGGGAGGAGCCTTGGGGGCCGGAGCGCACTACCGTTTGTAAACAACGGGTGCGCGCTCCCCGAACACGATATGACCCCCTGCTCCCGCCATATCTACCCCTCCCACTTACGGTAGTGATGTTATAAGTACTATCCGGACAAACCCTACCTCCCCCCTCAACCCCGGGGCCCCCGCCTCTCACACCAAGTTTCTGTAACGAGCCCGTCCCTCCCCTTTGTGGGCTAACCCCCATGCCCACTGCCCGTAATCCAACCAGACCCTCCCCCTCCCTGAAACCCCTTAAAAATTTCTTTACAAGTTTATGTAAACAACCCCTTAATCGCATAGTTTTCGCATGCCACCTCTCAGGGTCCCAAGACCCGTCATTGAGGTGGGCCCTTGATAATATAGAGGGCCATCTCCGCGAGAGGGGGGAGTCTCGCAGCGCAAGTAGGTCATGTGCAGTGTACATTCCTGATGCACCATGAGAATAAAGGGTGGGGACGGAGCTTAAAAACCGGGTCTCACAACGATGTCAGAGGGGCAAAGGCTGTTGGTCTATTAATCGGCCAGTGCAGTTCCGGGGGAGAGATAAAAATTGTCTCTGGCAAGTCCAATAGAGGGGGGAAAAGAAGGGGAAAGAGAAGGGGTGGGGAACAGAGAAATGAGTCCTACAATTTAAGCAGCTGGTAAGCCCATCTTGTAGAACAAGTACAGTGCAGTGCAGAGCCCGGGAGAGGGGGGAGAGCCTCATTTAGATATCTTGCGGGCCTTCGGGTCTTCTGTAATTGTCCCATATCAGCCCCCATTCAGTCTCCTCTTCCCCCTCGTCGTCGCCAAGATGTCCATATTTATAGGCGACCGACAAGCCAGCATTCCCCCTACAACCAATCCAAGCCTGTTTAATGCCCCCTAGAGTGGGCAAGCCGAGGCCGACATATCGGGGGCGGGAAGGTCTTCAAGTCCTCGCCCCTCACCCCTTCCTCGGCATCCCCCCAGGCTCCTCAGGCGGTGCTGTTCCAGGCTCCCTCGGGCTTATCTAACTCCTCCGGCTCCTCTGGCGCTTCCAGCCTCACCGCTCCGCAACCTTCCACAGCTGGGCACTGATGATTTAAGCGCCCTCAAGCCCATTCGGCCCCTCCGGCTCCTCTGGCGCTTCCAGCCTCGCCGCATCTCGCCAAACGCCGGCCCCAACTTTGCCATCCAGGCCGATACAATTCCCGGCCCTCCGCGGCTCCGCGGCTCCGGCGCAAGCTCCGACGCAGTTCTGGCCTTCCGCAACCTCACACAGCCGGGTCCGCGTCCCAAGAAGCCCTGGAGCCAGTCCAGCCCGAGTCGAGCCCAGCCGAGTTGAGGGGCAAGGAAGATCTCAAAATCCTCGCCCTAAGCTCGCCCACTCAGATTAGGGGTCGCTGATGGCCGAGCGCCCCTGTGAGCATCTCCTAAAGCCCCGAAACCATCCCGTCCTCACACCGCATTCGAAAACGCCGCCACCATCTTGCGCATGCTCCTAGCGATATCACAGTTTAACAACTGTGGGGATTTATTTAACAACCGTGGCAAAAAAAAAAGGGCCATATAATTGGGGATGACCCCGTTAGCTTGCTTAGCAACAGAAATTCTAGTTCCAATGTAGACATAAGTTGAACACTATCCATTTCCTGAATATGGTAATTAGACAAAAGTTTTTTTTTTCCTGGAATCTTTATTTTGCAGGAGAGGGGATCATTTTAAATTTAGAATCATCTTCCTTTTGGACAAATGCAGGTAATGTCTGCAAGAAAGAACAGCCTGCATTGAAACCAATTTTCTTTTTTCTCTTCTGCACCACTATATCTGGCTGCAAAGTTTCGGGGAATTCTACAAGAAATGCAGAGCAAAGCATCTGACTTCATTGGGCCCTGAGGCTAGTCAGGTTAATATTTAAATGAAACAGCATCAGGTTTTTCCAGCACTAGATGCTAGCTGGGGAATTAATGTCCCGATAAAAGAGAATATTTGTATCTCAGGGTTGAACTGTAGCGTCCTTGGTGAGGTTGTTTCATTAGCAAACTAGGTAACATCATCAGGGCACTGAAAAACCACGCAGCTCTGAATTAAATGTACAAACAGTAGTTTAAAGTGACCAAGTTTGAAAAACATTGGGCCAAGTGGAACAGAAAACATCTGGAAGAAGGCATTGGCAAATTGTTTCCATCCTAGAAAAATGCATGGATATATCTACCACATTCTCCAGGGGTCAAAAACTTGATTTAAGGGAAACATTCGCTTTACAACTAGCAGAGTCTGTAGTCTTGGCTAGAGATATTTCCATCCTATCTTTGAGGTAGTTACCATCTGAGGAATCTCCTATATCAATGATAGCGAACGCGTCTGGGCTGCAACCCGGAAGAGGAGCTGCCCAGGGTGCATGCACACTCCCGAAAATGAACTTCCGGTTTCAGCTACTGAACTTCCGGTTTCGGCCAGCTCCTCTTTCGGGTTTCTAGTGCGCATGCGCAAGTGACGATCAGCTGGCCAGTGCACATGCTTATGCAGGAAAACGAAAGACCAGCTGATTTGTCACGCGCGCATGCGCACAGAACCCTGGAAGAGGAACGGGCGAAGCCGCGCATGCCAGGCGACATGGCTCCCCATACCACATCCTATATCTGTGATGGCGAACTTGTGGCACACGGAGCCATATTGGTGGGCACGTGAGCTAAGCTCTGGCACGCATGTGTGTGCCCGCCAGCTGATTTTTGGGTTTTCTGGGGCCACTGGAAGTCAGGAAACACAGTTTCCGACCTGTGGAGGGCCTTTTTGGGGGGGGAATGAGAAAGGCTCATTTTTCACTCTCCCCAGCCTCCAGAGCCTTTCTAGGAGCCTGGGGAGGGCGAAAACGGCCTTCCCCACCCCTCTGGAGGCCCTCCAGAGGCCGGAAATGGCCCGTTTTCCCGACTTCCGGTCCCACCAGAGTTCTGGTGGCCCACCGTGCCATCGCATGCCAAAAGCAGGGGGAGCATGGGGTGGGGAGGCATGCACGCATGTGCATGGGGCAGGGCATATAGAATTATGGGTGTGGTCACATGCATGCATGACCCCACCCCCACCCTCTCCCCACTTTTGGCACTCGATGGCAAAAAGGTTAGCTATCACTGACAAAAGCCACACTATGATTCACCTCGATCTGCATTTCTCTCCCTCCCTCCCTCCCCCACATCTTTTGGCCTTGTGGGGAAGTTGTAAAACTGGTCAAGGATAAAGAATGAGTATCAGTATGGAGGCATCAAGAAGCAGGAAAAAGTCACACAGTTCAAATGATTACTCTACGTGCATCTTTCAAGAGGAAAAATGACAGCATCGTCTTGATTTTTCAAAAGCGCTCAATTGCGAATGACAGCTGAGGAAGCTTCTTGGATGAGAAGAAAACAAAAAGAAAACAAGCAGCTTTGGGACAACCATGACCAGAATCTTCTTAGACATTTGCAAATGAAAAAAAGATGGCTGAAATATTCTGGTTATTCCTGAGGCACAAACTTAAACATTTCAGCTCTTAAGAAATGCAACAAGAAACCCAGAAGTAGTGCAAACCTAATTGTCACAGGAGTTGGTTCTACTGACCTTTACTACCAGTTTGCACTGAACCCGCGTGCGCTCTTCTGCCATCACCTATGATGACGTCCGGGTCAGTGGGCGGAGCCTCTCACCGGTTTTACTACCGGTTCTTGTGAACCCACAACTGAACTGTCACAACCACATTAAAACCAAATAGCGTTTTAGGGAGGATCATTCAACGATCAGCTCTTAATCCGAGTGAAGAGTTTATGCTCCTTAAAAGAGATTGGTGCAACTCAAAACGGTACAAACCGTTGATTTGATTTTCACGAAAAGGTGAACTCAACAGGAACAAACCTTTTCTTTTAGAGGGGCTGCTCTCTCCCACCAGAATAAAGAGTGTCCGTTCAAAATGAAATGCAAAATGAAGTGCTAAAATTAATTATTTTAGATACAGCGTTTGTTCAACCGAACTTGCCTCTGGGATAATGATATCGGCCTATCTCAAAGGGCTATGTTGGAATGACTTCAAATATGAGAAGCTACTGAAATATTTCAAAGGCCACAAGGCACTATCTAAGAAGTCCAAGGAAAGCTGTGGGCAAATTTTGGTTGTGGTTCATAGGGAAACATAGCTGGGTTTTTTTTTTTCCCCTGCCGGCCAGCTGTTTAGCTAGGTCTCTACAAGAAAACAGGACGTGGGTTTCCTGCTGCTGTGGGAAGTGAGAATCTATACTCCCGAGGGATTTCAGGAAGGAAAGCCTTTCAGCCCTTCCAAGCAACTGTGAAAAATATTTCTGGTTTCCTACAATCCAGGTTGTAGGAAAAAGGAAGAACCTTTGTTGTGTATTTGTTGTGGCCTGTCAGCCACCGGCCCCTCCAGCATCTGAATCAAATGAGGTGGCGGCGTGGGAGTCGGTCAGCATTAAGGCAACTTGACAGCTGCGAGGGGGAAGAAGGAATGGAGCTGGCAGAGAGAGAGAGAGACAGAGGTGGAGCCTGGGCCGTCTGTCAGCCCTCAGATGGAGAGTCAAAAGCCTCCAGGTCTGGAGGTGGCTGATGAGGAAGAGGAGGAACAGCTGGCTCCAGTGCCTCATGTGTGGATGCGCAGAGGAGAGGAGAGCAGTGGAAATCTATGGGCCGGTCCTTGGGACGGAAGAGCCACCACTGCTAGTGAAGCCCCACCCTAGCTCTGGGGATAAAAGGCAGGGGGCGGAGATGAATAGATGGGGCAGACAGCTATTCATCTCCTTGCTGGACAGACTTGTTAGCCTGCGGTGAGAAACTTTTTGCCGGGGCTGCTAATAAAGGAATCATCGATTTAACTACAGAGGGTTTGTCGTGTTCGGGGAGCTGGGTCAGAACATTATTATTCCCTCTATGCAGGAAGGTATCTTAACATTCACACCTGGAATACTGTGTTTAGTTCTGGTCAGCACAAAAAAGATGCTGAGGCTCTAGAAAGTGTCCAGAGAAGAACAACAATGATGATTAGAGGTCTGGAAGCTAAACCGCAGGTATGTCTAGCCTATCGAAGAGAAGGTTTAGTGGGAATATGATCATTGTCTTCCAGTATGTGATGGGATGTCACAGAGAAGAGGGGATTGACATTCTCTAGGACAGGGGTCCCAAATACCCGGTCTGTGGATGGGTCCATGTAGCGGTGAGTTTCGGATTATCTTACTACCGTGTTTCCCCGAAAATAAGACCGGGTTTTATATTATTTTTTGCTCCAAAAGTTGTATTAGGGCCAGTGGTGAAATCCAATTTTTTTACTACCGGTTCTGTGGGCATGGCTTAGTGGGCGTGGTGTGGCTTGGTGGGTGTGGCAGGGGAAGGATACTGCAAAATCCCCATTCCCACCCCACTCTGGGGCCAACTAGAGGTGGTATTTGCCGGTTCTTTAACTACTCAAAATTTCCACTACCGGTTCTCCAGAACCTGTCAGAACCTGCTAGATTTCACCCCTGATTAGGGCTTATTTTCTGGTTATGTCTTATTTGGGGAGAAATATGATACTAATTGCATCTTTCTGGCTGATGATCTTAATTGAGGCTTATTTTTGGGATAGGGCTTATATTACGAGCATCCTGAAAAATCATCCTAGGACTTATTTTCTGGTTGGGTCTTATTTTCGGGGAAATAGGGTACCAGTTCGCTGCGCACATGCCTGGCCTTCCACGCATTCACTTTGCTCGCGTGTGTGCCTTCCCTGCATCCATCCAGCCTCAAAAACATGCCTAAATAGGATGGCATAGAGGGGGGTGGGATAGAGGGGGTAGGTGGCCCCACCCGTGATTCCAAACTGGCTGAATATCACCTCTGGGTCCATGGCATGCCGGAAATCTGGCCACGTAAACAAGTGAAGCTTCATCCGTGGGATGCAGGCAGTAGGCATAACCATGCCCTCTCCAGTCCATGGAAAAACCTCTCTTCATGGAACTAGTCCCTAGTGCCCAAAAGGTTGAGGTCCGTGCTCTAGAACAACAGAGAGCAGGGAAAGAAGTAAGGGCTGGAATCTTGTTAAAGAGAGATCCAACCGAGAAACACGGAGAAACTTTCCAACAGTGAGTATAATTACTCAGTGAAATAGCTTGCCTCCTGCAGTGTGGGTGCTCCATCACTGGAGGTCTTCAAGAAGAGATTGGACAACCATCTGACCCAGATAGTGTAAGGTCTCCTGCCTTGAGCAGAGAGTTGGACTAGAAGACCTTGGCCTTCTCAAGATACATTCTTCTTCTTCTTCTTGTGCCATATCCGTCATCCATCATCGGATGTTGGCGATCATGTTGGCAATCTTATTTTTTTCAACAGCCGCATGAAAAAGTGCTGCTGAGTTTTGTCCAAACCGGTCCCTTAGGTTTTGAAGCCATGATGTTCTTCTGCCTGGACCTCGTTTGCCTTCAATCTTTCCCTGGAGGATTAAGTGAAGGATGCCGTCTTTTTCTGGGTGTTGCATCACATGTCCAAAATATTCTAACTTTCGCTTCTTGATGGTTTCAATGATTTCTCTTGGCTTTCCCAGGTGGTTTATCACCTCCTCATTTGTGATTTTGTTAACCCAATTTATACATAACAACCACCAGTAAATCCACATTTCAAATGCTTCTAATCCGTTCAAGTGGCTTTCTGTCCGAGACCAATTCTCCACTCCGTAGAGCAAGATAGAAAAGATGTAAGATTTTCAATATTAGACTTACGTCGTGACTGCAGAAGACCTTTTTCGTTTTGAAGAATGCTGTTCGAGCTTTCTCTATCCTTGTCTTTACTTCACTGATCATGTCCCAGCTTTCATGTAAATTAAAATTGAGGTATGTGATCCTTTCGACTTTTTCTAGTGGTATTCCTTCCGAATTTATCAGTGGTAAATTAATGGGTTGTTTTCTGATGACCATGATCTTGGTTTTTGAGGCGTTAAGCTTCAAACCGTATTTTTCAGATATTTCTGTGACTCTGTTGATGAGGAGCTGAAGGTCTTCATGCTTACTGGCAAGCAGAACTGTATCATCAGCATATCCTAAATTGTTGATCTGAACACCGTTTATTTTGAGACCAGTGTTTTCCAATGCTTCGTTGAAAATCAACTCAGAGTAGATATTAAACAAGATACATAAAAAACTTCAACTCCCTGAAAGCATGCTGGCTGGGGAATTCTGGGAGTTGAAGTCCATATAAAAGGGCCAAGGTTGAGAAATGTGGATGTAGCGTCTTCGTAGAGTATTAAGACATTCAAATAAGGCAATCTTGCTTTCAGAAGAAAAAAATCTCATTGTGTACAATCAAACAAAAGAGGTTTTTTATCCACAACTAAGGGAAACCTTCTTCTATGTATCCTTTCTTTATAAATTCTACTCCAACCCCACTCCCACTGTGAGACTAAATTTTTATTGGATAATCCACTTTACATTCTTCTCCTATTAACCAGTAGGGCTTTCAAAAGTCATTTACATTTTTTTTCAAAAAAAAAAAAGACAAATTCTATAACAGACTCCACAGGATTCATTAGCATCAGTATGCATAGCAATTACTGCTATATTTAGAGCGTATCTTGATTTCAATCAACTTCTGAATATTATTACTGCATGCTATTCAACCGAACAGTTTGGAATGTGAAGACAAAGGAGTTCAGAGGCCTTTGTTCATATTATATCAGATCTCATTAGTGTTGTGGTCCGCCAGCAGTCTACGGAGCTGGCGGCGGAGTCGGACAGTGAGGAGGCTGGGGAGGAACATGGGCCAGTCCTGGAGTCAGGGGAAGGCCCAGACAAGGGCTCTGCATTGGAGGCAGAGATGGGGCCAGGGCCATCTGGGAGCGATGCACGGACTGCGGAGCCTCCAGAGGTAGACAGCAGAGAGGCAGAGGAACAGGAGGAGCCTGTTCCTAGTGTGCATATGCACAGAGCTGCCAGAAGGAAAGAGCAGCTGAAGCAAAAAGGACGACTCGGGAGTAAGGCCAGAAGATGATTGGCCATCCCCATAAGGCTTAAAAGAGCAGCAATGAGCCGTTGGGTTCTTTGTAGAAAAGCAACATTGATTCTTGTCAGCGTCTCTTGAACTTTGTGGGGGTTTTGCCAAGAGAAGTCTTTGGCAGGTTGCCAAAGACATCAAAGGTTGGTGATAAGGCCGAGGGACTGGTTATGAAGAATTTGTTTTGGACTAAGCTGAGAATGAATTAATTGTCAGCTGTTTTAATAAAATAAGTTTGTTCAGGACTGAATTGTGTTTGGTAATCACTAGGGTCACAACAATCATATCACATTAGTACTGAAATGAGTCTTTGCCAGGAGCAATGCAAAGGACCAACAAGAAAAATATTATTTAGCAAGAACAAAGAATAAAAGACAGGGAGTGACTCGTGATCAACGGGAACTGTTAGATAAGATGTAGGCAGCGTTCTGGAAAGTGAAGCAAGGAATCTCTCAAACTTAGGGCTATGCTGAAAAAAAATCTGTACTTTTTCTGTCTCCACTTGATAAAAGAAAACGAGCTTTCAAAGGAGAACTTGGGAGTTCTTATGGGTGAAGGGTGGGTTTCTTGTATTTATTTAGAAGTGAAGGGTCAGGTTCAAAGAATCAAGACCATCGCTGCAATTCAAAGATTGATGGCTCAAGCTGATACACAGAATCTGGTCAACTAAGGTCCGGTATTAAATTGGCACCAGATAAGAGTCAACGGAATTCAGAAGGAATTGGACTTGGAGTTCTTGTCGGAATGCAATGATCCTAAGCTGATGACGCACTTAACTCCATCCTCAGCTCTTCTCCTACATCACGGTTGTCAAACTCGATTGTGTCATGTGACATTTTGTGATCTTTTTTTGCCTTTGCGGACCCAGGGTGGACATGGCCCATGGGCCACCAGTTTGACACCCCTGCCCTACATGAAATGACCAAGAGTGATGCATCACTGGCTTGACAGGGAAAGTTCTCTTATGGGACTTCTCAGAATTGGAAGTGCAGATCTCAGAGAACCTTCAAAAATATGTACTAGAACAGGGGTCTCCAACCTTAAGACTTGTGGACTTCAACTCCCAGAATTTGCTGGGAGGAATTCTAGGAGTTGAAGTCCACAAGTCTTACAAGGTTGGAGACCCCTGTACTAGAAAGTACCTTGCTCTACCGTTATTGATAAAATAAGCTAAAAAAACCCCAAACACTACTGAGAATTTTTTTTTTTTGTAGAAAGTCATTCTAATAAGTCAGAGAAACAGAAATCTCTTTGATGGGGAAAAGAAACTTCAGCACTTCTTATGACTAATTGTAACAAATGCACATTTTATGAATATACAGAGATGCTATTGTCTTGCTTTCTTTTTTTCCATGTGGAAATTGTTGGATGGATCGTATCTGTACTGTTTGAATCTCATTCATTGGACTTTGTTCTCCAAAAAAGATTGGCATTCTCAGCTTTACCACTTTAAGGGAGTTATCAAGTCAAGTTAAGTTTATTACAGTCAAAGACCAGAGATCAGAACAAGTTAGAAACACCCAAGGAATATCCAATTAAAAATTCTAGAATAATAAATAACCGATAAAATCAGGGTTCGGCTGCTGGGGGTTCGCAGGGGTTCGGGAGAACCTCTAGCTAAGATTCTGTGCAGTTTGAAGAACCCCCAAATCTCACTCCTGGCTGGCCCCGCCCACCCCATCCCTCCCCTCCCAGGAGTCCCCCACACGGCCCGTTTTGGATGTAGGTAAGCGCAGGGCGCACGCAGAGGCTCGGGGAGGGCGAAAAATGGGCCTACCGGAAGTTTGGGAAGGCTGGAAATGGGAGGGCCTCTGGAGCCTGGGGAGGCTGTTTTTGCCCTCCGGGAGGCTTGAGAAAAGTCTTCGGAGCCTGGGGAGGGCAAAAACGCCCCCCCCGGTGGTGCAGGAAGCCAAATAGGCCACGCCCACCCAGCAACCAGGAAGAGAACCCCTTGCTCAAATGAAATCCAAGCCCACCTCTAGATAAAATATGTATTAAAATCACAATTTGGCATCCAATCTGTCAGTTATTAGTAACTTGAAGATACGTGATCTTCAACTTCCAGAATTCTGGGAGTTGAAACCCACACATCTTCAAGCTGCCAAGCCTGAAAAACATTGCCCCAAATGTCTTCGCTGGGAAATAACTATGTATTTGCAAAGCCCGCAGCTGATCTCCTGCTGACTTAACTGGAATGGGTCAAAGTGCAGTTCTGAAGTTTTTAAGAGATAAGAGATGAGATATGGGAAGAAAAGATCTTTTGTGGTAGTATCAGAGAAGGTGATAAGTTCTTGAAATTGTACTTGTGATGCAGATGCTGAAGTAAAGAACACACAAAAAAGCTATCCCGTGTAGAGACTCTCTGTTCTGCCCCAGCTATGGATCCCCGAGAATGCAGCACATACAAACTATAAACCAAACTCAATTTACTTCCAAATGTAGTTTTTTATAAATGTTAACTAAAACGTCCTTAACAACCTGCCAGAAATTCCACAGAAAGATAAAGTCTTACGAGAGTTGGCAAAAAGCCCAGAAGCAAGGTTTGCAAAGAAAATCCAGATTCAATGATCATCGAGCGAACATGCGTTGTTTCCTGCAGCTTTTTAGAAGCTGTGTGCAAACTTAAATAGGCTAAGGGAGTGGCCAATTAGTCCCAAGCCTTACCCTCGAGACCTCCTCCTGAGTAACCACTCCTGCCTTTTGGCAGCTCTGAGTGCCCATGCATTGAGAAGAGGCTCCTCCACTTCATCCTCTGGACTTAAAGGAGCCTCTGGAGGTTCTGAAAGCCCTGGCTGAATCCCTGCCTCTGGCACCACATCTTCTCCAGCCTCCTCACTGTCCGACTCGAGCGCCAGCTGCATAGGCTGCTGGCGCAGCACCACACCAGCCTCCTCATCATCCGGATCAGCAACAATCTGTGCAGGCCGCTGGCAGGCCACAACAATCTCAACTCCCAGAATTCCCTAGGCAGAATGAAGGATTCTGGGCAATGAAGTCCATATCTCTGGTGAGTGTCCAGGTTGGGGAATAAACATCTGCTGGGACTGCTTTTTAAGACAAGACACAAACTAGAAACACCTCTTTTGCCTTGCGTGTTCAAATATATAACTGCGCTTTGCAAGAAGAAACAGCAGTTCAACAACCAATGGCAGTTTTTAATTTAAATGGGTTTAGATTCCAGCAACAACACAAATTCATCATTCTCACATGATTCTATGTTTATGGTAAAGGGCCCCCTCGGACATATGTGCTAGTTGTTCTTGACTCTAGGGGGCGGTGCTCATCTCTGTTTCAAAGCCGAAGAGCCAGCACTGTCCAAAGACGTCTCCGTGGTCATGTGGCCGGCATGACTTAATGCCAAAGGCGCACGGAACGCTGTTCCCTTCCCACCAAAGGTGGTCCCTATTTTTCTACTTGCATTATTTACGTGCTTTCGAACTGCTAGGTTGGCAGAAGCTGGGACAAGTCACGGGAGCTCACCCCGTTATGCAGCACTAGGGATTCAAACCGCTGAACTGCCGACGTTTTGATTGACAAGCTCAGCCACTGAGCCACCGCGTCCCACGTTTATGGATTAATTTAGGCCAATTCTAAGATTTGGGATCCATTTAGTTGGGAATTCTGGAAACTGAAGTCCACACATGTTGGACTTCAGTTTTCAGAATTCGCAACTAAATGGATCCAAAGTTGCCAAGTTTGAAAAACACTGACTGAGGGATTGTGTGTTGATGCGTTTCCGACGGTGAACTGCATCATCATTTACCAGAGTGTTCTGGGTTTGCATCAGTGGTGGGTTTCCCCGGTTTGCACCGGTTCTATAGAACCGGTAGTAAAACCAGTGGGAGGCTCCACCCACCGATCCCGACATCATCAAAATGCTTCTGTCCATGTGTAGAAGAGGGCGCGTGAACACGAGCGAAGCGAGGATGTGCGTGCGGCCCCGTTGTGAACTGGTAGTAAAGGTAAGTAGAACCTACCCCTGGTTTGCAGGCACACTGAATCATAAAATAATCATGCGGTTTGGGTTTGCATAACATGGCTAGCTTGTGGCACGATCAGGCATACTAAAACCAGAAGGCCAACAGATTTCTTTCACTGTATTAAACCAATCCGTCATGTCACAATGAATCCCAGATTGGATGCAAGATATTCCAGAGAGCCAGTCTCATCTAGTGTGAAGGCACCAGTCTAGAAAGCCAGAGACTGTGAGTTCAAGTTCTGCCTTAGCCATGAAAGCTATGTGGGTGACCTTGGGCCAATCCCGCTGTCTAACCCCAACCCACCTCACAAGGTTGTTGTTCTGAGGAAATAAGTAGAGAAAGGTGTATTGGATATGTTCGCTGCCTTGAATTGCCATATTTTTCAGGCTATAAGACGCACCTAAATTTAGAAGAGGAAAACAGCCTCTTTTGGCTTCCGCGTGCCCCATTTTTGGGCCTTTTTCCAGGCCTTTTCCAGCCTTTTTCTGGCCCGTTTTCAGGGCCTTTTCCAGCCTGTTTTTGGAGCTTTTTTGGCCCGTTTTTGAGGCTTTTTTCAGCCCGTTTTTGAGGCTTTTTTGGCCTATT
>WNWU01000076.1:1159962-1170721 GCA_012654045.1 Ptyas mucosa
TTTGAGGCTTTTTTCAGCCCGTTTTTGAGGCTTTTTTGGCCTATTTTCGAGGCCTTTTAGCCCATTTTCAAGGCTTTTTTCAGCCTGTTTTTGAGGCTTTTTCAGCCCATTTTTGAGGCTTTTTTCAGCCCGTTTTTGAGGCTTTTTGGGCCTATTTTTGAGGCCTTTTAGCCCATTTTCAAGGCTTTTTTCAGCCTGTTTTTGAGGCTTTTTCCGGCCCATTTTTTCTGAAAAAAAAAATCGGCCGAAAAAAGCCTCAAAAACAGGCTGAAAAAAGCCCCAAAACAGGCTGAAAAAAGCCCCCCAAAGAGCCCCAAAAAAAGCCCTGAAAATGGGGTGTGCGGAGGCCAAAAAATGGCCAGCGGGTTGACAGGGCTTCGACAATATTCGGTCTATAAGATGCGCAGACATTTTCACCCCCTTTCGGAAGACAAAAAAGGGGCATCTTAATAGTCCGTAAAATACAGTATTTATAAAAACAATAACGTGGGAATACAAAGAAAATAAAACCAATTCTACACTAAGCACGTCTCACAGTAGAGGGAGCTTTGAGACAGCTTTTCCACACGAAAGGATGCCAGAGAGGAAAACGGCCTCCTTGTCAAAGCCAAGAGCCACACTGCAAAACCTTGAGCCTTAAAGAATCAGACTTTTAAGCATCTGCAGCCCTGACGTATCTCCGCCGGCAGGAGTATCGCACAGGCAGGGTTTTTTTTTTTTTTTTGGAAGGGTGGTTTGCTGTAACCTTGGTTACGTAACATTTTTGACCGTTGCTAAGAAACCTGGAGTAGGAAGAGGCCCTGACGTGGCAAGGAATCAAGCAATTCCACTACCATCAAGGATTTTTCAAGATGTAGTACTAATGATCCAAGAATGGTCCAAGTGACAATGCACAAGGCTCAGCAGTCCTGACAATTTATTAAATAGGAAGACGTTTGCACTGTGCAAAAATCCCCCTTGGCTGGTATTTCCTCCTAAACAGGCTACAGATTTTATTCCTGCTAACTCAGGGGTTTCAAACTCGAGTTCACGTAGGGTTGTGTTTGACCTCGGGGCCGGATGGGCATGGCCAGGGTGGGCATGGCTAGCTGGACATCACTCGTGACAGGGGTGCCTGTGGTGGCCCGGGCTGGGCTGGGGGGATCCACTGTCTCCAGCGGAGGAAGGCAAGACCAGGGAGAGTGCCAAACCCTTGTCCTCTGGAGCAAGGGACTCCAAACTTGGCAACTTTAAGACTTGTGGACTTCAAATCCCAGAATTCTGGAAACTGAAGTCCACAAGTCTTAAAGTTGCCAAGGTTGGAGACCCCTACTCCAGAGGAGCCTCCCCGTCCTTCTCAGGGCACACAGAGGACCCCTGGATGGCGACGCAGGCTGTCGAGAGCCCTAGGCAGCGGAGGGCAAACACCCAGCCCAACCCTCAAGCTCCCAGGGCACTGGTACACCACAGTCCCGAGCTCCGTTTTCGGCTGCGATAGCCTCCTGCAGCGCTCTATCAGCAGGAGCGGAGCGCTGCCTTCCCAAGCTCTGTTTTCGCTAACAGAGCGCTGCAGGAGGCTGTCACGACAGCCATAGCCCTTATTATATACCGCTTCACAGTGCTTAGTTGATAGCCCTCTCTAAGTGGTTTACAGAGTCAGCATATCAACTAGCTGGGTCCTCATTTTACCAACCTTGGAAGGATGGAAGGCTGAGTCCACCTTGAGCCGCTGAAACCCGAACTGCCAAACTGCTGGCAGCCGGCAGCCGGCAGTCAGCAGAAGTAACCTGCAGTACTGCATTCTAACCACTGCGCCATCGCGGCTCTTCACCGCAGCCGAAGCTCTATTTTTGATGGCAGAGGCATCGCAGGCTGGTCCTTTGAGGTTTCCAGGGTGGTTCCACATGCCACATCTAAACACCCCACAAGCCGGGTCTCGAGTTTGGTATCCCTGTGCCAGCTTGAGGTATCACCAGTGTCCTTCCTACAAGTTCTTTTGCAATGAGCTGCATAAATAACTACCAAAATCAGAAAACTCTCTGGTTGGTAACTTTCATGCTGACAAAGATATCAGAATCTCTGTTAGGAAGACACCGGTTAGTCCAGAGGATAAATGGCACCCGAATACTTGGTCCTTGATGGACCAAAGTACAAAAACTAACAGGGGGTTTCCTTACTGAATTTGCCTTCTGATATCAAGGATGAACAAAGGTTTTTTTTCCCCTTAATTACACCAGAAACAATTAAACTCTAAATCACAGTCGGTTCAAAAATGGCCCTTCTGATGTTTCAGCTGCCTGGTTTTCAAAACCTATTGCTTAGATAGCCACATTCTACTTAAAGATCTCTAGATTGTAACGAAGACACCGATTTAAAGGAAGTGGAACTTTCTTTTGCTCTGAAATTTGTCATCATGCTTTGGTTGCCAGGAGACGACCAAGGAGGAAGGCTAGAAACAGAGGACCAAGCAGAGGCATCTGTTTTGTGAAAGGCAGGACGTGATCCAACCAAAGGCATAAAAAGAGTAGGAAGGAGATGCAAGAAAAAGAGGAAACAGAATATTACTTGGTGTGGGAGAAATGGTATCAATGGTTGGAGGAGACAGATAAAAAGAAGGGAAAAATTAAATAACGGTAGAAATAGGAGTTGAAGTATAACTGATAATATGAGGAAACAAAAATTTTAGAAATGAAAGTTGGCACACTGGTATTGTTACGTATATATGTAAATAAACAAAGTTTAGAAGTATATGTACACATGATATAGTAGAAATAAGGGAGGGAAAACAATGTATAGCTATGACATTTTTGTCAGATGCGAAACTGTTGAAACAGAAAAAGTGTTAGAAGCTTTCCTTCTGTTTGTTTTTTTAAAAAATGTTTAATAAAATTTTTTTTAGAAAAAAGAGGAGGATGAAATGCACCCAGCTACCCCCTGTTTACAGAAATGGTTTTCGCTTTGATGACATTTAGCAACTGAGTGCAATAGGAATTCTAACAAGGATCTGCATGGAAAGAACAGAAAGGAGTTGTTAAAGTGGATCCATCCTGATTCAAGTTTGTAATCTTGCCAATCATCTTTCTGTAAGATCCAAAGATGCCTCGGTTACCACTTCAGTTCTACCTATTCTTCAGTTCTTCTATTCAATTCAATACTACCAATTCAATGTAGAGCAAAGTAAAGTCTTACACTTAGGTAAGGAAAACCAAAAGTACACATATAGACTGGGTGAAACCAGGCTTAATAGCAGTAACTGTGAAAGGGATCTTGGAGTCTTAGTGGACAATTAGCTAAATATGAGCTAGCACTGCGGCAGCCAAAAAAGCCAATGCAATCCTAAATTGCATTAACAGAGGGATACAATCAAGATCAAGTGAGGTACTAATACCATTCTATAAAGCCCTAGTAAGACCACACCTAGAGCACTGCATCCAGTTTTGGTCACCACACTATAAAAAAGATGTGGAGACTCTAGAAAGAGTGCAGAGAAGAGCAACCAGGATGATGAGGGGACTGGAGGCTAAAACATACGATGAATGGTTGCAGGAACTGGGCATGGCTAGTCTAGTGAAGAGAAGGCCCAGGGGAGACACGATGGCAGTCTTCCAATATTTGAGGGGCTGCCACAGAGAGGAGGAAGAGGGTCAAGCTATTTTCCAAAGCACCCAAAGGCCAGACAAGGAATAATGGATGGAAACTGATCAAGGAGAGATTCAACCTGGAAATAAGGAGGAATTTTCTGACAGTGAGAACAATCAACCCATGGAACAGAAGTTGCCTTTGGAAGTTGTGGGAGCTTCATCACTTGAGACCTTCAAGAAAAGATTGGACTGCCATTTGTCAGAAATTGTTTGGGGGGGGGGGTCGGACTAGATGACCTATAAGGTCCCTTCCAACTCTGTTAATCTGTTAAAAACCATTTTAACAGATTTTAGCAGCTGTGGGAAGTGCTGGTTGTGCAAGGTTTCGGTGGAATTGTGTGCACAGAGGGTGGGGGCATCCTGCTTCTCTGGAAAGAGATCTTGGAGCAAATTACAAATAGTGTAGATTCCTCGGGTGCTACTTTATGTCGATGAGGAATTGTTGCATTTCAGTGTTGTTGTTGTTTTTTCTTTTCAAGGCAACAGTGTGGCAAGAGGAGAAACAGGATTTTGCTTCCTGTCACTTTGTTTTGAAAGCCAGATCCTGCCCAACCTTTTTGTCAATGCCCCCGTTGGAGTCTGAATCTGCGGGGGAAGATGAGCTGGAACAAGAACTAAGGGCGATTGAGAGGGCAGCTCCATTGGCCTTGGAGGAAACTGGGGAAGGGCAGAGTCGGTCCAGGCAAGGTTTTTCGGAATTAGTAAGGCCTGCAGGCCAGGAGAAACAGAGGCAGGATAAACATGAGAGATTGAGCTCAGACGACAAGGAAGGACCACCCCCTCCTGATCCAAGGGATCGGAGAGCGCAGAGAAGGTGTGATCAGCACAGACTGAGCAGGCTACTAGGGAGGAGAGTGCCCCACCCATCTTCACCAGGTACACCTGAGGAATGAGACTTAAAGACAGGGGTAAAATCCAGCAAGTTCTGACAGGTTCTGTAGAACCAGTAGCGGAAATTTTGAGCAGTTCGGAGAACCGGTAGCGGAAATTTTGAGTAGTTCAGAGAGCCAACCTCTGGCTGGCCCGAGTAGGGTGGGAATGGAGATTTTGCAATATCCTTCCCCCAGAAGTCGGGAGGGAATGGGGACTTTGCAGTATCCTTCCCCTGCCACGCCCACCAAGCCACACCACACCCACCAAGCCACACCCATAGAACCCATAGTTTAAAAAATTGGATTTCACCACTGCTTAAGGATACTCTATGGGGAGAGGCTTTTGTTGGGAACAAACTCTGAGTTCCTGAAGTGTTACATGCAATCTTGAACTTGCCAAGATTCCTTGCATTCCTTTTGGCGTTCTGGACTAATTACCTGGATCTTTTGCTCCCTGAACTCCTTGATTTGCTCTTGGTTTGCCAAATACATTTGGATTTACTGCCGTGCAGCCTTGGTGTAGACAGCGCTGGGCTGGACTAATTGCAGCCAGAGTCTGCTTGAGGTTTGTGTGGGGGTTTGTTATCACTCTGCTCTGGAACTTGCCAGGAACGTGGGAGCGTTTGGGGAGATTTGGAGTGATAAAGGGGCGGTTTGAACTGCCAGGTGTTCGTGTTATCTCTGTGCCGTGCCCTGGGTCATCACACTTTTGCAATTATTGCAAAATCTTCCACTACATCTGAATCCGATTTTAGATATTTATTTTGAAGATTTAAATGAATACTGAGAACCTACAAGCTTAAGCTAAAACTCACGTGGCGAAAGCCACATCACTAAACAATGTGGGTCTTAAATTCATCCCTTTCTTCCTCCAACATCTAAATTTGGCTTCTTTTACTAATAGACTCCTCTGGACATAGCCAGCTTCTGATGAAGCTTAAAGCGGGAGAAATTTAGAGAAACACAGGCAGTCGTTGACTTACAACCCCTTCATTTGGTGGCCAAAGTTACAACAGCACTGAAAATGTGACTTATGACCGTTTTTCACATATACGACCTGTCAACTCACAAAGCATTCCTGACCTGCTCTCGAGTTGCCATAGGCAGAGGGATGGGGAACCGAGCCTGGCAGCTGCAGTGAGGGAATTGCACTTCAGACAAAACAAAAGCATATTCCAGCCATCTCTATGTCAAGGCCATCTCCACGGTGACCCACAGTGGCTGGAGAGAGGAACCCACAAAATTGTTTCGTTGGGGAATGTGACTGATGACACACCTTGGGGGGGGAGGGGGGAAGGGTCAGAGCCGGGGCGTGAATTAAGTGAGGTCAGAATTGGCTTCACTTGGAACATGCTGAGATGAAGCTCCTAATAAATAACTGGATTTCTTATGAAGATTGGCTCGAAGCTCATGATTTAAATAGGGCATCAGTCGGAGTCCTGACACGACTGTGATTGTTGCAGCATTTCCATGATCACGTGATCAAAATTCAGATGCTTGGCAAGTGGCTCATATTCATGACGGTTGCAGTATCCTGGGGTCATGTGATCATAACAGCTGTGCCAAAAAAGTTGCAAAATGGGGCAAAGCTCATCTAACAACTGTTTTACTTAACAACTGAAATTTTGGCCTCAAAGAGCCTTGGTGGCGCAGCGGACTAAAGCGCTGTTAAGTAGCACTTAGCTGCCAGCTGCCTGCCATTACTGCGAGTTCAAATCTCACCAGGCTCAAGGTTGACTCAGCCTTCCATCCTTCCGAGGTAGGTAAAATGAGGACCCGGATTGTGGGGGCAATAAGCTGACTTTGTATAAAAAAGAACACTGCTTGGGGGTCCCGAAAGCCCTACTAAGCAGGTATATACAAAAGTACGAAGGCTATTGCTTAACGCATTGTAAGCCGCCCTGAGTCTCCGGAGAAGAGTAGCATATAAATCGAACCAATAAATAAACAATAAATAAATAAACTGCGATCATACGTCAAGGACTACCTATATTCTTCTAAGAGCCCTATGCCATCCAATATTCTCCTTGCAGGGGAAAGGTGGAGGCGGTATTGTTATCCTTCCTTACCAGGAACATTCCAAATTATCAGATTACAACTCCCATAATTCCCAACCTATTGCCCATCACAGCTGCAGGTGAGAGGGCACCAGTTTAGAAAAGAAAAATTTTTAAGACCGATTTACTGGCATTACATAGTTGAAATCCACAAGTCTTAAAGTTGTCAAGTTTGGGAGACCCCCTGAAATAGTCTTTGGAAAGTCAAAAAGAAGAAAGGAATGGAAAATCTGCAATGCTGCCAAGAAAACTGCACGGATAAAGCTAGGCTTGAGGGCATTCCTACTTTTTAAAGAAGGTGACGAAAGCGCGTGAGAAATGGCCTTTCAACAGCAGATTACTTTGCATATTATTATTTATACTAAGTACTGGCAATTTATCAGCCATGAACTATTTCTTTTCTTTCTTTCTTTCTTTCTTTCTTTCTTTCTTTCTTTCTTTCTTTCTTTCTTTCTTTCAATATATGCCGCCCTTCTCCAGAGACTCAGGGTGGCTTACAAGGCGTTAAGCAATAGCCTTCATACTTTTGTATATACCTGCTTAGTAGGGCTTTCGGCCCCCCTTAAGCGGTATCCTTTTTTATACAAAGTCAGCTTATTGCCCCCACAACCCGGGTCCTCGTTTTACCTACCTCGGAAGGATGGAAGGCTGAGTCAACCTTGAGCCTGGTGAGATTCGAACTCGCGGTAATGGCAGGCAGCTGGTGCTATTTAACAGCACTTTAGTCTGCTGCGCCACCAAGGCTCTTCTAAACCCTGTAGCGGCAATGGTCAGTTATGATAGGAGTTGTAGTTCAGAAACCTATAGGACAGTGATGGCTAACCTTTTCCAGACCGAGTGCCCAAAGCATGCGTGCACGATTCCATGTGTGCCTGCTTGAACGCCCCCAAAGCAATGCGCCTCCGTGCATGTGCCCGCTCCCCCTCGCCCCACCCCATGCGCATGCGCCCCCCCATATGTGCCCCTCCCCCACGCATGCACACTCCCCCCCACATGTGCAGCAGAGACCTGAAGACCAGCTGGCTGGGGTGATGGCTCATGTGCCATCAGAGAGAGCACCGCAGGCCATCTCTGGCACGCATGCCATAGGTTTGCCATCACGGCGATAGGACATGGTCCCCCAGCACAGAAACTAAGCCTTTTCCTTTAAGCCTACATGTGAGTTAAAATGAGAATATCTGGGCTCACACATCAGAACGTCACGTTTTGTTTAAATCATAATTTGTTGAACTAATTGCCATCATCCACATTCTCACATTATGCTGTCATAAGCCACACTTTTCAAGCCACAGAGACTCACTCACCCAATAACTGGATCCACAGCAGTGGTGAATGTAAAATTTGTTACTACCGGTTCTGTGGGCATGGCTGGGGGGGGGGGGGGGGGATAATATGACTGAGTGGGCGGGGCCAACTTTTTTTTTTTACTTTTAAAACCATTTTTTAATTTTTCAGCCGAAGAGGTTGTAGAAAAAATGCTTTTAAAAGCCTCTGATGATCCCAGCTGAGCTGCGTGATCATCAGAGGCTTTTTTTTTTAACTTTTAAAAGCATTTTTCGGGCCAAAGTGGTTGTAGAAAAAATGCTTTTAAAAATAAAAAAAAGCCTCTGATGATTGCGCGGCTCAGCTAGGCAATGGGGGGGGGGGAAGGGATTTTTGCTACCGGTTCTCCGAACCACCCGCCTCCATCGCTATCGATCGGGTGATCCGGTCCGAACCGGGAGCATTTCACCCCTGATCCACAGGTTTTTCCAAGTCATAATGCAGCTGAAGTGATGTACAATCTCAACCATTGTTCTTAACAAGCCATTATATGTGATTTAGCACATTCAAACCCAGTGAATACCAATAGCACTTAGATTTATATATCACTTCACAGTGCTTTACAGCCCTCTCTAAAGTGGTTTACAGAGTCAGCATCTTGCCCCCAACAATCTGGATCCTCGTTTTACCGATCTTGGAAGGATGGAAGGCTGAGTCAACCTTGAGCCGGTGAGATTCGAACTGCCAAATTGCAGGCAGCCGGCAGTCAGCAGAAGTAGCCTGCAGTACTGCATTCTAACCACTGCGCCACCACAGCTCATAAATAGTCTTTTAGACAATAAGCCATGGTGAAGCAAACTACCGGAAGTCCTCAAGTTACGACTAGAATTGAGACCAGAATTTTGCTTGCTAAGCAAGTTGGTTGTTAAGTGACTCATACCCAATGTTATGACCATTTTTTCTCCGTGGTTGTTAAAACAAATTCCTGCTGTGAAATGAACTGTGATTGTTAAGCAAATTTGGCTTCCCTCGTTTGCTTGTTGGAAGCCAGCTGAGGTGGTTGCAAATGTGATCACATGATCCCAGGGAAGCTACAAATGTCATAAATTCATGCGGGTAACCAAACACCCAAATCACATGATTGTAGGAATGCTGTGATGCTTGCAAGGAACAGTTGTAAGTTGTTGTGGCGCAGTGGTTAGAATGGAGTATCACAGGCTAAACTCTGCCGACTGCCAGCAGTTCAATCCTGACCAGCTCAAGACTCAGCCTTCCATCCTTCCGAAGTGGGTAAAATGAGGACCCAGATTGTTGCGGACAATAGGCTGACTCTGTAAACTACTTTAGAGAGGGCTGTAAAGCACTGTGAAGCGGTATAGAAGTCTAAGTGCTATTGCTGTTGCTAAGTCACTTTTGGGAGTTCTGTTGTAACTTCAAATGGTCAGTAAGCCAATGGCTGTAAGTCAAGGGTTTGACTTACAACCTGGATGGCTTTTTGGGATGGGTGCCCAAACCAAAATAGGATTTTATAGGATGTGTGAACTCAACTGCTACATTGGCGTAATGTCTATGAGTTCTGCAACTACGTGGGCTTCAAATCTCAGACTATAAATGACTGTGAAGGTCAGGGTTGGAATTTCACAGCTATACATTTCCTTCCTCAAGGATCTGCCTGCCTTCCTTGAAAGAAACATATGGGCTTATCTATAGTAGCTTTTTATAATAAAAAGGGATGCGGTGGCTCAGTGGCTGAGATGCTGAGCTTGTCGATCGAAAAGTCAGCAGTTCAGCAGTTCGAATCCCTAGCGCCGCGTAACGGGGTGAGCTCCCGTTCCTCGTCCCAGCTTCTGCCAACCTAGCAGTTCGAAAGCAGGTAAAAAAGGCAAGTAGAAAAATAGGGACCACCTTTGGTGGGAAGGTAACAGCGTTCCGTGCGCCTTTGGAGTTGAATCATGCCGGCCACATGACCATGGAGACGTCTTCGGAGAGCGCTGGCTCTTCGGCTTTGAAACGGAGATGAGCACCGCCCCCTAGAGTCGGGAACGACTAGCACATATGTCCAAGGGGGAAACTTTACCTTCACCTTTATAATAGCTCCAAGGTTTTAAGCAGAGATTTTTTCCCATGTTTACCATATGGAAGTTCAGAAAAGGAAACCACAAGGAAAATAAGGATCTCCTTATCCTTCTAAGGCTAACATGGAGACATCCAAGGCTATGATACCTTTCAATGTTTCTAGCATGCGCAGCCAGTGAACCGATAGTAAACCGGTTCAGATTTCACTACTGGTTATAGGCCCTGGTCTAGAACTCAAGGGACCACAAGTTTCTCAAGTCTAAAAAGAAGCCAGTGGAAACCACTTCTGAAAAATGTTGCCAAGAAAATATGTTGCAAGGGTTTGTTCATCAGGAGTCAAGACTTACAGGATAACAACAACGACCATGTACAAATTACCCTGCAGTCATGTGTTTAACACGCTCCCCTTTTCATCACTTTTAATTTGACAATAACTCTAGGGACTACACCCAAGGCTTTCGGGGAGCCAAGTTGTGTATTTTTGTTTTATAGCTGAAGATGTCAGGACAGGATTGCAGTTGCCCTGTAATAAAATTAACAGCGGCCTCAGCTCAGTCTCCAAGGTGGAAACAAACAGTTGGGTTAAGGTGACTCAATCAAGATGACTCAAAAAGACAGCTGTCAACGTGTGTCAGAGGACAGCAAGGTGACGTGTCATTGTTCCCGCATAGAGGACTTCTGTTTTTCACAACGTGGGCTATTTTGTGCATAATTGCCTTGTGCGGAAAATGGAAGGCTAGAATCTACAATATTCATGCCTTGTTTTATCTTAGCAACACCTAAAGATTTTTTTTAAAGAGCAAAACCAGGATCTACCTTAAATATTATTATTATTATTATTATTATTATTATTATTATTATTATTATTATT
>WNWU01000076.1:1198680-1209701 GCA_012654045.1 Ptyas mucosa
CCCTCCCTCCCTCTTATCTGTCCTTCCTTCCTTTCTCTTCCTTTCTCTTCCTTCCTTCCCTCCTCTTCCTTCCTCCCCTCCTCCCTCCCTCTTATCTCTCCCTCCCTCCCACCCTTGCAGTGCTGCTGTCCACTCCACAATCTGTTTTAATGGCTCTTGTGAATCTAACTCCAAAGATTCTGTGGCAGATTTCCTTTATAGATCTACTTCTGGAAGCTTTTCAGACTGGACAACTGTGACGTAGGGCTCCCCTTTCTCTATTTCAGAAAGGTAAGTATAGGAAAAGAAGTGGTTTTGTACATGCATGCCCATCCGTATGTGTGAGAGAGAACAAGACCATTAAATGCACCAGCAGCTGAATCAGAATCTTCTTCCTCTCTTTGAAATCTACTTATCCCTTCTCCGAGGCCTGAAGGATTGTCTAGCAAAGGAAAGGAAGCCTCTGGTGATCCAAGGGGATCTCGATGACAGCGCTTCCAAGAGGAGCAAATGGGCCACAGGCAGTGTTGAGATTCAGCCAGTTCGCACCTATTCGGGAGAACCGGTTGTTAACTTTCAAAGCAATTTAGAGAACCAGTTGTTGGAAGAAATCTTATTTTGTTTTTTTCCACTTTACAGGACTAATCCTGTAAGGAAGGCAGGAATGAAACATTCTGGTGGTGTTTCTAGCCTAATCTTTTTCGTCCTGCTTACAGAAACTGCCTCTCTGGTTAACCCTTATTACATTGTAACAGCTAAGGCGAAGTGCCCATCGATGTGAGTGATGTTGAGTTGGCCACGCCCACATGGTCACATGACCATCGAGCCACGCCTACCCAACTGGCCATTAGGGCAGAGAACCGATTGTTAAATTATTTGAATCCCACCACAGGCCACTGGGATGGATTATGCATTGCCCAGATACCCCAGTTCTCTCTTGTGACTTAAGCCTTCTTCTTCTTCAGAAAATGCCTGTTCTGGATCATAAATGCAAACTGCAGGAATATCAGCTGGCTTCCTCAACAGCTCACCAGGCAATGTTGTCCCCAAACCACCTTAAATTTCCTTCTGGATCGCAATACGTACATCCTCCATCAGAACGAGAATTGCTGAGCAAAGCAGTTTTAGGGTCAGCCTGGAAAAATCTGCTGGGCATGGACTGACGGCCTTTCATTTAGCAAGGTCAGTCCCCAAATATAAGTGTGTTGTGGAACAGATGCCTATGACAGAATCAGCTCTGGAAGGAAGCCAAGCGTCATTTATATGGACCACTCTCTGTCTCTCTCCAACTGGGTAATCTTAAGGACCACTCCAGGTGCCTGACAAGACCCAGATGTGCACCTGCATTGCATATATACAAGCACATCTGTATCCACACAACTACCCTCCCTCCTTTCCCATGTTAATGTCATTTAAGCAGAGAGAATCTTACTGATGGCCAGCAAACTAACTGAACCTTTGGCTCGGTTCCTGCCTAATTAGATTGGCTTCCCTGGCTGTACGTTTTCCAAAAGTCTTGGCCTTCCCTCCTTCCCCCACTTTCCTAAAGTCTCAGGCTGCACTGTGCAAAATTAATTAAGGCAACTGCTAACTTGGCAACGGCAAGGAAAGGGAGGAGGGTCACAGAGAGCAAGATGGAATGGCGGTCTTTGCAAACCAAGGACAAATGCGTGCAGAAGGGCTCCTGAAGGAAAAGGAGATTAGCATTTCAGCCTGGAGAGCTCTAGAAGAAAGTGTGATTCGGTAGGGAGCAGATAGATATTCAGACACACAATCCCTAGGCTGCAGTAGATTTTCAGATGCAGTCGTCCCTAGGGGGGACGACTGCATTCCCTTCCCTAGGAAGCAGTCGTCCGTCCCCCACAACACACACAATCTCCATTTTGTAGCTCTCCGGCAGTGGTGGAATTCAAACATTTTTATACTACTGGGTGTGGCTTGGTGGGCTTGGCTTGGTGGGCGTGGCAGGAGAAGGATACTGCAAAATCTCCATTCTCTCCCCACTCCTGGGGGAAGGTTACTGCAAAATCCCCATTTCCTCCTGATCAGCTGGGACTCGGGAGGCAGAGAATAGATGGGGGTGGGGCCAGTCAGAATTTTTACTACCGGTTCTCCGAACTACTCAAAATTTCCGCTACCGGTTCTCCAGAACTGGTCAGAACTGCTGAAACCCACCTCTGATCAGTGGTTCTCTACCTGTGGTCTATGGGACCATGATGCCATCACAGGGGTCTGTGAAGGCTGGAAGAAATGTTATGCTTTAAATCTTGAGTTAAGTCTTGGTGGTCCATGGTTATGGCTCATGGCCACAAAAGGTGAAAAAAGGTTGAGACCTACTGGCATAAATAATACTAAGCATCTGAATTTCTACAATACATTAGTACAAATGTAGGTTGGATGGTTGGCAGTTCCACATGCTATGAAAAGCCCATTCTGTCAGAATATTTATGACTGGGAAGACATGGTAACAAGGTCAGCCAATGAATAGGTATAGCAACTAAGTCAGCCAATTGGGAGCTGAGACAGACTGGAGCCAGGGTGTGTCTTAGTCTGCAGCTTCTGAGTCTGTGCTGAGAAAGAGAAATTGAAACCAGTGTGTGTGAACTTGTCTGCTGATCTGAGCTGAAATGAAACTGTGAATCTGCTGTTGGTATTGTAAATGTACTTCATGTATTATTGTGAATATAAAGAAGTTAATGAATCCTGCTGCATCAGTTTATCTGTGTGTGCTTCTGGATTTGATTTTTACAAGAAACTTTGACACATGTATTGTCTTAGCATGTTGTGTGAACAAGCCACAATAAGCCAAAAGATGGGAGGACCTCCGGCTGGCCCCAGAGTGGGGCGGGAATGGAGATTTTGCAGTATCCTTCCCCCAGGAGTAGGGAGGGAATGGAGATTTTGCAGTATCCTTCCCCCGCTACACCCACCAAGCCACGCCCACAGAACTGGTAGTAAAAACATTTGGATTTCACTGCTGGTCTCAATGGCCCCTAGCAAGAGAGACACCTTTTCAGAAAGACAATTAGGAGAATGAAAGTTATGTGGCTGTGTGAACATGAACTGCCTCTTGTTCCAGCTGAACTTTTAGAGATCAGAAGTCGCGGTGAGAAAAGAGACAAATTCCAAAGTATGGAACTCCCCGATTTTTCTGGGCCAGCTTTACCCACAGAACCTGATCCTTCAGGTCCCAGTGTTGTGATTATCGAGCTCCCTGATAGAACCATTCCAAACCCTTTCTTGATTCCTGAATTTAATAAAGTGTATTTACAGAGTATATGAATTCCAGATTTGACTCTGGACTCAAGGGACCCATATTCCTGTCCTGGAACTGGTGTATCCGGTCTGAGGTTAGGAAAGGAGGAGGAGGAGGAGGACAGGAGGCCAGCAAGCCTGGAGCAGAACATTAATGGCTTGTGTATTCCTTCTGCCGTTGACACATGGAGTGGAGAGTGGGCTAACAAACAGCATCTGGTAAAAGTCAGATACGGCGCTTGCCGAGGGAAAGAAGTCAGTTCGGCTGCCAACTTCTACCTCCCTTTAGTCATTTTCTTTGCAGATGGATGAAGAGTTCAGCCAGGGAAAGGTCTATGTAGTTCATGCTGGCAGGTGGTGATTAAGTCACTGTCCCATTGGCTTCACTCCATGGCTTGGATTTTGACGTTTTAACAAGGGGCGAAGGCACGTGGCATCGTCTTTCTCTTGCAAAGTAGACACAAAGAGGGAATGCCACCAGCCGTCCATCAGCCTGGGTGTTCCCTTAGGGAACTCTCTGGATCAATTTTGCTTTATTTATTTATTAGAGGTACTCTTGCAATGCAAAACATAATTGTCCCCTTGGGAAAGAGAGTAAAATGGCATTTAAAAAAGAAAAATCATGCTGGGGAAAAAAATGGTGGCTGTACAAAACAGATTCTTAGTCTCAAAAGAGATTGGACAGTCATTGGTCTGAAATGGTATAAGGCAGGGGTCACAACCTTTCGGACTTCAGGGACCACTAAATTCATAATTTTAAATCCTGTGGATCACTAATATGATCTGCCTAATGACCGGATGGATGGGCGTGGCTAGGTGGTCATGTGACTGGGTGGGCGTGGCCAACTTGATGTCACCCACATCGAGGGGCATCTCGACAGCCTCTACTCACCCGTCCCCTCCCAGCCACTCCTTGCCTCCTTGCCCGGGCTCCTTAGGACCCCAACAGGAAGCAGTTGTTGGAGCTAAGCAGCCACCACGAGAAAGAATTTCTGCTCCTCACCAACCCACACAAAAAGACCCCGAAGGGGGAGACTCTCTGCAGCGACACAAATGTTCATTGCACGTATCTGTCCCAAGGGTCGTAGTTTGAGGACCCCTGATTCCTTCCCCCAGGAGTGGGGAGGGAATGGAGATTTTGCAATATCCTTCCTCCAGGAGTGGGGAGAGAATGGGGATTTTGCAGTATCCTTCCCTGGGAGTGGGGTGGGAATGGATATTTTGCAATATCCTTCCTCCAGGAGTGGGGAGAGAATGGGGATTTGCAGTTTCCTTCCCCTGCCACACCCACCAAGCCAAGCCCACCAAGCCACACCCACAGAACTGGTTGTAAAATAATTTGGATTTCACCACTGGCCATGCCTCTCACGCATACACGCGTAGCCCCCCGCACGTGCCCCGCCCCACCAGATCTAAGTACCCCTGGGGCCACATTGGGCAAAAAAGAGGCAGATGATGGGGCAGAGAAGAAATGGGGATTCTTCGAAGGAAATTGCGGCCCGCGGGCCTTGAGTTTGACACCCCTGGTCTACTTGTTTTGAACGGGTCCGCAACCCAGCTTCGTATTCCATACGGGTTCTGTTGTAATGCTAAATTCTAGGCTTGTTCTCTTTTTGTAAGTTTCGAATTCCACGATCCACGCAGAAGAGCACTTCTGGCAATGCAGAGCCCACAAACAGGAAGGCTCTGATGTGCTGGACTTAACCAAAACCTCAGCTGGGGCTTGGAGTGCTGTCCACTGTTTGCTGCACTCCAAGGCCTGGCCTTAGGGAGGAAGACGTCAACAGTGGACCAAGTTTCCATTTCAACCGAGCCAGGAGTCCATATGGATGCAAAAGAATGCCATTGTTGTTGGGTTTTTTTTGCTATCGTGCACTCTGGCACAAGAATAATCCCGTCCCGCACATTTGTCTCCTTCCTTGGCTGGACCCGACTCTCGTTCATTTCTCCAGAGAGCTTCTCATGTTCTGAATCGTACTGTATTCCATTGCGTTACTATGAGTAGAGCGTACCGAGTAGATCATTCATGTTTATTTTCAGTGTTGTGCTAACAAATCTAACACTGGAGACAGCTTCCAACTGCTTGCAATCTGCTGTTTTCATCCTGACACGTTTCCAGAAACATTTGCCTGTTGTTTTTCCCCCCAACTGTTCCTTGTCAAAACTGAAATAGAAGATTGAACGGTCTCAGGTTCTTTAGGGTTCTAGGCCTTCTTCGGGATGTATCGGAACATGGGTTTAATCCTTGGCATTCAACTCAAGGTAGGTAGGTAGGTAAAGAGCTTTGAAAAGCCAGCAAGCTTCTGTCAGCCAAAATAGATCTAAATGCCAGCTTGTGATCCCCCCCACTCTCTTTATTAACTCTCCATATTGAGTAATTTTTTCAAGATTATGAGTCCATGAACAAAAAGTCCATGAACAAATCACTGCATACAGTCGATACAAAGCAAAGCATCAGCTACAAGCATCATATTTATTTTCAAGGATGCTTCTAGTGCCTAAAGGTTGTTTTTGGTAGGTAGGCTCAGGGGTCTGTAATTAAGTGCTTTGTGTGGAAGTGTTCCACCACAACCTCCAAAACACACAGAAAGGTGAACATGTGTAGAGGAGATCCTGGGATGTGGGGGAGGAATCTCACTAATGTTGTTGTGCAAATGGTGGTTTGTTGTTTCAATTACCATGATGATTATTTGTCAGAGTACCTGTAACATATTCTCCAAAAGTATCCATTGACTAAAATATGTTGGGCAAAAAGAGGAAGGAAGGAAGGAAGGAAGGAAGGAAGGAAGGAAGGAAGGAAGGAAAGAAGGAAGGAAGGAAGACAAAAACAGGAGGGAAGGAAGGGGAGGGAGGAAGGAAGGAAGGAGAGGGAAGGAAGGAAAAGGAACGAAGGAAGGAAGGAAGAGGAGGGGAGGAAGGAAGGGAGAGAGGAGGAAAGAAGGAAGGAAGGAGAGGGAAGGAAGAGGAAGGAAGGAAGGGGAGGAAAGGAGGGATAAGAGGGAGGGAGGGAGGAAGGAAGGAGAGGGAAGGAAGGAAAAGGAACGAAGGAAGGAAGGAAGGAAGAGAGGAGGAAAGAAGAAAGGAAGGAGAGGGAAGGAAGGAAGGGAAGGAAGGGAGAAAGGAAGAGGAAGGAAGGAAGGAAGGAAGGGGAGGAAAGGAGTGATAAGAGGGAGGGAGAGTGGGAGGAAGGAAGAGGAAGGAGGGAGGGAAGGAAAGAAGAAGTGATAAGGGGAGGGAGGGAAGGAAGGAAAGAAGAAGAGATAAGGGGAGGGAGGGAAGGAAGGAAAGAAGAAGAGATAAGAGGGAGGGAGGGTGGGAGGAAGGAAGGAAGAGGACGGAAGGAAGGAAAGAAGAGGACGGAAGGAAGGAAGGAAGGAAGGAAGGAAGGAAGGAAGGGAGGGAGGGAGGGAGGAAGGAAGGAAGGAAGGGTCTCATTTGAAATGAGTTGCATTCTTGATCAAAATGCCCAATTTTTTCCCACTAGAAGTCTTCCAGGACTTGCAGAATAAGTCAATAAGTAGACGAAGTCAATACAAAATCTAAATTGGGTTCGATTTCATTGAAATTAAAATCAAACCAAATCAATTGATTGTAGCCGGTAAGATTGACTTCCAACATGAGTCCCTTCTACTTGACTGAAAACCTACAGTTCAGCAGTAGCAAACTTTGGAAGGCCTCTGGAGGAACCATGAAACTTCTGGTCTAGCACTAAGTACATTATTTTGTCCCACATTATTTTGTCTTGCACTCCAGGATCCCTTCCTTGAGAATCACTGCACTCCTAAGCTGTCGTCCTTTGTTAGTCCTCAGATTTCCCTGCTCATGAAGATCTCATGAACTTTGGGGCTCTTGGCATTTGCTCGGGGTGCTGTACTGCACTGAGCAGGCCATCAGATTTTTGGAATAGCTCTAAATTCGTTCCAGCTCTGAGACAGGAAAACAGTAACTTTCCCTCTGAATGGAAAAGAATGACAGCTGGATTGGTTGAGGAATTTGGTCAGCTGTGAAACCTAAAGATTTCACACTCTCTTCAGCATTTCTTTGGCAAAGCCCCAGGCCACATGTTGTACAGTTGGGGAACGTATTGTGAACAGCAGGCGAGCAAAAGAACTTCCTTGGAGTCAAATGATGCATTACTTTAAAAAGGTAGTTGGATGCTGGGCATGTTCTAAGATAGTAGAGCAGGCACGCTCACTAAACAGCCTGCTGGTTGTAATGGTTGAAGATCATCCTGCTCAAACTCACTGCACTGGCGGAGCACACAAGTTTCTTCCTTAAAATATTTCGGTGAATTAAGTCTTCCATAAACTTCACACAGCTATTTTTCTTTTAACGACACCCCCGCAACTGAAAAAAACATGGAGGGCAAACAATTCATTCCTGCCCTTTCTGTGACCTCACAATGCCCCGTTCCTTAGCTGGGGCATTCTTGGAAACCGAGTTAAAACTTGAGACAATACCAAATGTATCAGCTTGCTTGCTTTTACAGACAGTAGGGCATGGAGCTTGATGGATACCAAGGGAGGAATCTGTGGGTTCCTTAAAAACGTAAAGGTTCCCCTCGCACTTATGTGCTAGTCGTTCCTGATTCTAGGGGGCGGTGCTCATCTCCGTTTCAAAGCCGAAGAGCCAGCGCCGTCTGAAGACGTCTCCGTGGTCATGTGGCCGGCATGATTCAACGCCAAAGGCGCACGGAATGCTGTTCCCTTCCCACCAAAGGTGGTCCCTATTTTTCTACTTGCATTTTTTACGTGCTTTCAAACTGCTAGGTTGGCAGAAGCTGGGACAAGTAACGGGAGCTCACCCCGTTACGCGGCACTAGGGATTCGAACCGCTGAACTGCCGACCTTTCGATCGACAAGCTCAGCGTCTTAGCCACTGAGTCACTGCGTCACATAGACTTAGATCACTCCAATTCTAGAGTGTTGGAAGTTAAAACCCACCCTTCTCCTAGAGAAATGAAATGTTTTGGGATATACTAAAGAGGCAGAATATTTCCCCTAAAAGAGAAACTCAGAGAAGCAGAAACTCATTCCCCACACCTTTGTCAATGGGCCATTAAGGCCTCAACATCCCATCTGTAACACAAAGGACCCACCTAGGACAGAAACTCACCACATGGCACCTGGGAAGATTACATCAGCCAGCAAGGCTAGCTAAGACCCCCACCCTCTGGGAGTCTGACAACCAATCAGGATACACTTCCTGTGCCCCAGGAAGTTCAAAGCCCAGCGAGGGTATAAAACCCAGGGACTCTCAGCATCTCAGCCCTTTTTTGCTCAGGAACTCAAACCAAGTGACCCTGTCCACCATTAAACCATCTTTCCAAGCAGTCTCCATGTTTCTACTTGGAACAGTTCCCCACTTGGAACTGAATCCAGAAGGACATTTCTTCCAACAAGAGGATCCAACGTATTGGCCTCCAGACATACCCCATTTGGAGTCAAGACACTGGACTTTCACATTTCTCTCTTTGCCACAATTTCCTTCAAAGAATCCCCGTTTCTTCTCTGCCCCATCATCTGCCTCTTTTTTTGATCTATAGACCATCAGATATGACCACCAGCAAGAATGCTGTTAAAAAAACCCTCTTCTGTCATCTCATAGAATTCTAGATTTGAATGGAGACATGTAGGCCATCAAACCCTAATGGTGTTCTGCGTGGTAGGAATTTAAAGCTTGCTGAGTAGATGGTTGCTGAGCTCATTATAACTCTAGAACTTGCTCTCTACTATCAAGATATTCCGACTGCTAGGAAGTTTTTCCCTAGCATTTATCTTCCTCACTTCTTTTCATGATGCATTAGACCCGTGATGGGGAACCTATGGCACGCGTGCCACAGATGGCACGTGGAGACATATCTGTGGGCACGCGAGCGTTGCCCTAGCTCAGCTCCAGAACACATGCGTGCGCTGGCCAGCTGATTTCCGAGCCTTCTGGTCCCACCGGAAGTCGGAAAATGGGCTGTTTCCGGCTTCCGGAGGGCCTCCGGGAGCGTGGGGAAGGCTGTTTTCACCCTCCCCAGGCTCCAAGAAAGCCTCTGGAGCCTGGGGAGGACGAAAAACAGGTCTACCTGGCCCACCGTGCCATCGTGTGCCAAAAGCGTGGGGAGCGTGGGGGGAGGATCATGCACGCATGCACGGGGAAGCGGGGCGCATTGAATTATGGGTGTGGCCATGCACATGCATGACACACACACCCCGCTCCCCCCGCTTTTAGCCCGCGACGGCAAAAAGGTTAGCCATCACTGCATTAGACTGTGCATTTGACAGTGTAATCTTGACTCCATTTCAGAGGGTGAGAACGATCTGCAGTTGCTTTACAGCTGAAGAAGTGCTGTGAAGATTGCTTAAGTCTCAGAGTCTGTCTGAGTGGGAGTAATTTTAAGTGCCAAGGCTTGGAGCAAATATTTGCACATCTGCATTAGTACACAAACCCACACACAGCATGCACACACAGAGACACTTGCAAATATATACAGCTCCCCAGACTTGGCCAGGAAGTTCTGTCTTAAAATGACAGAGTGGAATTTTTTCCAGTGGTTTTTCCACATTGCCTGTACTGATGAGGTTTGTAAAAAAAATTTCTTTTAAAAAACTGAGGAAGATACTTTCCGCTGTAAGGGAGAGAAATCAGGGTTCCTGGAAGAGAGTCTTTTTTTTTTGGTCTCCTCGGCAACATGGAGTAAGAATTTAGCAGAGCGTCTCTGGAGATTTTTTTCCCCCTTCTTTTCCTTTTCATACACATGGAAAGAAAAATGCAATTGTGTCTCACCTTCTTGAGACACAGTTTCCCATCTGTTCTTTCGAATCGGCTCTAAACTCGGAGCACTTAGTAACCAGGGAAGGACGTTAATTCCCACAATGGAGGAAAGGAGATGGTGGGACTGGCCGAGCTAGCTGACCACACTAATTAGGGACAAGAACAGTGGTGGGATTCAGCTGGTTAGGGCCGGTTCGGGCAAACCGGTTATTAAATTGCTGGCTGGCCCCTCCTCTTCTTCCCACCCCTTCCAGGAGTCCCCACATACTCTTTTCTGGTCCCAGGGGACTGCAGGGAGGTCTACTAGGCCCAAAATAGGCCATGGGGGTGCAGTACTCCCCCCCGTACCCACTTTCTGATCCCAGGAGGCTGCAGGGAAACCTATTAGGCCCAAAATGGGGCACGGAGGGATGTGACGCAGCCCCGCCTCAGTCCGTTTTTGCTCTCAGAGGGTTGCAGGGAAGCCTACTAGACCCAAAATGGATGTGGGGGGCCCACGGCCTGTTTTGCTCCCACGGGGGTGCAGGAGGCCAAGTGCTGCCTGTCACACCCCCTGGCCACACCCTTTATGGCCACGCCCAGCCCAGCCAGTCATTAGGGCGGAGAACCAGTTGTTAAATTATTTGAATCCCACCACTGGACAAGAATGTAGAACAGAACATCGGAGTTGGATGCACAAGAACTTTTATGCACAAGAACTTGGATTCAGTGGTCAAGATAACAGAGTAACAGAGTTGGAAGGGACCTTGGAGGTCTTCTACTCCAATCTCCTGCTCAAGCACAAGACCCGATACCATTTTAGACAAATGGCTGTCCAATCTCTTCTGAGACTGAGATAAGAATCTGAATAACAGAATTGGAAGGGACGCTGGAGGTCTTCTAGTCCAAACCCCTGCTTAAGCAGGAGACCCTATACAATTCCAGACAAGTGGCTGTCCAGTTTCTTCTTCTTAAAAGCCTCCAGTGATGGAGACTCACAACTTCTGAAGGCAAGCTGTTCCACTGATTGATTGTTCTCACTGTCA
>WNWU01000076.1:1235668-1251796 GCA_012654045.1 Ptyas mucosa
CTCGCTTAGCAACAGAAATTCTGGGCTCAATTGTGGTCGTAAGTTGAGGACTACCTGTACGGTGTTAGAGGGTAGTGTTGTATGTACCACGCAGGTGACTCTCTGCCCCCTTAGAGATTCACTTTCCCTTATAGCATAGTGGAGAATAGAAATGGGCAAACAATTTAGGGTTCTCATAGTACCTAATTCTTGCAGGTTGGTCAGTGTTGGATTCGGTGATAGAAGAAACAGACACAGTTCTTCAGTAACAACAGCTCTTTAATAGTAGTAGACCAGTACATCCCAACACTGCTTGTCTGTCAGTGTCCTCTTTTATAGAGGGCTGCCTGACGGCTTAGCCAAGGAGATACAAGTATTTTCCCGCCTATTTGGAGGACCTGAGTGAAGCCTGCAGCTCACTTCCTTACTTCCTTATGTGGTATATAACAGTCAGTTTCATTTCAATGTATTCCTCCTTCCCCTTGGTATTGTTGTTTTGTGTCTGGACAACCCCTTACTGGCAAGATTTCACAAGTGGTTTCCCTTTCCCTCCTTCCTAGAAGTCAGGGAGAGTGACTGGTCCAAGGCAGGGGTGAAATCCAGCAGGTTCTGACAGGTCCTGAAGAACTGGTAGAGGAAATTTTGAGCAGTTCAGAGAACCGGCAAATGCCACTTCTGGCTGACCCGAGAGTTCTTTTTTTTATTATTTGATTTATATGCCGCCCTTCTCTGGAGACTCAGGGTGGCTTACAATGTGTTAAGCAATAGCCTTCATACTTTTGCATATTTAGTCATACAAAGTCATCTTATTGCCCCCATAATCTGGGTCCTCATTTTACCTGCCTTAGAAAGGATGGAAGGCTGAGTCAACCTTGAGCCTGGTGGGATTTGAACTTGCAGTAATTGCAGGCAGCAGATGTAAGTGGATGTTAATAACTGCCTTAGTCTGCTGAGCCACCAGAGTAGGGTGGGAATGGAGATTTTGCAATATCCTTCCCCTGCCACACCCATCAAGCCACGCCCACAGAACTGGTAGTAAAATAATTGGATTTCACCACAGGTCCAAGGACACCAATCAGATTTCTTTTTAAGCAAGACCAGAGTTCATGGTCTCCTGATTTCTAAAATGCTGCTTTGCTTATCTATCCAATTTATACGTTGCCCGTCTCTCTATCAAAGGAATTCTGGGCCGTATATATGTTTGATCAATCAATCTATCATTGCCTTAATCATTGCATTAAACTGGCTCTCACTATTATCATGCTATTAAAAAATTGGTAGAGAGCGTCTTTCCGATTTTCACTTTTCAGCCCATCTTATTCCCGAACAAGTTTAGGAATCATTCTTTTAAAAATTGGCACCTGGGCACACATTTCTTTCAAATGCATTCTCCCTTTTGAGGGCAAGCCACACTGCAAAATGCAGAGAAGCCACGATGCCAAAAGTGAACTGTAGTTGGGCTCATGGGTATCAGTTTGACGGTATAAAATGGGATCAGCTTGCACTTAAATGCAACTTTAATTCCCCCCCCCTGTATCCTTCGTCCCTGGTGGGGCGTGTTATTACAGCATTAGAAGTGAAATAAACCTCAGTTGCCAACTGGGTTTGACTTTTTTATGGGAGGAAGGAAGATTAGTGTTGCTATTCTCAATGGTAGCTATACCCTTTCAGTGTTTCCAGTTTAACGTTTATATTGAGTTATAAAATATTATAAAATACAAAAAAGTAAATAGAAAAGCAGTGGGGGAGGAAAAGGGGGGGAAGAGAAGTGAGGAAGGATAAGGAAAAAAGAAAAAGAAACATTGACTTCCAACTCTCTCTGTTGCAGTAGAATGAGGCATTAACATCAAATCACAGCTTTTTGCTTTTTCGTAATAACATGAACCAGCCATTTGTGTAAAGATCTATCCATCTAATCTGTAAAACTCAAAGTCAGAGTTTCATTCTTTTCCACTTCAAGCATGAAGTTCAGAAGCGGTTTCCACGTGGAAACCAAGGTACTTACGTTCTTTTCTTTAAGCAAAGTAGTCAATTTTGCCATTTCAGCCATTTTGTGGGACGATTTCTGAAGAGGATGTTTTTGTAACAAAACTTGGTTTCAGCTCGAGATCGTATAGTTTGAATGCTGCTCCTTGACTGATGTTTAGTGAATGAGACCTAGGTGGGTCCCATTAGAACACGTCTTTCAGTGGGGTACCTCGACTCTGAACTGCCATCGTTAAATGCAGTGGTGGAATTCAATTTTTTTTCACTACTGGTTCGGTGGGCATCGCTTGGTGTGGCTTGGGGGCTGTGGCAGGGGAAGGATACTACAAAATCTCCATTCCCATCCCACTCCAGGGGAAGGATATTGCAAAATCTCCATTCCCATCCCACTCTGGGGCCAGCCAGAGGTGGTATTTGCCGGTTCTCCGAACTACTCAAAATTTCCGCTACCGGTTTTCCAGAACCTGCCAGAACCTGCTGAATAGCACCCCTGATTAAATGATATCCCTGGTGTAGAAAGTTAGCACCCACCCCTCTCCTAGAAGAACGAAATGTTTTGAGAAACATTAAAAAGGCAGAATATTATATTTCCCTGGATGAGAAATGGAGAAACGTGCTCTTGGAGACAGAAAGCAGCCCCTACCTTTCTTGATGGTCCTCGACAGATGCCAGCACTTAAGATATAAAGAGATAGCTAGCTCTATTCACAAGTGGGTTTCTGCAGCAAGGTCTGAACAAAGGTAAGATTAGCCCTCAGCCACAATAGGAATTGCCCAACAGGTCTATTCATTGCATCAGCAAACCAAGCTTCAACCAAGCTCGGCTCAGACAACCTACAGAGCCAGCTATGACCCCTACAACAGTCAGTAGAATACATGTTCTTGCACAGGAACAGGACGTTCAAGTGCAAAGCCTAAGAGAAGGTATAAAAGCCACCCACTCTCAGCTGCCTGTGGTCAGCTGCCCAGAACCATGTGCTTGGTGGTTCTGCTTCATCAATAAATAGTCCTGCTTTCAAATCAGCCTCCAGCCTCCAGCCTCCATTTTGTCTCCAGTGCCTTTCTCCCGGCTTATATCCTGGACCTGGATATTTCTTCCAACACTGGTTTATACAACTTTTTGTCCTGGTTTGAGATCTGTAACTTTATCTCCTCCCTTTGAAAATCTTTGGGTTTTAAGCTAGGTCTTCACGTCACTTTCTGGTCTGCGCCTCAGTTGGATGTTTTTAACACAAAATTAGAATGTTGGACTTGGTTTTGCAAATTGCTTCAAGAGTACTGCCAACCAGCAGCCCACTTCGTGTTCTAAAATAAAGGAATCGTCTAAAAGCAGCCGAAGATTTGAGACAAGGAAGGAATGCAGCTTTTCTGCAGCTTTAGAAAGAGGTGGTGGCAGGAGTGAAATCCAGCAGGTTCTGACAGGTTCTGGAGAACCGGTAGCGGAAATTTTGAGTAGTTCGGAGAACCGGCAAATGCCACCTCTGGCTGGCCCCAGAGTGGGGTGGGAATGGAGATTTTGCAATATCCTTACCCCAGGAGTGGGGAGGGAATGGGGATCTTGCAGTATCCTTCCCCTGCCACGCCCACCAAGCCACACCACGCCCACAAAACCGGTAGTAAAAAAATTTGGATTTCACCACTGGTGTGTGGGTCTTTCTGGTGCTTTCCTCCCTTGGCTTACAATGGGGCAGAAAAGCTTCTTCTGTTGAAAAGAGGCTGCTGAGGGAAGGATGCAGGGGTGAGCTGTTAGGGGTTCCCAGGGGTTCAGGAGAACCTCTAGCTAAGATTTTGCGCAGTTTGGAGAACCCCCCCAAATCTCACTCCTGAATGGCTCCATCTACCCCACCGGCCCCTCCCAGGAGTCCCCACGCGGCCCGTTTTGGATGCAGATAAGTGCAGGGTATGCACAGAGACTCAGGGAGGGCAACAAATGGGCCTACCAGATGTTTGGGAAGGCCAGAAATGGGTCAGAGGGCCTCTGGAGCCTGGAGAGGCCGTTTTCGCTCTCCTAGAAGCTCAAGGAAAGCCTCTGGAGCCTGGGGAGGGCAAAAATGCCCCTCTGCCATGGTGCAGGAGGCCGACTAGGTCACGCCCACCATGGCCAATCCCACCCATCAACCAGGCAGAGACCCCCTTGCTAAAATTTTTGAAGCCCACCCCTGGAAGGATGATCTTCAACCTTGCCAATGACTTGGGAGAGACAGGGTCCTTCTGCCTCCACCATTTCAGCAGGTCCTTCTTCGTTCACCTGCCAAGCTGGAGGGAGGTGAGATCACCTTGCAGGAGCTTCATGGCAGGAGTACAAGCACACCTGGACTCAAAATTTCTGCTCCTAAGTGAGACAGTTGTTAAGTGAGGTTGACGCCATCTTATAACCTTTCCTGCCACAATTGGGTATAAAAAGGGTATAAAAAGGGTATAAAAAGGAATTCTTAGGTATTTGAAGGTAGCCTGAGTGGCGTAGGAGGCTAATGCCTCCTACTAAGGCAGCATTTAACATCCAGCTGCCTGCAATTACTGTGAGTTCAATTCTCACCAGGCTCAAGGTTGACTCAGCCTTCCATCCTTTCTAAGGTGAGTAAAATGAGGACCCGGTTTGTGGGGGCAATAAGCTGACTTTGTATAAAATATACAAAAGTCCAGTCAAAATATACAAAAGTATGAAGGCTTAATGCATTGTAAGCCGCCCTGAGTCTCCGGAGAAGGGCGGCATATAAATATAAATTTTAAAAAAAACTGTGAGCATGGTCTTCAAATACAGGTCTGGGAAGAATATTAAGATATTCGATTTTATTTCTATTTCAGTTATGAAGGGAGGAGTTCAGAGTATATTCATGAACTGGAATAGGGCATAGCTACAGGTCAGCCAATGAGGGCTGTTTGGTAACTGAAACATAGTATTTGTTGTATGGGACCATAAGAGACAGTTTGGAACCTGGGTGTGGGTTTAGGTCACTAGCTTCTGTCTTCTCCATTTTGCTCTCCTCCATTTTGTGCTGTGTTTCTACTTGCTATTTCTCTTCTCTACAACGTGGAAAAACCTACAAGGGTATTGTACGCCTTATGTGTTGTTACGTATATAAAGATGTGTTTGAATCCTGCTTAATAGTCTGCTTGTGTGTGCTGCAACAAACTGACAGCTTTTAAGTGAATCGCTGCTGTTAAGGAATTCGCAGAACAACCCTGGAGTAGCAAGGGTGTGCACATGAAAGCGATTGAGAGCAGTTGCGAATAAACAGCCAACACACAGATACACTGAGTTGTGTTTACTTTTAGGAAATAGTTATAAGGCACAGCCCAATAAACAGTCCGGATCATACACAGATAAAGCAGTAGATAGTAAAACAATAGTCCAGGGATATTCCAATAACAAAGTCTTCTTACCAGTCGCCGTAGTCATACACAATAAACAGTTGCAAACAGTAGCAAACACAGCAAAGAGCAGTAAATAGCAGTAACGATTAGCAAAGAGCAATAATGATCAGCAAAGAGCAATAATGATCAGCAAAGAGCAATACTGATTAGCAAAGAGAAACAAACCATATTTCAAGCTCTCTCTTAAGGACATTGGCTACAGAGCTAACCAATCAGGACACAGTATGATGCAATACAGCAATACAGTCTTAACATTATATTGAGGGTTTATATATTGCCAACCCAACAAGGTAGGTAATTATCATTTTCTAACAGCTGCAATTAAGTTAGTAACACAGTTGTTAACCAAATCTGGTTTCCTCTTTGACTTTTTTTTTCTATTTACAAAAGGTGATCACATGACCCCGGGACAGTGCAACCTTCATAAATATTGTTGCCCAATGTTGATCATGTGACCATGAAGATGCCATGATGGTCATCAGTAGAAAAAACAGTCATCTTACTTTTTTTCAGTGCCGTTGTAAGTTCAAACAGTCACTAAACGAACGATGGTAAGTTGCTAAATTTACCTACACCTACAGTGTTTGTGTAGGCTCAAAGTAAGGTAAAGATAAAGGTTCCCCTCACACATAAGTGCTAGTCGTTCCTGACTCTAGGGGGCGGTGCTCATCTCCGCTTCAAAGCCGAAGAGCCAGCGCTGTCCGAAGACGTCTCCGTGGTCATGTGGGTGGCATGATTAAACGCCAAAGGCGCACGGAACACTGTTACCTTCCCACCAAAGTTGATCCCTATTTTTCTACCTGCATTTTTTACATGCTTTCAAATGACTAGGTTGGCAGAAGCTGGGACAAGTGATGGGAGCTCACCCCGTTACACGGCACTAGGGATTCGAATCGCTGAACTGGCGACCTTTCAATCGACAAGTTCAGCGGTTACTGAGCCACCGCATCCCTACTTCCTCAAAGTAAAAGGAAACCCTAAATTGAAAATATTTATAGAGGTTTGTGTACATCCCTCTGCCCAGTCCGTTTCTTAAATTAAAGCTCGAGATAGCAGAAGGACTTTACAAATCTCTTGCCAGCATTTCTCCACAGCAGTATTTCTTCATTTCTCTTCTCAGTTCTCTTTCTGTAATACGTCCTGGCCCTTTGATCAGATCACCTGTCCACTTGGGCATCACAGTTTTGCTTTTGTCCTCAAAAACAGAACCGCCACCAGTTGTGAATCCTGGCTGCCTGGGTGTCACATAACACCAGGAGGTCTTTCTTGAGTCACCATCTTGCAAAGGGATGGAAAAATCTGGCTCTTGCTGCTGATTTTTTAAAATTATTATTATTTTTTTAAAAAAATAACACGCAGTATTGTTCTGACTTTCTACCACTTCCTGCCATCTGGAATCAGGGACTTGAAAGCAGTATTGGTGAAATGAGGCTCCACACTCAACTCTTTGTTCTGAGCAACTGTCAGTCAAGAAACTCTCATGTGTCATCGTTTTGATCTTCTATATTTAGAAGCCGTTACTCCTACGATTCCCTCCCACTCTCTCCCGATATTCCGTTACGCTTCTAATCTGGCCAAGGAGCAGAACCTGGAGTGATGGAGTGATGCCAGGCCTTGTTCCAGGTTTGGAAGAAATTCAGGTTCTCCTTGAAAAGTCAACGGATGGTTTGTTCGTGTGAGAGTGAGGAAGTCTTCCTCCTCCTCTTCCTCCTACCCTCAAAACGACACTATAGAGCAGGGGTCTCCGACCTTAGCAACTTTAAATTTGTGGACTTCAGCTCCCAGAATTCTACTTTATAAAGTCATAAAGTTGGCAAAACTGGCTGAGGAATTCTTGGAGCTGAAGTCCACAAGTCATAAAGTTGGCAAAGCTGGCTGAGGAATTCTGGAAGTTGAAGTCCACAAGTCATAAAGTTGGCAAGGTTAGAGACCCCTGCTATAAAGCACTGCACACCAGAACAACTAGACACAAGAACAGTTTTTTTCCTGAAGGCCATCACTCTGCTAAACAAATAATTCCCTCAACACTGTCAAACTATTGACTGTCTGCATTACTATTACTATTAATCTTCTCATCGTTCCTATCACCCATCTCCTCCCACTTATGATTGTAACTTTGTTGTTTATATCCTTATGATTTATATAGTTTCCCAGTATGATTTGATTGCTTATTTGTACTCTATGACTATCATTAAGTGTTGTGCCTTATGATTCTTGACGAATGTATCTTTTCTTTTTATGTACACTGAGAGCATCTGCACCAAAGACAAATTCCTTGTGTGTCCAATCACACATGGCCAATAAAGAATTCTACCTATCTCTTTTAAGCTAGGAAATACCGTAAATTCTGTCCATGTTTGTGGCTCTCAAAGGCGCTCTTGGTAAAACATTGTCAGGGAATTGCTCATCACTGACCTCTCCCTGAGGTGATTCCTTTCCATCATTTTGTTTTTGTTCATCCAATGAATCACCACATGTGCAAACAAACAGGTGAATTGCATCACTCATCTTACCTGCCGGTGCAGTTATTCACCGACAATATAACTGAAATGTAAGTTTTTTGCCAGCTTTGCTGTGTTCTTTTCAGTCTTCCTCTAAATATTCTCTCTCCCCCGCCCCCCCCCCTCGCAAACCCCGACTTCTGACCTGGACAATAGGAATGAGGTTTCAACTTAAAACATAGAATTATGTCCTGAATGTGTACACCAAGGAAGAATATAAAAACTAGAACATTGGTTATTCAATCTGGAAGCTGTTTCCCTTTTTATTTTCCAAGAGTATTGGCCAGCAGTATTTAGCAATAAAACACCTGCTCATGTATGTATGTATATATGTATGTATGTATGTATGTATGCATGCATGCATGTAATGTCAACATGGATAAAAAACTCATCCTTTCATTCTAGTAAACTTTTTAATCCAAGGCTGGAAACTCTAAGCCTCCAGATATTCTCAAACTACAGCAGATTCATTCATTCAGTGGTGGGATTCAGCCAGTTCGCACCTATTCGGGAGAACCGGTTGTTAACTTTCTAAGCAGTTCGGAGAATCAGTTGTTGGAAAGTATCTTATTTTATTTTCCCCCCACTTTACAGGGCTAATCCTGTAAGGAAGGCAGGAAGGAAACATTCTGGTGTTGTTTCTAGCCTAATCTTTATTGCCCTGCTTATAGAAACTGCCTCTCTGGTTAACCCTTATTACATTGTAACAGCTAAGGTGAAGCGCCCATCAATGTGAGTGACATTGAGTTGACCATGCCCACATGGTCACATGATCACTGAGCCACGCCTACCCAGTTGGTCATTAGGGCAGAGAACCGGTTGTTAAATTATTTGAATCCCACCACTGCATTCATTCATTCATTCATTCCTTCCTTCCTTCCTTCCTTCCTTCATTCATTCATATTTATCTTGCCAAGTGATTCTGAAGGGTGAAGACACGAAAACATCCATATAAATATAAAACACATGCGCAGGAACCCACCACTATAGAAGGAAGGAGTGAAGAATGGCAATTGAGGATAAAAAACATTAGCACAGATTCACACAACTCATGAACTAAACCAGGGGTGTCAAACTCGAGGCCCGGGGGCCAAATCTGGCCCACGGGGTGCTTAGAACTGGCCGTCCTGAAAACAGTGAAGGACTGGCCTGCGGTGCCTCTGACAGTGAAAACGTAACTTGGGAAGGCCACGTGCAGTCCTCCCAAGCTCCGGTTTTCGCTGGCAGATGGTTGCAGGAGGCCATCCCAGCTGGAAATGGAGCTCGGGAGCCCGTTTTCTCTGGCAGAGCTCTCGGACCACCACAGGTGCCCCTATCATGAGTGACATCGAGCTGGCCATGCCCCCCCAGCCCCCCCGAGGTCAGACATAACCCTGATGCAGCCCGCAATGAAACCAAGTTTGGCACCCCTGAACCAGTGGTGAAATCCAATTTTTTTTTTTACTACTGGTTCTGTGGGCGTGGCCTGGTGGGCGTGGTGTGGCTTGGTGGGCGTGGCTTGGTGGGCGTGGCAAGGGAAGGATATTGCAAAATCTCCATTCTCACCCCACTCCAGGGGAAGGATACTGCAAAATCTCCATTCCCACCCCACTCTGGGGTCAGCCGGAGGTGGCATTTGCCGGTTCTCCAAACTGCTCAAAATTTCCGCTACCGGTTCTCCAGAACCTGTCAGAACCTGCTGGATTTCACCCCTGCCCTGAACTAAACGATCTTCCAACTTGAGCCTGCTCAATCTAACTTTAGGTGGAATTTTGCTCCAAAGGGCAGTGAACATGATGTAGAAGGGGTAATTCCTGGGTCCACCACATCATACGTTTTAATAGTTAGGATTCAGAGCATGTCCTTCTTATTACACTCGACAGGACTGGTAGAAAGCACTGGAGAAAAATACTCTCTCTCCCATCCCTGTTTATGGCCATGCTGACCGGCTATGTCAGGGGTGTCAAACTTGATTGCATTGAGGGCCGCATCAGGGTTGTGTTTGACCTTGGGGGAACTGGGGGGCCATGGGCAGGGTGGGCATGGCCGGGTGGACATGGCCAGCTCAGTGTCGGGGCACCTGTGGTAGCCTGGATGGGCCAAGGGGGGGATCCTCCTGCAGCCATCTGCCAGTGAAAATGGAACCCTCCCGACAGGGGTGGGCTTCAGAATTTTTAGCAAGGGGTTCTCTGCCCGACTGCTGGGTGGGCGTGGCCATGGTGGGTATGGCCTAATCAGCCTCCTGCACTACGGTGGGGGCGGGATTTTTGCCCTCCCCGGGCTCTGGAGGCTTTTCTTGAGCCTCAGGGAGGGTGAAATAGCCTTCCCCAGGCTCTGGAGGCCAGAAACAGGCCCATTTCCGGCCTTTCCGAACTTCTGGTAAGCCCGTTTTTCGCCCTCCCCAAGCCTCCATGCGCACTCTGCAGTTACCTGCATCCAAAACGGGCCACGTGGGAACTCCTGGGAGGGGAGGGATGGGCGGGGCCAGCCAGGAGTGGGATTTGGTGGTTCTTGGAACTGCACAGAATCTTAGCTAGAGGTTCTCCCGAACCCTTGCGAACTCCCAGCAGCCCATCCCTGCCTCCCAAGCTCCATTTTCACCAGCAGAGGCACCATGGGCCAATCCTTCACTATTTGCAGGACGGCCCTGCGGACCAGATCTACGCACCCCATGGGGCAGATCCGCCCCGCGGGCCTTGTGTTTGACACCCCAACAGGTCGGAAAAGCCACAAGTTACCCTTTTCAGTTCTTGTTTAAAATGGTTCTCCGATAACTCTTTGATAGATCTGTAGGGCTCTAATAATGCCTGTGAGTCTTGCCAGGCTGTTCCTCGGGCCGACACAGAATGGAAAGATAAACCAGACTTTCCTAACTGCAAGAAAATAGTAATTACCTCGCATGCAATGTCTAGTCTCTGCAGGTTGATCGTTTCTGTGGTTAGATGTTTTCCTGATGGTGGAAGTGTCAATTAACTACCCATACTTAGCCAGCATTTTCTTTGCTGAGGGCGAATAATTGTCTACCTTTCCAGAGATGTTGATTAAATCCCAGACTCCCGCTGTTCCATTGGTGGATAGTTGATGGGATGAACAAGAAACAAAACAAGGAGATCTTTCCTTCCATTGCTGGCCTAAACATGGCCTGCACAGAGTAAACAAGGATGTTGCCTTTGGGTGGTCATGTTTCTGAGGCCAGATAGGGATTGACAACGGACACACAAACACACACACACACACACACACACACACACACACACACACACCTCTAACTAGGAATCTATTTGGAAGGAAGGGGAGAATGCACCTAGGCTACTTAGGTACAATCAACTCGGGTTGGTACAAAAGCTGTTGGCTCATGAGGATGCCCAAACCATTCAAAGCTTCTATGGTCATAAGAGTCCTTGGTTTTGTCTTGTCTTGTCTTGTCTTGTCTTGTCTTGTCTTGTCTTGTCTTGTCTTGTCTCGTCTCGTCTCGTCTCGTCTCGTCTCGTCCCCTCTTCTCTTCTCTTCTCTTCTCTTCTCTTCTCTTCTCTTCTCTTCCCTTCCCTTCCCTTCCCTTCCCTTCCCTTCCCTTCCATCTTTCTCTCTCTCTCTTTCACACACACACACACAGAGAGAGAGAGAGTTTCCAATGCTGCCTACAGAAGAAAATGCAGCAAACCAACAAACCAACAATTTGGTTGGCGAGTTTGCCTGACGCAGAGCAGCGTAATATTGGCTCACTCAGAGATACAATGCTATGAAAAGAAGCAGCCGGTGCCAACTCTTGTGTGTCAGAATTTGAACTCAAGCTGGTCTTAGCAATATTCACAAAGTGGATAGCATTGTGGTGCACTGTGTACCAAAGTCACCTCCTGCCTTTGGCTCCAAACCTGGAGTGAGTTTCCAGTCTTTGGCATCTCCGCCGAGAATCCTCCTCCTCCTCCTCCTCTTCTGCTTCTCCTCCTCTTCCTCTTTCTTCCCCCCTCCCCTCCTCTTCCTCTTCTTCTTCTTCTTCCTCCTTCCTGTTCCTCTTCTGTTTCTTCTGCTTTTCCTCCTCCTTCCTTCCTCTTTCCCCCTCCTCCTCATCCTCCTCCTCTTCTTCTTTTCCTCCTCCTCTTCCTCCTCCTCCTCCTCTTCTGCTTCTTCTGCTTCTCCTCCTCCTCCTTCTCCTCTTCCTCTTTCTCCTCCTCCTCCCCTCCTCCTCCTCCTCTTCCTTGTCTTCTATTTTCCTCCTTCCTCCTCCTCTTCCTCCTCCTCCTCTTCTGCTTCTGCTTCTGCTTCTTCTGCTTTTCCTCCTCCTCCTTCCTCCTTCCTCTTCCTCCCCTCTTCCTCCTCCTCTTCTTTTTCTTCTTCCTCCTCCACTTCCTTCTTCTTCTCCCTCTCCCTCCTCCCCCTCCCTCCTCCTCCTCTTCCTCTTGTCATCTCTCCTCCTCCCCATCATTCCCCAGGCTTTGAAAGTCTTTGGAATTTAAGTTGCTTTGAGCCAGTCAACCCCCACTCCCCCACCCCGGAAGGAGATGACGTGCTAGAGAGGGAGGAGGAGAAATGGAGCAGCAGCACATCAGGCTTAATTAGACTGTCTCCCAAACCGTCTCTGTGGCCTTACCGCTGATTGCAACAAAAAGCATTATTAATGTTTCCCATTAGTTCAGAAACCCTCCCTTCTTTGCAAAGGATTTGTTTTCCTTTTGCTGCTTTTAAAAACTTGGCTGAAAGGGTTTTTTAGGGGGGGGGAGAGAGAAAGGGCTCCATAGATGTATGGAAATTGGCACGGTGCATCCTTTCCACTCTGGTGCATCCTTTCCACTCGGAGTTGCACAGAGAGCAAGTCAAATTTGGGGCAAAGCTGCCTTTTCTCAGAGGTTTAGGAAGTTAGCACCCACCCCTTTCCTGGAAGAATGAAATATTTTAGGAAATATTGAAAAGGCAGAATATTATGTTTCCCTGATTGAGAAATGGGGAAACATGTTTTAAAGACAAAGCAACTCCCACCTTCCTGGCTCCCCCCCCCCACGCTTTGTTAATGACCAGAGGTTGAAACTCAATCCTTGTCAATGGACCTTCATCTGCAACACAATAGGACCCATCTAGGACAGAAACTCCCCACATGGCATCTGGGAAGATTACATCAGCCAGCAAGGCTAGCTAAGACTCCCACCCCCTGGGAGTCTGACAACCAATCAGGATACTCTTTCGGGGCCCCAGGAAATTCAAAGCCAGAGAGAGTATAAAAACCTGGGGACTCGCTGTATCTTACCCTTTTTCTGTTCAGGAACTCAAACCATGTGATCCTGTCCTCTATTAAACTATCTTTCCAAGCAGTCTCCGTGTGTCCAGTGTCTTTTTCCCCACTTGGAACTGAACCCAGAAAGATATTTCTTCCTACAGAGGGATCCCCCCACACCCAAGATATTAAGCCAGTGATCGTCCTTTTTGTTAACCCCCCTCCCCCCAAATTCAGGGGCTGGGGATCTTTGCTCAGGACTGAAAAACCAGGATCTCCTTGCCTGCTATCTTAAAAGAGTCCTTTAAGTCAGTGGCCCGCCAACCTTTTAGGTACCAGAGACTGGTGCCTTGGAGAAATGTTTTGTGTGGAGAAAGGGGACATGGATTCGCATGCTGCCTGCATCCCACGGATGGAGCTTTGCTTGTTTGCGTGGCCAGGTTTCTGGCATGCCGCGACCCAGTGCCAGTCCCTGGATCGGGGGTTGGGTATTCCTGCTTTACATCCTCTAACTATTTTGCCAATAAAAATCCAGTGGGGACTGGGTGAAACCAGGCTGTTGTGACCAAGGCCCAAGTAATGATTACCAAACACAAATCAGTCCTCAACAAACTTATTTTATTAAAACAGCTGAGAAATAATTCATTCTCAGCTTAGTCCAAAACAAAATTCTTCATAACCAGTCCCTCGGCCTTATCGCCAACCTTTGATGTCTTTGGCAACCTGCCAAAGGCTTTTCTTGGCAAAACCCCCACAGAGTTCAAGAGACGCTGACAAGAAGCACTGGAATCAACGTTGCTTTTCTACAAAGAACCCAACGGCTTGTTGTTGCTCTTTTAAGCCTTATGGGGGTGGCCAATCATCTTCTGGCCTTACTCCCGAGTTGTCCTTTTTGCTTCAGTTGCTCTTGCCTTCTGGCAGCTCTTCACATGCGTGCACTAGGAACAGGCTCCTCCTGCTCCTCTGCCTCTCTGCTGTCTGCTTCTGGAGGCTCCGGAGTCCACGCATCACTCCCAGATGGCCCTGGCCCCATCTCTGCCTCCAACGCAGAGCCCTTGTCTGGGCCTTCCCCTGACTCCAGGACTGGCCCATTGTCCACCCCAGCCTCCTCACTGTCCGACTCCGCTGCCAGGTCCGCAGGCTGCTGGCGGACCACAACACAGGCTTAATAGCAGTAACTGCGAGAGGGATCTTGGAGTCTTAGTGGACAACCAGCTAAATATGAGCCAGCACTGTGCGGCGGCAGCCAAAAAAGCCAATGCAATCCTAAATTGCATTAACAGAGGGATACAATCAAGATCAAGCAAGGTACTAATACCACTCTATAAAGCCTTAGTAAGGCCACACCTAGAGTACTGCATCCAGTTTTGGTCACCACACTATAAAAAAGATGTTGAGACTCTAGAAAGAGTGCAGAGAAGAGCAACCAGGATGATGAAGGGACTGGAGGCTAAAACATACGAAGAATGGTTGCAGGACCTGGGCATGGCTAGTCTAGTGAAGAGAAGGACCAGGGGAGACAGGATAGCAGTCTTCCAATATTTGAGGGGCTGCCACAGAGAGGAGGGGGTTAAGCTATTTTCCAAAGCACCCAAAGGCCAGACAAGGAATAATGGATGGAAGCTGAACAAAGAGAGATTCAACCTGGAAATAAGGAGGATCTTTCTGACAGTGAGAACAATCAACCAATGGAACAGCTTCCCTTCAGAAGCTGTGGGAGCTTCATCACTTGAGACTTTCAAGAAGAGATTGGACTGCCATTTGTCAGAAATTGTGCAGGGTCTCCTGCTTGGGCGGGGGGTTGGAGTAAATGACCTACAAAGGTCCCTTCCAACTCTGTTAATCTTAATCTGGAAGCCAAGAGGAAGGACTTTGTTCCTGCTCAGAGTTATTCTAATTTGATCTGGACAAGTCTCCCCTCTGGATATTCTCCTTCTTCCAGATTGTAAATGTCTTTTTCCTACCCTGAGCAAGTACTTTTTCTGCTCCTCCGAGCCCTTGATCAGTGCCTTCCACCTGATTCTGTAATTAAATCCTGGCGTGAGGTCCTTATCCTGTGACATCACATGCCGTTGCCATGGGGCAGTCAACGTGTATCACCAAGCAAGTCGGCCGCCAGGAAGCCTTCACTTATTCTGAAAGGTGTTTTGCTGTCTAATTGTTTATCGGATGAAAGGAAAATAACAAATAGATGAGAGTTAAATGGCTGCTTATGAGGATCCATCCATCCATGCCTGAGGAAATGGCCAATAAAACAGGAAATGAGATTTAGGAAGGCTGTGAAAAGCAGAGTTATTGAGGAGCGATCGGTGCATGGAGACGGGAAACAGGAACTGCTATCTTGGGCATGGAGTCTATGTATTTCTTGGCAAGATTTCAGAAGTGGTTTGTTTGGAGCCCGTCTTTCTAGGGCTGAGAGAAAGGGATTGGCTGAAGGTCACCCAGTAGGTAGATATAGATATTGATACAAAAGATAGAAACAACAGATAAATAATACAACAGATAGATGATAGACAGGCAGATAGACAGATAACGTAGATAGATATAGATGCAACAGATAGATACAACAGATAGAGTAGATACATAGAACAGATAGGTAGATGATAGACAGACAGACAGATAGCTAGCTAGATATAGATACAAAAGATATATGATAGACAGGAGCTCTTGCCTCACAATCAGGAGGTTGTGAGTTCGATCCTAGGTAGAGGCAGATGTAGGGTCTCCTGCTTGGGCATGGGGTTGGACTCGATGACCTGCAAGGTCCCTTCCAACTCTGTTAAATCTGTGAAGACAGCTAGTGTAGATAGATATAGATACAAAAGATAGATACAACATAGAATAGATACACAAAACAGATACTGTAGATAAAATAGGTAGACGATAGACAGGCTAGATATAAATACAACAGATAGACAGAATACACAGACCAGATATGTAAAACAGATAGATGACAACAGAGAGAGAAAGGGAGGGAGGGAGGGAGGGAGAGAGGGAGGGAGGCAGAGGCAGAGGCAGAGTGAGGGGGGAAGACAGAAAGAGAGAGAGAGAGAGAGAGAGACAGAGACAGAGACAGAGACAGAGACAGAGACAGAGACAGAGA
>WNWU01000076.1:1256700-1267198 GCA_012654045.1 Ptyas mucosa
GGAAGGAAGGAAGGAAGGAGAGGGAGGGAGGGAGGGAGGGAGGGAAGAAGAGAAGATTTTCTCTTTGATCCTAAACCTCTGCCATTGGAACTCCTTGAATGCTTTCTGTTAGTTAATATGGGAGACTATGTTGGGCAGAAATCATGAGCAGGGGGTCGGACTAGAAGACCTCCAAGGTCCCTTCCCACTCTGCTGTTCTGTTATCTAGACCACTGAATTCAAGCTCTTGTGCATAAAAGGTAACGAAATCCTATCTCAGCCTCTCCGTGCCCCTGTGTCTACAGCCCATGTCTGCCATTCAACTCCCACAGTTTCCAGACAGCCCTGCCATCCATGCCCACCCACGGGGAAGTTGCCCAAGCCCGGGAGCTCTATACAGCCAGAGACAAATCCACCCCTAAACCTGGAATGAGCCAGTTTTTCTTGGCCAGGATGCTGCTTTGGTGTTTATTATGGGAAGGTGGCTGCAGTGGATTAGGAAATGATGCCAAGTGGATGGGGCCGAGAGGGAAGAGGAGGTTGGGCGGGAAGGAAGGTAGGATGTGTTTCTTGTACTTTTTAACCATAACCAGCCGCTTTAAAAAAAAAAACAACCCAAAAAAAACCCTGCTACTGTTTTGCATGGCAGAAAACCAACATCTGGTGGTGCAGTCTTAGGAGGCTCTGGGGGCTGTTAAAAAAAAAAAAGGTTTGACTGCCCAGCTGGCTCTTTGCCAAAAGTTCTCTCCTCCCCCCAAACACCCACCCCCACTTAAAAGTCTGAGTCCTCCTTGGGCAGTGGGGAAAAGTGGGACCCAAGGACGAAAGGCTACTATTATCCGTTTTAGAGATGTGCAAACTCCTTTCGGGGACGCGGTGGCTCAGTGGCTAAGATGCTGGGCTTGTCGATCGAAAGGTCGGCAGTTCGGCGGTTCGAATCCCCAGTGCCACGTAATGGGGTGAGCTCCTGTGACTTGTCCCAGCTTCTGCCAACCTAGCAGTTCGAAAGCACTTAAAAAATGCAAGTAGAAAAATAGGGACCACCTTTGGTGGGAAGGTAACAGCATTCCGTGCGCCTTTGGTGTTTAGTCATGCCAGCCACATGACCATGGAGACGTTTTCAGACAGCGCTGGCTCTTCGGCTTTGAAACGGAGATTAGCACCGCCCTCTAGAGTCGGGAACGACTAGCGCATATGTGTGAGGGGAACCTTTACCTTTAAACCAGGGGTGAAATCCAGCAGGTTCTGACAGGTTCTGGAGAACCGGTAGTGGAAATTTTGAGCAGTTTGGAGAACCAGCAAATACCAACTCTGGCTGGCCCCAGAGTGGGGAGGGAATGGGGATTTTGCAGTATCCTTCCCCTGCCACACCCACCAAGCCACACCACACCCACCAAGCCACGCCCACAGAACTGGTAGTAAAAAAAAATTGGATTTCACCACTGCTTTAAACTCCTTTCGGAGTCCTCGAAGACAAAGCGGATCTGTGTTCAGGGGAAAACCTTGAACGATGCCTCTGTCGTCAACTTCTATTTTCTTAGAGGCGGTTGCTTGCTCCCAGCCAGAGATAATCCATCGCATCCGCAGATGTACGGCGTGATTGTTCCAGGCTCCCTCCTTTGCCAGCTTTCTCCCCCACGCCCCCTCCCCACACCTACCTTTTCTTGTTCCTCCCGAGCTTGGATCCGCTGCTTTCCTGCTTTCTAGCCCTTTCTTTCTTCGTCACTTTGATTTATTGAGGGCCGTTACCAGCCTCCTCTGACAGCCACAAGGGAGCCCCTCACACTGTGTTCCAAGATGAGGGATTCAAAACACAGCTCCTTTCAAAAGAAAAGTGGAGGGGGGAACACACAATATCCTAGGTTTTTTCAGTCCCGTTCATCCTGTCTCCTCCTCCTCCTCCTCGATGTGGCTTGTAATATTTACAGGCTTTCAAGGCTGAATTTCGTGGCTCGGTCAGGGAAAGATGACGGGAAGAAGGCTCCAGAATTTCTTCCATTTCTGGCTTCTCTTCTTGTTCTCTTTGTGCGCTGCAGTGTCATCGTACCTTCTCCATCCCAATTCTACCCCCACGGCGTAGTGGTGAATGTGTTTAAGGTCAAGTGTGTCAACTGTCTTGAGTTCCTTCGTGCCCACAAGAGATCTAAGTCCAACCCACCTTGAATTTTGTTGACTCTACTAGCAAGTTTCCTAGACCAGGGGTCTCCAACCTTGGCCACTTTAAGACTTGTGGACTTCAACTCCCAGAATTCCTCAGCCAGCATCTTGGCAACTTTAAGACTTGTGGACTTCAACTCCCAGAATTCCTCAGCCAGCACCTTGGCAACTTTAAGACTTGTGGACTTCAAAGCTGGCTGAGGAACTTTGGGAATTGAAGTCCACAAGTCTTAAAGTTGCCAAAGTTGGAGACCCCTATCCTAGACCATTTATAGTTCACATTCTTGTAGAGTGTTAGCATGCAATAAACTTGTACAGGTAGTCCTCAACTTACGACCACAACTGAGCCCAAAATGTATGTTGCTAAGTGGGAAAATTGTTGAGCTTTGCCCGATGTTACGACTTTTCTCACCACTTTTGTTAAGTGAATCACTGCAGTTCTTAAATTAATAAGTGAATCTGGCTTCCCCATTGACTTTGCTTCCCAGAAGGTCACAAAAGTACTCTGGGACATTGCAGCCATCATAAATGTGAATCAGTTGTCCAGCACCCGGATGTAAATCACGTGACCATGGAGATGCTGCAACGATCAGAAGTCTGGAGGATGGTCATAAGTCACTTTTTTCAGTGCTGTCGTAACTTCGAAAGGTCACTAAATGAATTCTTGTAAGCCGAGGACTACCTGCAGTCATTTGAAGTGCCTTGACTCCTGATTTTTTTGTGTGTGTGTGTGCCTGACAGCCAGTACTCGTCAACCCTGAAGCTGATCATTTTGGCTGCTTTTAGTGTTGCCACACTCAAACTGAGGGATAGGGAGGGGGGGATTTGAGATAGAGGGAACTCCTGTAGCCAAAACAAAATATTTTCTCTTGGGAACCAAGGATACTCTCACACCTGGTCGGAGGAAGGCAGAGTGATGCCATCCGGTTGCCAGATCGCATTGTGATTGGACCATGCGACTGATTGTTTTGAGGCAGTAGAAAATCTTTTACTTTTAATTAGATGAAAACTGCAGGAGTTTTCAGAGTCGGTTTTCACCAGATATGTGCCAATGTGCTATTTCCAATAAAGCTATCCTTTGAGGAATCTACTTACCTTGGAGTTTTGCTTGATAGGGATCTATTACTGGGAACCCTGACAATACTGTTTGACCAGGCCTGTCTCAAGGGATTCGCCCGTTGCTCCACCGATTAATCTTATAGCCCTGCCTTTCATGATAACAAACCAAAATAATCTGATTTGAAACAATCGAACGGTACGCAGATCAAATCTATGCAAACAGGGGTTCTTCCAATTCTCCCAGCTGACCACACCGTGCCTTACAGGAAAATCTAAATGTTAATACATTGGCCCCAGAAATCCAGAACATCACCAGCTCCTCTTTGTTCTCTCTCATTCTGAAAGCCTATAAGCCAGAGGATCTGAGAGCTGAAGCTATGCTTGCAATAAACCCAAAGAGAGCCTTTGTGAGTTTTAACAGTCTATAAAACCTGCTTACGTTCACGGAGAAAGAGGGGGGCAATTATAGCCAATTTGCCAAACCATCCTGCGGCTCTTTTAGAAGTTAAGCGCAGAAAAGATTGATTCCTGACTGCATCACAAAATGCAACACGGCGTAATAGCTCCTTACACCGGGATTTGGGCATTGCAAAAAGCAGGTAAGGGCAGGACTGTATCTAGGGGTGGTCTTCAAAAATTTTAGCAACGGGTCCTCTGCCCGGTTGCTGGGTGGGTATGGCCATGGTTGGCATGGCCTAATCGGCCTCCTGCACCATAGCGGGAGCGGCATTTTTGCCCTTCCTGGTTTCTAGGCTTTCCTCGAGCCTCTGGGAGGGCAAAAACAGCCTCCCCAGGTTCTGGAGGCCCTTTGGAGGCCGGAAACAGCCTGGGGAGGCTGTTTTTGCCCTTCCAGAGGCTCGAGGAAAGCCTAGAGGCCTGTTTCCGGCCTTCCTGAATGTCTGATAGGCCCGTTTTTCACCCTCCCCGAGCCTCCACGTGTGCCCTGCACTTACCTGCATCCAAAACAGGCCGTGTGGGGACTCCTGGGAGGGGTTGGAGGGGTGGGCGGAGCCAGCCAGGAGTGGGATTTGGGGGTTTTCCGAACTGCACAGAATCTTAGCTAGAGGTTCTCCTGAACCCCTAGCAACCCACTCTTGACCATATCCCATTTGGTGGGACCAAAACTGCATGGGGTTACCTTTCAATTTCATCCAATGAAAAGGAAAAGAAATCAAACCGAGGGATAAAACCCTATGAACGTGATACTTTCCTCTGCTATCAGATTAAACTTTAGGGTTCAGTACCAACTTTTAGACAGGGCTCGGGGCTCACCATTTTCATAGCAGGCCATCATTTTCAAGATAATTGCAGGCTGTATTTTGGCAAGGCACTTGATAAAGAGCCCTGTGGTGCAGTGGCCCATGAGACCACCCTGGAAACAGTGAGAGAGTGGCCCGCAGTCCCTCTGCCAGCGAAAATAGAGCTCAGGAGGGCAGAGGACGGTTCTCCCGAGCTCCGTTTTCGCCGGCAGAAGGTTGCAGGAGGCCGTCACAGCAGGAAACGGAGTTCGGGAGCCCGTTTTCACTGGCAGAGCGCTCGGGCCACCACAGGCGCCCCTAACATGAGTGACGTTGAGCTGGCCACACCCACCCTGGTCACAGACACCCCAGCTCCCACCCAGGTCAAACACAACCCTGATGCGGCCCTCAGTGAAATCGAGTTTGACACCCCTGCATTAAAGACTAGATCTCTCAGAATTGGCTAGCGGTGGAATTGTGGTGGAATTGTGGTCCCAATGCAGTTGCATCAGGAACAGACTGGGTAAGTCTGCATAGATCTTAAAGCATGGTTCTTCCTCCACAGAAGAAGCTAATAGGGAACCTGGATGGACAGTCAAATCAGCCCTGGAAGTTAGTTGCAAAGAAGCTGCAGTTGCAACTCAGGGACTGAGCAGCTGCGATGGCAGCATGCGGTTCTCGACCCTCTCGATAAGAGATGCTAGAGATCTGTTTTACTGTGTGGAATTGCATTCAGCTAGCTCAGGGGTCTCCAACTTTGGCAACTTTAAGACTTGTGGATTTCAAGTCCCAGAGTTCCTCAGCCAGCTTTGCTCAGCAAAGCTTTCCTCAGCAAAGCTGGCTGAGGAACTCTGGGAGTTGAAGTCCACAAGTCTTAAAGTTGCCAAAGTTGGAGGACCCCTGAACTAGATTGTCCCAAGGACAGCCACCAGCATCAGGCATCAGCTACTGTCACTGCGTTGCCAGTGCCACCAGCTGAAGTGATGGATCCACGCAAAGCCAACTGGTGGCCCACAATTGTGGGCCCTTTGCTCTTTTTCTCAACCTTCCCTGCACTTTCCTTAGCAGTGGAGATCCCGGTGTGAAGTCACCCTAAAAGCAACTTAAGGCATGCAATTTTGTAGCATCCCTCCTCTTATTGCTAAAACATTTCTCCATAAGGACCCCAGAATTCAAGATCCAAACTCTCTGAAGATAATCAGGTGGATAGCAATAGCACTTAGACTTATATACCGCTTCACAGTGTTTTTACAGCCCTCTGTAAGCGGTTTACAGAGTCAGCCTCTTGCCCCCAACAATCTGGGTCCTCATTTTACCCACCTCGGAAGGATGGAAGGCTGAGTCAGCCTTGAGCCTGGTGGGATTTGAACTGCCGAAATGCAGCTAGCAGTCAGCTGAAGTAGCCTGCAGTGCTGCACTCTAACCACTGTGCCACCTCGGATGCTTTTATAGAGGCTAATATGTTTTGAAGCATTCTGAGCCTTGGCTCCTCGGGGTCTTTTTTTAAATAATAGCATCCCTAGTGAGATCAGATTATCCGCTGTATTTATCATATTTATATCCTCTTCTTTTCCCCAGATGCTCAAAGTGCCTGGTTAAGAGGCCTTGTAATGGTCTATAATATGTCCTTTTTGCCATCCCCCCCCCCCCAATTATTATCTCAGCTCTGTTCCCCGCTTGTTAATATTGTGGGTTGTTTTTTAAAAAAAACCTCGCTTTGATCTCTCATTGCTGTCCTTTTTTATATATTTTATTGCTGGGTTGTTTCTTAGCTGCTTTGGGCATCCTGGTTTTATCACCTCCGTTATTAAAAAATTAATAACAGATGGGCTTCCGTCCAGAAGGGAGCTTCTCCAGCTGATTTCTTCAAGCAGAGGCAGAAATCAAATCAAATATATATATATATATATATTATATTTCTTTTTGCAGTCCTAACATTAGCTTTGGGCACGGCAACGTTGTTAGCTCCGGACCCCTGCATTTTCCTCTTTTTCCTCCCTTTTCAAAGCTGGGAAGAGCTGTTCGTTGCCCAGACGATGGACAAGGAGGCGCATTCCGACGTGATTTACAGCCCTTTCTCCTGCAGTATTACGCACGGCCCATCTGTTAACCACGATAGTGCTGCTACTGCTGCTGCTTTTCTTTTCCACAGCTGGATTTATCGTTGCAGAGCCCTACCTGTGAGAAATGCCGCTTTGGCCACCAGCCCAATCAAAGTTAAAGCAGGGCATTTTTATTGTCTCCTGCTTTCACGGTTGCAAATGGAATTGTATCCCTCCCGAGCCGTAAAACTGAAATATCGTCCTTTGAGAGACTTCCTTGTGTACTCTGCTTTTTTGGTCTGTGGATTTCGGCTACCGGCCTTGTCAAAACACAGTCGAGTGATGCAGGCTAGGTCTAAGAGTCATTGGAGAAAAGAAACGGGCACCGCCAATCATTCTCGAGAATTGTCATCATTCTCCAGAACTGCACTCCCAAGAAGGCTGCGACTATACTCCCGCATGATTTGCAAACGTGTCTTCTCTGAATAACAGCATAACAGAGATGGGAGGGACCTTGGAGGTCGTCGAGTCTCACCCTGGGCTCAAGCAGGAAACCCCTATACCCGTGACGGCAGTGGTGAAATGGAAAATTTTGTGACTACGGGTTCTGTGGGCGTGGCTTGATGGGGTGGGTGGGTAATGTGACTGGGTGGGCGTGGCCAACTTTTTTTTTTTAACTTTTAAAACCATTTTTTCTACAACCTCTTCAGCTGAAGTGGGTGTAAAAAAATGCTTTTAAAAGCCCCTGACGATCCCAGCTGAGCCGCGCGATCATCAGAGGCGCTTTTTTTTTTACTTTTAAAAGCATTTTTTTCGGCCAAAGAGGTTGTAGAAAAAATGCTTTTAAAAATTAAAAAAAGTCTCTGATGATTGCACGGCTCAGCTGGGCATGGGGGTGGGGGTGGGGGGCAGGGATTTTTTGCTACCGGTTCTCTGAACCACCCACCGCCATCGCTACTGGATCGGATGATTCGGTCCGAACCGGGAGCATTTCACCCCTCTGTGATGGAGAACCTATGGCACGCGTGCCACAGGTGGCACGTAGAGCCCTCTCTGAAGGCACACGAGCCATGGCCCCAGCTCAGCTCCATCACGCATGTGGACACGCCTCCTGCTGGCCAGCTGAGTTTTTGGTCTCTGCCACACATGCGCAGGGAGCAGGGCATGTGTGGCCGATGTGTGTGCATGTGCGGGTGGGCGGGGCATGTGTGTGTGTGTGTAGGGGGGCTGTCGTGCATTATGGGTTATAAATGCAGGGAGACCTACTAAGCCCAAAACGTTGTTTTTTTTAGCTTTTTGTGGCTGTGTGTGGTTCCTGCTTGTTGCAGGGGCCGTTTTGGGTCAAGTGCAGCTGCTTTTACTATACATTGTGTGTGAGTCAGTTGTGTTGTGTTGTGTTGTGTTGTGTTGTGTGTAAAGTGTGAAAGTTGGCTTTTGGTACCTCTTATTGTTTTGTGTACTTTGTTTATTATTTTTATTATTTATTATTATTGGCCACGGTCACCTGACCACCAAGCCACGCCCACCAATTAAGCCATGCCCACAGAACCACTAAGGGAAATTTTTAGATTTCACCCCTGGCCGGGTGTATGCATGAAAGGCACATGTGCGAGGCGAACCAGTGGTAAAAATATATGAAACCCACTTCTGGGGATGTCCAAACTTGGCAACTTTAAGATCTGTGGACTTCAACTCCCAGAATTCCCCAGCCAACCATGCTGACTGGGGAATTCTAGGAGTTGAAGCACACCGGTCTTAAAGTTACCAAAGTTGGAGATCTCTGCTGTAGAGCATCAAAGTCCTCTTGCATTCTTCAGGCATGTATGTCAGTCATTTTGCATTATGGAGAGTGGTTCAATAAACCACATTGTGAGTGATCAGTGTGCAGGCCTATATAATACACTCACTGGGAGGGGTGATTTGAATCAGTCCACTCTTTTTTCAGTAATATTATTCTGTCCCTGTCTCACACACCACGCACACAGCCAGCCGAGGGTTAAATAACTTTTCCAAACACCCAATTGTTAGTTATCAGAAACTTAGCAGCAACGCAGTAGCTGCCTGCCAAGAGCTTTTACTCCAAGAAGGAGGAGTTGTTCCTCCACCAGATAACACAAAAATACAAACAGTTTGAATCAGTCCAGTAAAATAAACCCACAGCAGATTAGGCATTGTTTTTCCAGAAGTGCAAAGTGACTCGCCAGAAGTTTCAGCTTTGTCCGTCACAGAGTTTGAATGGCCACCACACTCCCTTATATAGCCTGTGGCGTGTTGTCCAGTGATTCAGCTTAATCTCTGGCACGCCTCCTCTTCTGCTGTGTATGTTTGTCTCGCCGACGCTGGCGTGGATCCAGCCACAACTTAGCTCCGTCGTCGCTATCCGACTGATCGGAGACACCTGGCTCCTGGCCAATCTCTTCTCCTTCGGCCAACACCTGAGGCATTGCCAGAGAGGAGGGTCCTGGAGAGGGAGGCCTGGCCGATGCCTCTTCTTCATGTTCGGAGCCTTCTTCCTCCGATAAGAGGGGCTCGGGGGTCAGAGCCACAACAAATATCGTATTATTCTCCTTCTGACAATATTTTCAGCAAATCAGGACTTTCTATCAGGTTCGCCTGATTCGCCAGTTGCGTCCCTTTCTGGATCGGGACTCGTTATGCACAGTCACTCATGCCCTCGTCACTTCCCGCCCGGACTACTGTAATGCTCTCTACATGGGGCTCCCCTTGAGGAGCACCTGGAGGCTCCAATTGGTCCAGAATGCGGCTGCGCGGGTGGTTATGGGAGCGACGTGGCATTCCCATGTAACACCTCTCCTGCGCGAGCTGCACTGGCTCCCGGTGGTATTCCGGATGTGCTTCAAGTTATTGGTTACCACTTTTAGAGCACTCCATGGCTCAGGACCTGGTTATTTACAAGACTACCTTCTGCCACCGGTAGCCTCTCACCGGCCAGTATGCTCCCACAGAGAGGGGCTCCTCAGGGTGCTGTCGGTCAAACAGTGTTGACTGGCGGCCCCCAGGGGGAGAGCCTTCTCTGTAGGGGCACCTGCCCTTTGGAACGAGCTCCCCCTGGAGATACGGAGGATCCCGGATTTACGCACTTTCCGTCGTGCCCTCAAGACCTTTTTATTCCAACAGGCTGGTCTGGTCTAACTCCTTTTAATTGTTTAATTTTAATTTGTTCTTAAAAACAGGGGTGTTTTAATTAGTATGGGCCAAATTTATTTAATATGTTTTAAATTGTTTTTTTTTTAAATTTTATACTGTATGTGTTTTATCATTGGCTGTTCACTGCCCTGAGTACTTCAGGAGTAGGGTGGTATATAAATCTAAATAAACTCTAAACTCTAAACTTACTTACTTACTTATTTATTTAAAAAATAAATAATTCTCCCAATTTATTCTCCCAGTTTGCAATTATTATTACTAGAGAGGTTTGGGGTCTATGTTTCTTTTACACGTTCCATGATTTCTGCAGTGTATGTAAATGTGGATCTGATTGAAATGCAAGTCACCCTGCCTAACTTCCTTTCCTACGCAAACTTCACAAATGTATGTTCTCTTTTTTTTTATGCAATTCCATTTTAAGCAATTGAGTCCAGCAGAGACTGGCAGATGGCAGTCGATTCTGTTGAAGCTAATAGGTTCTGCTGATTTCATGTAGAAGGAAGACAGGAAGGAAACAATTCACGGCAAAGTTGTTTGTTTTGGTACAGTGAGGATCATTTCCTATTAACTCTTCCATTTGCAGAACTGAACGATCAAACCACAAGAATTTTCTGTGATTCCCCAAATTGGAATTGCAGTTTATCAGACCAAGGAAACCAAGATTTCTAAGCTAACAACAAACTCTTGATTCAAGGAATCTTTTCCCCCCTGGCTTCTAATTGCAAATTACAATAATATCCATGTTAGGTGTCATTTGAGATTCTCTTTCCTAGCTTGTTTAGAATAGAATAGAATAGAATAGAATAGAATAGAATAGAATAGAATAGAATAGAATAGAATAGAATAGAATAGAAT
>WNWU01000076.1:1275257-1301428 GCA_012654045.1 Ptyas mucosa
GAGCAGAGCAGAGCAGAGCAGAGCAGAGCAGAGCAGAGCAGAGCAGAACAGAACAGAACAGAACAGAATAGAATAGAATAGAATAGAATAGAATAGAATAGAATAGAATCTGGAATCAGGGCTGTGGCGCTAGACCAGGACTTTAGCATAGAATAGAATAACAGAGTTGGGAGGGACCTTGGAGGTCTTCTACCGTGTTTCCCCGAAAATAAGACTCTGTCTTTTTTTTTTTTGAACCCTGAAATAAGCGCTTGGCCTTATTTTGGGGGAGGTATTATTTTGGGGTACATGGAGAAAGACGGGGCTCCTCTTGCCATCTTACCTGATTTCCAGCTCTGTCTCCCTAACCCTAACCAGAGGAAATGGCAGGGACCGGCTGCGCATGTGTTTAAATATTTTCAGGGAGGGCTTATTTTAGCACATGCACTCAAAAGCCCGATTGGGCTTATTATCCGGGGGGGGGTGTCTTATTTTCAGGGAAACAGAGTAGTCCAACCCCCTGCTTAGGCAGGAAACCCTACACCACTTCAGACAAATGGTTATCTAATCTCTTCTTTAAAACTTCCAGTGTTGGAGCATTTACGACTTCTGGAGGCAAGTTGTTCCACTGATTAATTGTTCTCACTATCAGGAAATTTCTCCTTAGTTCTAGGTTGCTTCTCTCCTTGATTAATTTCCACCCATTGCTTCTTGTCCTGCCCTCAGGTGCTTTGGAGAATAGCTTGACTCCTTCTTCTTTGGGGCAGCCCCTGAGATATTGGAACACTGCTATCATCTCTCCCCTAGCCCTTCTCTTCATTAAACTAGACATTCCCAGTTCCTGCAACCGTTCTTCATATGTTTTAGCCTCCAATGTCCTAAACATCTTGGTTGCTCTTCTCTGCACTCTTTCTAGAGTCTCAACATCTTTTTACATTGTGGCGACCAAAACTGAATGCAGTATTCCAAGTGTGGCCTTACATTTTGGTTATACTTTCTTACTGTTCCCCTTCCCAACGATCCACGCATGTTAAAACACTTGGTTGTTTCTTGGTGTGCTGGGTTCTTTCCAATATCTCTCAGTACAAGACTGTGCTTCAGTTAACGCACCCCACCATTGGCACATCGTGGGTGGGGGGGCAGAGGTGGGTTTCAGCAGGTTCTGACCAGTTCTGGAGAACCGGTAGCGGAAATTTTGAGTAGTTCAGAGAACCGGTAGTCAAAATTCTGACTGGCCCCGCCCCCATCTATTCTCTGCCTCCCGAGTCCCAGCTGATCTGGAGGAAATGGGGATTTTGCAGTATCCTTCCCCTGCCACGCCCATCAAGCCACGCCCACAGAACCGGTAGTAAAATATTTTGAAACCCACTTCTGGTGGGGGGGGTGTTCATCCTGCAAGGAAGTATGCATAAAAAAACAACCTGTTATCATTTTATAATGCAGCAGGATTTTCTGAATATAATATATTGACCCAATGGTCATACGTAGTACACACAGGCGTGTGACTAGCAGATATTTTCAGCCAGGTTAAATTAGTCCAGACCACAAATTAAATACGTCTGGTGAAATCATCTACAATTATAGTGCAAAAGGGCCTAGATAATGAGTGCCTTGCTCCAAATTGTATCCTCAAGGGAAAACACACACACATACACATTCTCATAGTGTTCCTAAAAGTGTATAGCCCACTGTACCCTGTGTCAAAATGATAAAGTGAGAAGAGACCAAGTTTCTCAGCAGCTGCTTGGTCTGCTTCTTATATTATCTATATCAGAGGTCTTCAAACTTGGCAGATTTAAGACTTGTGGACTTCAACTCCCAGAATTTATTTGTTTATTTATTGGTTCGATTTGTATGCCGCCCTTCTCCGGAGACTCAGGGCGGCTTACAATGCGTTAAGCAATAGCCTTCATACTTTCGTACATACCTGCTTAGTAGGGCTTTCGTCCCCCCCCCCAAAGTGGTGTTCTTTTTTATACAAAGTCAGCTTATTGCCCCCACAATCCGGGTCCTCATTTTACCTACCTCGAAAGGATAGAAGGCTGAGTCCACCTGGTGAGATTCGAACTTGCAGTAATTGCAGGCAGCTGGTGCTATTAACAGCACTTTAGTCTGCTGCGCCACCAAGGCTCTCGAGCCAGCTATGCTGGAGTCCACAAGTCTTAACGTTGCCAAGGTTGGAGACCCCTGTTTTAAAGTATCTGGCTGTTTCACTCTTCCACCCAAATCCGATAAGCATCCTTTCCATCCCCTTATCTAGGTCATTAATATTTTTTTTAAAAAAATAAATAAAAACAAACTAGAAAAATAGAGGGTCAAAGCTGTTTCCTGCAGCACATTAGTCAGGACCTCACTTCAGTAGGTACTTTGCACCACCTAGTATGCTGCTGAGGATAGGAGGGGGCATAATACAACTCAACTGGAGGGCATGAAATTGGGAAAGACTAGCCTATAATATATTTTAGGAGGAAAGAAGAAGTAGTACCTCAGCAGCAGAACACACATTTGCCATATAAAAGCTTTCAGATTCAGCCATTGGAAAGTAAAGTTGGGAAGGTCTGTATCGAAAATATCCAGTTACATCTGGAGTTGTATAAATGCTTATAATTTAAACAGAACTTTAGGAAACTGTCTTTATGAAATAATATCATCTAGCAGTGTTTAGCAATGCTTTTCTGGAGTTCTTAGCAATGAGCTTTTTCCAACGTTATCTGAAAATAGCAAGGATGGAAGCTGAAATATCAAGATGTTTTGTCAAAGATACTTATCTGGATCCTTGGGACTGGGGACCAGTACTGGAGGTTCTTAGGTTTCCTGGGACAAATCTCCAGGGACATTATAATCCATAAGTGTTATTGATTTATTTATGGCCCATAGGACATCTCTTTCAAATGGCCCTCTTGTTCCTTTTTTTTCGTTAGAGGGTTCAGACTGGTGCCTATTTACATAACAAAACCGGATTAAAAATATGGAATTATACGGTGATGGATTGTCAAGACCATATGTGGTTTTTCTTCTTTTGCTAACTGTGCAAGATATGTTCTTGGTCTTACGTTCTCGGTCTAAGAATAGTGGATCTTCTTTGCATCAATTACTGGGTGCCTATGGAACAGCAAGTGTGTTATGGAAAACTATCACATTGTAGATGTTCAGAAACTTCTCAAATGTAACGAGCCTTGGTGGTGCAGCAGACTAAAGTGCTGTTAAGTAAAACCAGCTGCCTGCAATTACTGCAAGTTCGAATCTCATCAGGCTCAAGGTTGACTCAGCCTTCCATCCTTTTGAGGTAGGTAAAACGAGGACCTGGATTGTGGGGGCAATAAGCTGACTTTGTATAAAAAAAGAACACCGCTTTGGGGGGGCCCAAAAGCCCTACTAAGCAAGTATATTTTTACTTTACTTTATTTTTTTATTTTTATTTTTTTAATTTGATTTATATGCCGCCCTTCTCCGGAGACTCAGGGTGGCTTACAATGCGCTAAGCAATAGCCTTCATACTTTTGTGTATATTTATACAAAGTCAGCTTATTGCCCCCACAAACTGGGTCCTCAATTTACCTACCTTAGAAAGGATGGAAGGCTGAGTCAACCTTGAGCCTTGGTGAGATTCGAACCTGCAATAATTGCAGGCAGCTGATGTTAATAACAGGGCTTTAGACCACTGTACTATCCAAGGCTCTTTTAAATTTTGGATTTATATACCACCCTACTCCCGAAGGACTCAGGGCGGTGAACAGCCAAAAGATAAAACACACATAATACAAAATTTAAAAAACAATATAAAAACACATTAAATAATTTGGCCCAAACAAATTAAAACACCCCTATTGTTTTAAAACAAATTTAAAATTAACAATTAAAAGGAAGTTAGGCCACACCAGCCTGTTGAAATAAAAAGGTCTTGAGGGCATGGCAGAAAGTGCGTAAATCCGGGATCCTCTGTATCTCCGGGGGGAGCTCGTTCCAAAATATACAAAATATACATATACAAAAGTATGAAGGCTATTGCTTAACGCATTGTAAGCCGCCCTGAGTCTCCGGAGAAGGGCAACATATAAATTGAAATTCAACCAATTGAACCAATAAATAAATAAATGCCCCCCCATGGAATCCACCGGGGCTGAGAGCACCTCATCTCAAAACCCTGCAGAAGGAAAGGAGGAAATGCGGAGAGGCCTGAAGAGGAGAAAGGAATGTCAGTAAATGCTGCGTTGTCCGTGACACGCTATAAAAAAGATTTTTTCTGTCCTGTGACACAGAAATAGCAGCTCCTTTGCCCTCTGGATGGGAGGGGTGGAAAAGGTGGTGAGGGGAAGCAAACCTATGAAGCTTCTGGCTCTTTGTGGTTCAGTTCAGCCAAAAAAACCCAACCATTTTTCCTTCGCTCTCTGGCTGTGGCGAACAGGACTTGCCCATTTCCTTTTCATGAATCACAAAACCCACTTCTCTTGCTGGGCAGCTCAAGTTGTCAGAGAAGAGGGCTACGTTTATTTGAAACAGGGTGAGCTGCCTGTGAAAGTCATTTCATGCCACAGAAATAAATGTTTATACCAAGGACAGGATTCATCAGAATCCAGCATGGTTAGCCACCACTTTTTATGTTCAGAAATGGCATATTCAGAAATCACCAAGGCCAAAAACAAGAAAAAGTGAGGAGTTAGGGACTTGGTTTCTTCTGCATCGATATTCATCATCTCTTTTTGTGGGGCCATCTGGAAAATGATTCCAGTGTCACAGAGAGATGACTGTTGACTAAAGACTGAAGAGCTTTTGCCAAGTGAAACCCTTCAGATTCTGTAGCCGAGGGATTCCCAGCTCCCCAACATCTAATGGGCATCCAGTTGAAGAAGTTTTGATTAAGACATGATACAGTAGTGGCCAAAATTGTGGAAACCTTTTGGGAAAAGTGTATTTTCTAAAACTAGCTCATAACACCACTTTTGGGGGGGAGTAGTACCCTAAAATTATATATCAATGGAAAGAGAATTTAATCAAGAATGTCATGCAATCACTTTTATGAAGGATTTGCTATTAGAATAGCAGTTGTAAAGAAGAAAAGTGAAACGAGATATACAAAAATGATCACCATAGAAAAAACGAGATATGCAAAAATGATCACCATGTCAGTTATCACTTAGTTGAGTCACCTTTAGCCTGAATGATGGCCTTACAATGTCTTCCCATGGCGTGAACCAAGTCTTTGAGTTCTGCAGCTGTTATAATGTGAAACCAAGATTGAATGATGGCTTCTATTAACTGGGTTTTATTGCTGGGTCGCTTCTGACTAACAAGTTTCTTTAGTCGGCTCCATAGATTTTCAATTGGGTGAAGGTCTGGGCTATTCCCAGGCCATTCCAGCAGTAGAATAGGATTATTTTGAAGCTCAAAAAAAAAGGGGGGGGGGTGTTATTAGCCATCAAACCTCAAAAATACATTTTTTTGGGTACACCTGCCCGGACATAATGCGCAAGCACTGTGCATCAGTGGTGGGTTGCCCCCGGTTCGCACCGGTTCTATAGAACCAGTAGTAAAACCAGCGGGAGGCTCCGCCCATCGACCCCAACGTCATCAGAATGCTTCTGCACATGTGCAGAAGAGCGTGCGCGCAGCCCCATTGCAAACCAGTAGTAAAGGTAAGTAGAACCCACCCATGTTCTGCGCGCTCACATTTGCAAACCGGTAGCAAAGGTAAATGAATGCCACCCCGATAGTAGAGTTGGAGGCAGCCAAAGGTATCATGACTCTTACTTACCCATGTTCTTCTCAGATTTTCTTTGGTGTAGTAACTTCCAAAGCAGTGGAGAAAGAAAGCATAGAGTGAAACATGATGAATGGCGTTCCCCAAAGCATCAAAAAGGAATAGCAATGTGGGAAGAACAGAGTAGATACTTCTAAGAAGCAGACTTGGCTTCAAATGTCTTCCTGTGCCACTCCAATCCTCAGACATGGGCCAGATCCCTCTAAATTGCTGTAAAAATTATGATTTTTGTTGTGACGAAAGGAGGAAATGACAAATGATGTGTCATATTCTTAACTGGATTTTGGAGATGTAATGTAATGTAATGGGAAGTAAATCAGATCTTAAATTGTCCTGCTGTTTTCTTTCTCCTGGTCCTGTCCACTTTTTGCACTCTCATGATGTTCGTCCATCGTTTTTGAAGAGGACCTTGACATCTAACCTGTTGTGGGCTGTCCACGGTGTGTCTGCAGGTGTCTAGTAAAGCTTATACGGGCACAGAATGTTCTGCCACATGTCGGACAGATATGCGTGGGCACCACTGTTGCAGCATTTGCAGCTCTGGCTTTGCTGGGTGCTCGCTTCTCTTGTGCTATGGTTGCCCTTCTGTCTTCAAATGTCTGGCAGCCTTGGTGGATCAACGTGCACCATGTCGATCAACCTGGTGCCAGGGTTTCCCAGGAGGTGGTGTCGATGACCAGGGACTTGAGAGAGGCCTTCAGCGTGTCTTTGTATCGCTTCCTTTGTCCCCCGTGCGATCGCTTTCCTTGAGACAGCTCACCGTAGAGGAGCTGCTTGGGGATGCGGTGGTCGGGCATCCTTGCAACATGGCCTGCCCAGCGTGTCCGTCTGGGCTTTCATCAGCAGGGGGTCAACGGATGGCAGGCCTGCTCTGGAGAGGGCTTCTGCGTCTGGCACCTTGTCCTGCCACTGGATCAGGGGTGGGTTTCTACTTACCTTTACTATCGGTTCGCATCGTGCCCGCCCACATGTGCTTGCTTCACTGGTGCCCGCTGGCACTCTTCTGCACATGTGCAAATCACCTATGATGACATGCAGGTCAGTGGGCGGAGCCTCCCGCCAGTTTTACTACTGGTTCTTGCAAACTGGTCCAAACCGGGAGCAACCCACCACTGCACTGGATCCTCAGAAGTCAGGGTCATGTGGAAGTGGTTCAATTGCCTAGCTGCCTCCTGTATACAGTCCAAGTCTCACTGGCCTACATCAGGATAGTGTTGTGGCCCGTCAGAGGACTGTGCAGCTAGTAGCTGATTCTGACAGCGAGGAGACTGGTGTGGTGCTGCGCCAGCAGCCTGTGCAGCTGGTACTTGAGTCAGACAATGAGGAGGCTGGAGAATGTGGTGCCAGACACGGGGATTCAGCCAGGGCCTTCAGAACCTCCAGAAGCTCCCTTAAGTGAAGAGGACAAAGAGGAGGAGCCTCTTCTCAATGCACGGGCACACAGAGCTGCCAAAAGGCAGGAGTGGCTTCTCAGGAGGAGGTCTCCTCAAGAGTAAGGCTTGGGGCTAATTGGCCACTCCCTTAGCCTATTTAAGGAGGAACGCCAATTGAAGCAATTTGCAGGGAACAACTTCGTTCACATACCTTCGTGTCTTGTCTTGCTTATCTTATCAGCTTCCTGCAAATTGCTTCTGGGCATTCTGCCAACCACAGTAAGCTTTCAGTTATTATTCTTCGAATTCTTGGCGGCTGTTAATGCAGTTAATTAACAGCCGTTGTTGTAAAAGACTGATTTAATTTAGTAAACTAAGGTTTGAACGGACTTTGTGTGTGCTGCATTCTTTGGGGTTCGTAGCTGGGGCAGAACAGATAGTTCGCACTACTGCTCAGTAGACTTGGAGCTTTGTAGCAAGGCTTATTCCGCGGCGGTCCCACACGTGGGTCAGTAGTCTGCCAAACTTGGCATTCTCATAGCACACAACTCAAAGGCAGAGGGCAGGCCTCAGTCTCAAACAAATGGTCCACTTCTGGTTGTGCCTAGCCATAGTCCCATGTGATGACCTGGTAACCACTTCCTACAACCACTTCCTTCAACCGTCCCCCTTTAACCGCTTCTTACAATGACTTCCCTCAACCACTTCCTACTACTACTTCCTACAAACCCCGTGCAGGAAGTTCTCCTTACCCAAGGTTCTAATAAACTGAACGAATTTCCTAAGAATTGTATCCATCACGAACTGACGGCTACTTATTCTGGATTCTAGGTTTGTAACTCCTGGGCTGTTTTGGAATTCTTCAGTTTGAAGGATATCTTTAGCCATACAAAAATACTTCCTGCATTTTGCTGTGGCCTGGGTGCAGATTGTAATTTAGGTGTGTTAGTATTTATGGCCCATGAGCCAAGCTATTTAAAGCCCTGCCAAATATGAACTGCTCTTTAGCAGAGACAAACATAACCCAGGGAAAGGTGCAGCCTTTGGGGTGGTTCTCTACCTCTGGTCTGTGTTTGAGGGTGAAGGTGGTGCAGGATGGGTGAAAATAGAAGCAGGGTCAAATACCAGACAGAGGTCAAAAGGGCTGCTGTCTCATTAGGAAGTATCAGTGGAAGGTGCTTTCTTTCCGTACAGCAAGGCATCCATAATAGCGATAGCAATAACACTTAGACTTATATACTGCTACCGAAGGAAGGAAGGAAAATAGCAATAGCACTTAGACTTATATACCGCTTCACAATGCTTTATAGCCCTCTCTAAGTAGTTTACAGAATCAGCCTCTTGCCCCCAAGAATCTGGCTCCTCATTTTTAACCCACCTCGGAAGGATGGAAGGCTGAGTCAACCTTGAGTGGGTCAGGATCAAACTCCTGGCAGGCAGCAGAATTAGCCTGCAATACTGCATTCTAACAGGAAGGAAGGAAGGAAGGAAGGAAGGAAGGAAGGAAGGAAGGAAGGAAGGAAGGAAGGAAGGAAGGAAGGAAGGAAGGAAGGAAGATAGCAATAGCACTTAGATTTATATACCGCTTCACAGTGCTTTACAACCCTCTCTAAGCAGTTTATAGAGTCAGCCTCTTGCCCCCAACAATCTGGATCCTCATTTTACCGACCTCGGAAGGATGGAAGGCTGAGTCAACCCTGAGCGGGTCAGGATCAAACTCCTGGCAGGCAGCAGAATTAGCCTGCAATACTGCATTCTAACAGGAAGGGAGGGAGGGAGGGAGGGAGGGAGGGAGGGAGGAAGGAAAGAAGGAAGGAAGGAAGGAAGGAAGGAAGGAAGGAAAATAGCAATAGCACTTAGACTTATATACCGCTTCACTGTGCTTTACAGCCCTCTCTAAGTGGTTTTACAGAGTCAGCCTCTTGCCCCCAACAATCTGGGTCCTCATTTTACCCACCTCGGAAGGATGGAAGGCTGAATCAACCTTGAGCCTGGTGAGATTCGATCTACCAAACTGCTGGCAGGTGGTGATCAGCAGAAGTAGCCTGCAGTATTGCACTCTAACCACTGCGCCACTGCGACTCTTGGTTCAGATCCTGGTTCAGCCTTTTACTAGTAAACAAAATAAAACCAGAAAACAATTGGTCAGAGTCTTGATTGGCAAAGCTTTCCATATAAATGCCCTCCAGTCTTGTAGAGTGGAAATTCTGGGAGCAGTAATTTCAGCATGGATTGAGATTTTGGCGGCAGCCAAAAAAAAGCCAATGCAGTCCTAAATCGCATTAACGGAGGAATACAATCAAGATCAAGGGAGGTACTAATACTACTCTACAAAGCCTTAGTAAGGCCACGCCTAGAATACTGCATCCAGATTTGGTCACCACACTATAAAAAAGATGTTGAGACTCTAGAAAAACCAACCCACTGAGGGTCTAAAACCAGGATTTATAAAACCTTCCAAAGTAGAAAACTACTAAGTTACAACTGAAATCTAACAGATCAACCACAGGGGAACCTCAGAAATCATGGAGCTCTCCAGTTGATGGGTCAAATCCATAAAATTCCTGATTTTTTGGCTGACTTCCTTTAGGCACTCTAAAATGGGCGCAGGATGATGGTCTCAAGGGCAGCCACCAGAGCTTCCAGCTGGCACTGAAGCACACATGCTAACCTTCTCTAGCAGCAGAGACAGGATGCTTGGTTAAGCTCAAACTGCTGGATTCAAGCCAAGGAAACATCTGGCCAAATTAGAATCAATCATAAAGAACAGCCCAGTCTGGATGGATCCCAAAGCTGAGGAGGGGCAGGAGGGGGAGGGAAGGAATAGGGAGAGGGAAGTAGAGAGAGAGAAAGAACTGTCTCATCCTAAGGCTCTTTGGGGTCAGAAAGGCCAAAATATAATAACTGCTGTCATGGGGAATGTGTGTTTTGCAGGCACAGATGGGGCTTACCTGCAGCCAACAAAACCCTTTTAATTGAAAGAAGCAAAGAGGGCTTCCATAGATGGTCGAAAAGCAAGCACACACATGGCATATAGTCATCGCCTGCTTTGCTAATGCACGAGAAAGAACTTTTATTCAAAAGAAGTGAGTTTGAACCCTGAAATCCAGGTTTTTGGGGTTTTTTTAAAAAAAAAACGTTCGTCTCTCCTTAATCCACACTGTAAGGATCCTGAGGAAGGATCTGGGGGACCCCAGAAACCATTAATCACCTCCTCTGCAAGATTTCTCCAACAAGATGAAACATGCTGCGAGCTTTAAAACCGAGACTTGGATAGCCATGGTGGCATAGTGCTTAGAATGTGGTATTGCAGGCTAACTCTGCCCACTGCCAGAGGTTCGATCCTCACCGGCTCAAGGTTGACTCAGCCTTCCATCCTTGTGAGGTGGGTAACATGAGGACCCAGATTGTTGGGGGACAATAGGCTGACCCTGTAAACTGCTTAGAGAAGGCTGTAAAACACTGTGAGGTGGTGTATAAGCGGAGGTGGGCTGCTCGGGGTTCGCAGGGGTTCGGGAGAACCTCTAGCTGAGATTCTGTGCAGTTTGGAGAACCCCCAAATCCCACTCCTGACTGGCCCCACCCACCCCACCCCGTCCCTCTCAGGAATCCCCATGTGACCCATTTTGGATGCAGGTAAGTGCGGGGTATGTGTGGAGGCGCAGGGAGGGCAAAAAACTGGCCTACTGGAAGTTTGGGAAGACCAGAAACAGGTCTGTTTCTGGCCTCCAGAGGGCCTCTGAAGCCTGGGGAGGCTTTTTTTCGCCCTCCCGGAGACTCAAGGAAAGCCTCTGGAGCCCGGGCAGGGCAAAAATGCCCCTCCCACCATAGTGCAGGAGGTCAACAGGCCATGCCCACCATGGCCATTCCCCATCCAGCAACAGGGCAGCGAACCCCTTGCTAAAGTTTTTGAGGCCCACCCCTGACCAGAAACCGTTAATAACCTCCTTTGCAATTCCACAACATTTCTCAACAAACGAAAGATGAAATACGCCGCAAGCTTTAAAATCAAGATTTCGATAGCCGTGGTGGCCCAGTGGTTAGAATGCGGTATTGCAGCTAACTCTGCCCACCGTCAGCAGTTCGATCCTGACCGGCTCAAGGTTGTCTCAGCCTTCCATCCTCGCGAGGTCGGTAAAATGAGGGCCCAGATTGTTGATAGGCTGACTCTGTAAACCGCTTAGAGAGGGCTGTAAAAGCACCGTGAAGCGGTACATAAGTCTAAGTGCAATGGCTATTGCTATTTTTGGCCAGTCATAGAATGAAACCTGAAAAACTGCCAGATATTGTTAAACCCAATAATAAGGAGCATTACCTTGAAAACAGAGGTTGGTTTGACATAATTTTACTACCAGTTCGCCACGCACCGAAAATGTGAGCACGCACCATCTGCGCATGTGCTTTGAACGTGCGGCTTACACACGTGCGCGCGGCTTAGAAAACGTGGCTAAATAGGACACCATGCGTTGGAAAGCAAGCAGATTGAGGTGGTGGTGGAGGAGGAATCGAGGTCTCCTCTCAATCAACCCTCGAAAGAGGCTGCTGGGTGGGCCTCTGTAAACAGAGGGAACCAAAAAAACCCCAACCTTAATAGGAAGACAGAGAATATTCATCAATTCAGAATATTTGTTTGACTTTGACTGGAAGTTTTCAATCAAGCTCTGGGTTCATCGGTTGGCAAAGCCAGGTTATTAGACTGCTAAGTCTATAGATTGCTCACCAATATAAAATGTTTTATAGATGGCATATGCCACCAGAGAAGTTAGCAAAAATGTCTAAAGATAAATCAGCGAAATGTTGGAAATGTCACCAACTATCAGGATCTTATTATCATATGTGGTGGACATGTCCTGAAGCAAAAAATTATTGGAATAAAATTAAAATTTGGCTGGAAGAAATGACACAAATACGTATTGAATTTAAACCAGAGTTGTTCCTATTGGGTATCCTACCGGATAAAATTAAAAAGGAATATATTTATTGGATTATACATGTAATAACAGCTGCAAGAATTGTTTACGCTCAAAATTGGAAACAAGAGAAAATACCTATGGAAGATGAAGTAATAAAAAAGATTTTACATTGTGCAGAAATGGATTGATTAACCTTGTTGATTAAAGATAGGGAAGAATCAGAATATTTTAGAACATGGAATTATTTTTATTGTTGTTTGGGAAAGAGATATAAGTGATTAATTTTATAATTATGTATAAAAATTTGATAGTAAGAATATGACTACAGGAATGAACTTTTACAGTGGATTGGATGACAATTAAGATTGAAGAAACTGTTGAAACAAGAAGAACAAAAAGAAAAGTAGAAATCAACACCGAGATGTCACAGGAGAGGGATAATTGATGTTTTAAATGTTTATTTGTTTTATATAAAAGTAATAATAAATTATATATATATATATATATATATATACATATATATAAAAGATTGCCAATGACAATGTAATTAAAAAATTGTATGGATATTTACTAGAGGTTAAACTGGAAGAAGAACAAGTTAAAGAAACAATGATTGCTTGGGGGGGGAAATTTGGACATAGAATTGATTTAGAGAAATGGCAAAAATTGTGGTCACAAAATTATAAAATGACAATGTCAACTGCATATAAAGAAAATTTGTATAAGATGTTTTACAGGTGGCATCTACCCCTGATGAGAATAGCCGGAATGTTCAAGAAGAAATCTGAAAAGTGTTGGAAATATTATCAGATACCTGGCTCATGTTACCATATGTGGTGGACATGTGTAGAAGCCAAAAAATACTGGACTAAAATCCATATGTGGTTGGAAAAATGATAAAAAATACATAGACTTTAAACCAGAGATTTTTTTATTAGGGATTGTGCCAGAAACATACAATAGAGAATTGAGATATTTGATTGTGAATGTATCAACAGTGGCTAGAATTGTGTTTGCTAAAAACTGGAAAAATGAGAAAATACCAACGCAAGATGAAATTATTAAGAAAATCATGGAATGTGCTGAAATGAGCAAATTGACATTTGAAATTAGAGAACAAGAAGATAAACAATACTATAAGATATGGGATTTATTTTATCAATGGCTCGATAATAAAACATGAAAATGAAATATGAAATGAATGTTATTATAATATAATATTTGAAAATAATTTTTATAAAACGAGAAAACCATAGTTAAATAAATGACTAATGAGGATAATATTACAAAGATATTTATTAGACTGATAATATGAGAAATTGGATAATTAGTAAATTATGAATATGGTGAGGAAGCATAAAAGACTTGTAACCGACCGACACACTGTCTGCAATTATAACGGATGATGGATTTATGTTTTATGTTTTGTTTAAAAATTTAAAAAAATTTTTTAAAAAAGATTGCTAAGTCTGTTTAAACTATATGCTCAAAAAAAATGATTAATGATGTGCCATCAAGTCATTGTCCGTTCTTAGAGACCACATAGATAAATCTATCGTCTTTCAGATCTTCTAATGGTGCCTTCATCACCATTGCAATTGAGTGCATCCATCTTGCGGCTGCTCATCCTCTTCCTTCTTTCCTTCTACTTTTCCCAGTTTTCTCCAAAAAGTTAGAACTTCATATAATGCCTAAGATCATTTGAACCTGGACACTGGTGCCTCAAATGAAAACTCAGAGTTATTTGCAGAGATGGGATTCACTTACCTTCCCTACCGGTTCGCAAATGTGAGCGTGCATGCCTTCCATTCATGCTTGGCCTTCTGTGCATGCTCTTTGCCCGTACACACGTCAGCGGCCTGTGCAGATTGTAGCTGATTCCGACAACAAGGAGGCTGGTGTAGTGCTGCGCCAGCAGCCTATGCAACTGGCGCTCGAGTCGGACAGTGAGGAGGCTGGAGAAGATGTAGTGCCAGAGATGGGGATTCAGCCAGAGCCTTCAGAACCTCCAGAAGCTTCCATAAGTGAAGAGGAGGAAGAGGAGGAGCCTCTTCTCAATGCACCGGCGCGCAAAGCTGCCAAAAGCCAGGAGTGGCTCCTCAAGAGGAAGTCTCCTTGAGAGTAAGGCTTGGGGCTAATTGGCCACTCCCTTAGCCTATTTAAGGAGGAACGCCGCTTGCAGCAAACTGTAGGGAACAAGTTTAGTTCAATCTCCTTCACATCTGGATTCTCTGCAAAATTGCTTCTGGGCTTTCTGCCAACTCTAGTAAGACTGTGATTACCTTATCTTAGAATTCTGGTAGGCTGTTAAGACAGTTTATTAATGGACTTCCGCTGTTGCCGTCAGCTGTTGCGGACGGTCCTTTGAAGACCGCCAGCCCGATCGCCTGTAAAAGAGTCGTTTCGGCAATTGAAACGGCTCGTAAAACTCCGAGACGCAAAGGGCTTGTGAGGAGAGCCGGCGGCTGCAGGTAGAGTCCCCTGTGAGACCCCCAGAAAGCTTTTCTTGCTTCTGGGGAGTTAACAGGGTGGGACTCCCTATCCACCCCGCTGAAGCTCCGGACGACTGGGAAACTCTGCTTTAAAGCAGAACAAGGCAGCGCGGCAGCATTACTAATAACAACGAAAAATAAGGAAGATCTCAAACTTCTCATTAAACAGCAAGTATTGGAAGCTTTTTGGACTATTTTAAAGAGTTTTTAAAGTGAAAGTAATTTGGCTTTGAGAAAAGGGGAGGAAAAAAAATGGCGCTTGCTCTTAGTGGAGAGAGCTGAAAGTGAAAGTAATTTGATTACTGTATCCGGCTACATTTTAAAGTAACAAATCCGGCTGGAAGAGGCAGAAGTATCCAAAAAACAAAATAATATAAAATAAAAATACCAATTGACTTTTATAGACCTGATTGAATCTGGAGAACTTTTTGGGAAAAGTTGCTAGAGTTTGTGGAAAAGGAAGATCCTTAAGAGGTAAAATGGCAACAAAGCAACCAGGGGGGGGCTCCCCCACACATAAACAGAAGCAGCCTCAAACAGCGCAGTTGCAATCTCAGACAAAGGAAGAAAGCCAATATGATATTATTATTAAAGAAATTCAAAGATCAGAGAAGGAGGTTAAAGGAATGTTTCAAGAGAAATATGATTCACTTAAACAAGATATTCAAACAGTGGTTAAAGGTCTGTCTGAGGTAGTGCTGCAGATTGATAAAAAAGTGGAGAATCTTGCCTCAGAGATGGAGACCAAATTCAGAGCTTCTGACTCAAAAATTATAGAAATTGAAGAAGTAACACAAAAAATGCAAAATGAGATTACTATGATGCAATTTCGATCAATGGAATATGCTATCAGATTGAGAGGTGTAAAAGAGAACACCAGGGAAGACCTTAGGAAAATTTGTGCAGAGGCTTTGGCAGTTATGTTGAAAGTGGAACCAGATCTGGTTTTGTGCAAGATGGACAAGGTCTACAGAGTTAATTCTCGGGTGGCGGTACAAAGACAACTGCCTAGAGATGTGGTTATATACTTTACAGATAGAAGAATGAGAAATGAAATCTTGCAAAATTCTTTTGTTACAACAGTCCAAGTTGATGGAAGTGAGATTGGAGTTTTTAAAGAACTACCGCCTAAAATGTTAAGAGATAGAAAGGATTTTGGATTTTTGGTGACAGAATTGAAAAGACAGAACATACAATTTAGGTGGGATGCCCCAATAGGTATAATACTCAGGCTGCGAGGAGTGAGATACCGCCTTAACACTATTGAAAAAGCAGAAGAATTTTATTACAACGTTTTGAAAGCTGGTTCTCCTCCTCCACACACATCTTCACCAATAGATAAAGAAGCTCAATTACAAGCCGAGATTGATCAAGAAACAGAAGCACAAATAAGGCAGTCGCAAAGGGAGGCAAGAGAATTAATGGGAGCAGTAGGTGGTGTTGTGGCTGACCCTTTTGCACCATTCGAAGCTTCTCCTTTGGAAGAAATGTCTAAAACCATCACAGAGGAGGTGATGGCTTTGGAAGTAACAACATCTAAAGTGGAAGAGCAACGCATAACCAGAGCAATGTCTAAACAAATGAAGCAACAGCAGCAAGAATATATTAAGCCACAGCGTGAGAAAAGAACCAAAGATAAGCAGCAAGCTGAAGTCATGGGAGGAGCTAAACCGAAGATTGCTACCGTAGGAGAGAATCTTCAACAATTGCTCTCAAAACTTCAGACAGGGTCAAATGGCACTTAAATTTTTGTCTTGGAATGTAAACGGATTGAATTCTCCGCAAAAAAGAAGGAAGATATTTCACTATTTGAGACAATTTCATAATGATGTTATTTGTTTACAGGAGACTCATGTAAAATTGCAAGATCAGAAATACTTGATAAATTCAAAATTGGGAACGCAATTTGCTGCTTCAAATCAGGAAAAGAAGAATGGAGTGGTGATATATATAAATAAGAAATTTGTAGCAAAAATTATAGAACCAGATAAAGATGGAAGATATATTGCAGTTGAAGTTATTACAGATGTTGGACCAATCTTGCTGGTCGGAATATATGCCCCAAATCAACAGCAGGAAAATTTTTACAAGCTACTTCATTTAAAAATTCTGGATTGGGACTACTCAAACATTATAATAATGGGCGACTGGAATGGAGTAATCCAACCTAGATTGGATAAAAAAACCACGGCCAAAATAGGGAATAAACTACCACAAGCTTTTTTTGAACTGAAAGAGGATTTGGAATTGAAAGATATTTGGAGAATTCGAAACCCAAATGAACTGGACTTTACTTTTTACTCAGACAGGCACAAATCCTTTTCCAGAATAGACTTTTTTCTCTTAACTTCTAATCTACTCTCTAAAGTAAAGAAAATAAAGATATTTCCTAGGACTTTGACTGACCACAGTCCGGTCTGGATGGAAATCGAGATGGGTAAAAGAGAAAGAAGATCCTGGAGAGTAAATGAGAATCTATTTAGATATGAAAAAAATATAATTGAACTCAAAAAGCATTTAAAGGAGTTTTTTAAATTTAACCTGAACAAAGGCACCCCTATTGAAACAGTTTGGGATGCAGCTAAAGCATATATGCGGGGAGTACTAATTCAAATGAATTCTAAACACAGGCAAAGTCAGCAGAAGAAAAGACTACAATTGGAATCTGAGATAAAAAAGAAAGAACAACAATTGATACAAAAACCAACAGACGGAAAATTGCAAATGGCTATAAAACTTCTGAAGGATCAATTTCAAATGCTTATAGCAGACCAAACGGCAACTAACTTACAATTTGCAAAGCATAATACTTTTTCCAATGCTAACAAACCGGGCAGGTGGTTGGCGTATACTTTGAGGAAGCAAGCATCGACACGAATTATTGATAGTACTGAATATGCTGATAAAGAAGTTTATCAACAAGATCTAATTAAAAAAGCCTTTTTGGAATATTATACTAAGTTATATGCTAAAGATGACATACAGAATATTACTATAGATGAATACTTGGAAAACAAGAGAGTTTCAAAAATTTCAACGAGCCAAAAGAAAAGTTTGGAACAATTGATAACAGTGGAGGAGATCAGTTTTGCTATAAAACAATTAAAAACAGCTAAAGCTCCAGGGACGGATGGCTTAACTGCAATTTATTATAAAACTTTACAAGAAGAAATGATTGAGCATCTTAAAGATTTATTTCGTAATATACAACTAGGAGGTAAGATACCTTCCTCATGGAAAACAGCTTTTGTTTCATTGATTCCGAAAGAAGAATCAGGTCCTAAGAAACCAGAAAATTATAGACCAATATCTTTATTAAACACAGACTATAAAATCTTTGCAAAAGTACTAGCCAACAGATTGATGCCAGTTATTCAAAAGATAATTCATCATGACCAAGCAGGATTTATTGAAGGCAGATATATGAAGGAGAATGTTAGGCAAGTTATAGACTTAATGGACTATCTAGATAAGAATAAACAGATCTCTGCAGTGCTGGTTTTTTTGGATGCGGAAAAAGCCTTTGATCGAGTGAATTGGAACTTTATAATTAAGACTTTGGAAAAAATGGATTTGGGGGAGCGGTTTATACAAGCGATTGGTGCAATCTATCAAGAGCAACATGCACAACTTATTATCAATGGATGCTTAACACCGAATTTTAACATACAAAAAGGCACCAGACAAGGTTGTCCATTATCCCCGCTATTATTTATTTTAACTTTAGAAGTCTTACTCAATGCAATACGGGACTCGAATTCCTTGACTGGAATAGTTATAAGGCAAAAGGACTATAGAACTAAGGCATTTGCAGATGATCTGGTTGTTACCCTATCACAACCTATGAACTCAATAATCCAGATGAAAAATATTATAGAAGATTATGGCATGGTATCCGGTTTCAGGTTGAATCAGAAGAAAACTAAAATGATTGTCAAAAATCTGACAGAGAGCAAAAAAAAGGAACTGGAAAGAATGGCAGGCTTCGAGACTGTTTCAAAGGTCAAATATTTAGGAGTACAAATCACAGACTCCAATGCTAAATTGTTTCAAAATAACTATGAGGTTCTGTGGCAAAAGATACAAAAAGATATGCAAAACTGGAAGAAACTGCAGTTATCACTGCTTGGAAGAATATCAGCAGTAAAGATGAATGTTTTACCTAGACTGATCTTTTTATTTCAAATGATACCGGTGCTTAAATCAGACAAACCATTGCTAGAATGGCAAAAAGGACTGAACAAATTTATTTGGAATGATAAAAAGCCAAGAGTTAAATTGAAAATAATGCAAGATATTCGTGAGAGAGGTGGTCTTAAACTCCCAAACCTTCGACTATATTATGAAGCAACTGCATTGATACAATTAAGTGATTGGTTTGGGAAAACTAAGACTGACTTGTTGAATATAGAAAGCCATGACCTGGTTTGGGGTTGGCATGCATACTTATTTTATGATACCAAAGTGGATAAAGTGTTTAACAGTCATTTACTTAGAAATGCCTTGCTGAGAGTCTGGAGAAGACACCGAACTAATTGGGATTATAAGATTCCGTTTTGGCTGGATCTCGCTGATACCATGTGGAATACAAATATTAAGTCACTCGGGGGGTTTTTATATAAAGAGTTACTTTACTTTGAAGAGGGCAGGTGGCGATTGAAGACTTTGGATATGCTGTTGGAAGAAGGGAAATCATTGACTTGGTTGCAGTACAATCAATTACAGATGAGATGGAAAGAAGATCAACAAACTGGTTTAATGGAATATGAAGTAGAATTGGTTGAACAGATGAAGCGGACAGGTCCAATGCATATTAAGAGAGTTTATAATGTTTTGATAGAAAGAGACTCAGAAAATGAGCTAGTTAAAGATTGTATGATTAAATGGGCACAAAATTTCTCTCAACCAGTTATGTTGGAAACATGGGAAAAAATATGGGTTCAGAACGTTAAATTTACACAGTCACAAAATTTACGAGAAAATTTTTATAAAATGTTTTATAGATGGCATTTAGACCCCAAGAAATTGTCGTGCATGTACCCTAATGTGCAGCCAAAATGTTGGAGATGTGATTGTTTAGATGCTACATATTATCACATCTGGTGGACTTGCAGGAAAGTGAGGGCTTTTTGGATAAAAATCTGGTGGGTTATGCAAAATGTTTTAAAGAAAAAAATACAATTTTCTCCGCAATTTTTCTTATTGGGTATAGTTAAAGATTTTACATTGGGTGAAACTAAATTGATTTTGTATATGGTGACAGCAGCTAGGTTGTTGATTGCCCAACATTGGAAGAGTGATGTTTTACCGACGGTTGATGAATGGACCCAGAGGATCGCTGGATTTGCAGAAATGGCAAAGGTTTCAGCTTTTTTAAAGGATCAGACGCATGAGAAGTATATACAGGAATGGAAATTATGGATTGAGTATGTACAGAATAAGTATCAGACTAGAAAATATTATATCGCTTTTAGCTGAGATGACTATGTTAATATGTTAGTAAATATAGGAAAAAAGATATGGAAGTTTGAATAACATATATATTGTTTGGGAATATTAATATTGCATATAATGGAAGTCAAGGGGGGGAGGGAAGAGGGAGGAGGGGGAGGGTTAGGGTGGGGATGGGAAGGATTTATATATTCTTTTTATATGTATTCTACATTTGTGGTCAGGGAGGGGGGGGAAAGGGGGAAAAATTTGTATTGTTAAAACTTTTTCAATAAAAAAAAAAGACAGTTTATTAATAGCCTTTGGTTGATAAAGACTGAGTTATTTGAGTAAAATAAGTTTTGTATAGAGTTTGTGTGTGCTGTATTCTTTGGGGTCCATAGCTGGGGCAGAACAGAGGGTGGGCGGAGCCTATCACAGTTGCCGCTACTGATTCGCCCGAACCAGACAGAACTGGCTAAATCCCACCACTGGTTATTTGTTTGATGATCCATTGATTTCTTTTCTTCACTGTCTACAGTATTCTCATGACCAACTTTCCAACACCAACTTTCATAAGTGTCAATATCCTGTTTCTTCAAAAGGCCAACTTTTGCTTCCATAAGATATCACACCATATGTAACAGTAACAGAGTTGGAAGGGACCTCAGAGGTCATCTAGTCCAACCCCCTGCTCACGCAGGAGACCTGAACTAGGGATTCGAACCGCTGAACTGACGACCTTTCAATCGACAAGCTCAGCATCTTAGCCGCTGAGCCACCGCGTTTCACATATACAGGAGTCTATAAAATACCTGTGTGTATTTTTTAAAGAATCTGCCGACTGAAATACTGCTGTGTTGCAGGCAGGAGAATTTAATCAAGAAGTCGTCTGACTCCAAAAGTGAGACCCAGGTGAGAAAAATATAATATTTGCTCTTGCAGAGCAGAGCAAACAGACAAGGAGAGATACACGGGCTACATTCTTCATACAGGATGTCCAGTTCAATAAAACAAACAAAAAGGTGAATTATTCCTCTCTTTTTTTTATCAGTTACAGGGACATTATTTCTTGTCTTCTAGCTTTTATGCCTCATAAAACAAAAATCAACCCCCTCCAATTTAGCCATTTAAATCTCCAAATTTGTGAAAGTGGTGGATGCAAATGCCATGCTCCACATCCTACAGGATTACTCGCCGTGCGGTAGCCAGGTTGTGAAAGATTGACCTAGATTAGCTGGGAGTTATTTTAATCCCTGGGAGTAAATAAATATCTCCGGAAGATCCAGGGCTAACAAGGAAGGTTTCTGAATGACTCAAAAGCTGGCTCTACTAAATGGGGAAACATCGTAGGCTTTGTCAATAAATTAACGTAAGTGTCCTCAGCAGTACACAATGTACCTGGGTGGATTAATGAAAAATTGTCTTCATCCAGACACTGGCAATGATGTGTGATTCATCTATTACTCCGCCAAATTGAATTCCTATAATTTGTGCCATCATGTGTGAACCCATTTAATTCCATTTATCATAGAAGTGGTAATACCACTTTATATTGCACTAGCTCGGAATACTATGTACTGTTCTGCTCACCGTGATACAAAGAAGATGCTGAGATCCTAGACAGGGTGCAACGAAGAAAAATGGAAGGTAAATTGTATGTCAAAGGGTTGAAGGAGCTGGGTATGTCTAGGCCACGGGGGTCAAACTCAAGGCCCGTGGGCTGGATCCGGCCCATGGGGTGCTTAAGATCGGGCCTACAGGGCCGCTGTGGAAATAGCAAAGGACCGGCCTGCAGTGCCTCCGCCAGGGAATGTGGGGCCCTCCGAGCTCTGTTTTTGCTGGCAGAGGGTTGCAGGAAGCCGTCGCAGCCAAAAACGGAGCTCAGGAGGCAGGGGTGGGCTTCAAAAATGTTAGCAAGGGGTTCTCGGCCTGGTTGCTGGGTGGGCGTGGACATGGTGGGTGTGGCCTAGTCGGCCTCCTGCACCACGGTGGGGGGATGTTTTTGTCCTCCCCGGGCTCCCGAGGCTCTCCTCGAGCCTCCGGGAGGGCGAAAACGGCCTCCTCAGGCTCTGTAGGCCATCTGGAGGTCAGAAATGGGGCCGTTTCCAGCCTTCCCGAACTTCCGGTAGGCCCGTTTTTCACCCTCCTTGAGCCTCCAGACTTGCCCTGCACTTACCTGCATCCAAAACCGGCTGCGTGGGGACTCCTGAGAGGGGCGGGGCAGGGTGAGCGGGGCCAGCCGGAAGTGGGATTTGGAGGTTCTCCGAACTGCACAAAACTTTACCTAGAGGTTCTCCCGAACCCCTGCAAACCCCCAGCAGCCCACCCCTGTCAGGAGGGCTGTGCATGGCCCTCCTGAGCTCCATTTTCGCTGACAGAGTGTTTCAGGAAGCTGTCACAGCTGAAAATGGAGCTCGGGAGCCTGTTTTCGCTGGCAGAGTGCTCGGGCCACTTCAGGGGCCCCCAACAGTAATAACGTTGAGCTGACCATGACCCCTCTTGGCCATACCCACCATAGACCCCCTGAGGTCAAGCTCAACCCTGATGCAGCCTTCAATGAAATTGACTTTGACAGCCCTGGTCTAGCCCAGGGGTTGGCAACCTTAAACACTCAAAGAGCCATTTGGACCTGTTTCCCACAGAAAAGAAAACTCCGGGAGCCACAAAACCTTCCCCATGCCTGACTATTTCCTGAGAGGCCACAGTACGAGCATATGTAGTTGAATTAAACGTTCTGTTTCCTTCTGCAACTTTTCTCTTCTTGGATTTATCCATGGTTGGTCTACCGGGGGTTGAAAAGCTCAATAAATCACATGCTGGCGGGTATCACACATTGGCAGTTGTGATGCATATTTTGAGCAACAGGGAGCCGTAGCAGAGGGATGAAAGAGCCACATGCAGCTCCAGAGCCCCATGTTGCTGACCCCTGGTCTAGCAGGATTAGGGCAGAACAAGAAGGAATGGGTGGAAGCTTGTTAAAGAGAGATCCAGTTTAGAAGTAAGGAGAAATTTCCTGTTGGTAAGAACAATTAATCAATGGAATATGGAATAGCTTGCCACAGTGGAGTAGGTGTTCCATTGATAGTTTTCAAGAAGAGATTCGACAATCATTTGCCCAGAATGGTATAAGGTTTTCTACCCTGAGCAGGGAATTGGACTAGAAGATCTCCAAGGAGACTTCCAGCCCTATGATTCTATTATATTCTATGTTCTGAGGTATGTAAACTACAATGATCCATAAAGGAATCACATGAGCCACAAAAAATAACCAAGATCAATGTTAATCCATTTGGGCGCATTTTGTGTATATTCTAGATCGCATACATGGGACAGAGAGAGAAGGACTCGTGTCAATATACTTTCCATGGGGCAGCGAAATGAATTTAACTAAATCATAATCCGGGAGTGAAAGGTGATATTTCACTTTCTTTCAATCTCTCATTTCTGCCAATTTTTTATTCACCCCTTTTGATGAGCAGGAGGAACAAGCAGAAACACAAACAGAGAAAGAGAGAGAGAGAGAGAGAGACAGACAGACAGACAGACAGATCAGCTGCACAAAATGTCTGATGGAAAACACTGCAGTTCCGGAGAACAGACCAGATATCAGCAGAGACCTTGACAAAGGAGCAGGAATTCTAGAAACCTATAAAATAATTCTTCTGGTTGTCATCTCTAGAATAGAAGTGAAATTAGGTTGTCTAGCTAATCCCAGCTTTTAGGGCTCATTTCACAAATCAGGGTGATCCCAGCAACGGCAGAATTTTGAGTAAAGTTCATTCCCTTAGTTCAGTCATGACTTTGTCTTGAGGTCTAACTTATCTTGCAGCATAATTAGGACAATAAAACAGAGAAGACGACATAGGACGCTGCCCTTAACTTTTAGAAGGTAAAAATAAAGTCCTAGCTACTGGAGCTCAAAATTAGGTGGACCTTATGGAAACAACCATCTATTTTGTGGGGACAATATGACTGAATGTGTTGGTAACTGCCCTCTTCCAAGACATTTTAATACTTCCAGTCTAGACCTGTTTAATTCCCTGGGATCCCCTGCTAACTAGCCCAAATCTGACTAGCTTCCAAGTCTAGACAAGGTCTGCCTGACATAAATGTGATCATCAGTCAGATCTCTATCAACCCTTATATCAAGCAGATGGATATGAAGCCCAAGGATGGGTCAAGGATACCATGTTCTCTTCGCTGATGATGTAAAACTATTTGACACCACTGACAATGCTGCTGCCCTTCAAAAAGACCTTGACCATGTGTCAGATTGGTCTAACAAGTGGCAGCTTCAAATCTCAACCAACAAATACTCTGTCTTGCACAATGGCAAGAAAAATCAGAACATAAAATACAAATTAGATGGACATGACCTTGTAGATGACCCTCACTCTTGTCAAGGACCTTGGAGTACTCATTTGTAAAGATCTAAGTGCCCGAGCCCACTGTAACAACATTGCCAAAAAGGCATTAAGAGTTGTTAACCTAATCTTGCAAAGCTTTTTCTCTGGTAATATTGTATTACTAATTAGAGTATACAAAACCTTTGCTAGACCTATTCTCGAATACAGCTCATCTGTCTGGAACCCACACTGCATATCGGACATTAATACAATTGAGAGAGTCCGGAGATATTTCACGAGAGGAGTCCTCCATTCCTCTACCCGCAATAAAATACCTTATGCCACCAGACTTCAAATTTTGGGCTTAGACAACTTAGAACTACGCCGACTTCATTCTGACCTAAGCATAGTACATGAAATTATCTGCACAATGTCAATGACTACTTCAGCTTCAACCACAACAATACATGAGCAAATAATAGATACAAACTCAAGGTAAACTGCTCCAAATCCGATTTCAGAAAATATGAATTCAGTAACTGAGTGGTCAATGCCTGAAATGCACTACCTGAGTCTGTAGTTTCTTCCCCAAACCCCCAAAACTTTAACCTTAAGACTGTCTACTGTTGACCTCACCCCATTCCTAAGAGGTCTGTAAGGGGCGTGCATAAGTGCACCAGCGTGCCTACCGTCCCTGTCCTAATATCCCTTTTTACTCATATCCTTTTCATGTATTCAAATTATGTTTATACTTTTACCTGCTATCTTATATATGCTTGACAAATAAATAAATAAATAAAATAAAAATGTTACGAAGCTCCTTGGCAGGAGGCAGCCTACATGACGAGGCAGCTGGGATGGCCTGGATCTAATGGATAACCTAGATCAAGGGTCAGCAACCTTAAACACTCAAAGAGCCACAAATATCTTAACTGGAAGCCCCCCGTTCAATTCTGTAGCCGACTGGAAGTCCGGTCCCCCCACTATAGAGTCTCCTCCTAGCATGGTGTCCTTCTTCCTCTGCCAACCGGAAGTCCGGTTCCCACACCAGAGAGTCTACTCTTAGTGCGGCATCCTTTTTCCTCTACCTGTCCTAACCAAAAGCCCTATCAATTGTGGAACCAACTGGCGACAAGGAGCCGTAACAGAGGGATGAAAGAGCCGCAATCGGCTCCAGAGCCGCAAGTTGCTGACTCCTGAGCTAGATGGAAAGATCCTTGATGAGATGAAGGGATAGTAAAGCAGAAGTGGGTGGCAGAGAAAACACGGCAGAGGGGGGGAAAGGATGAAATCCTTTTTGCAGGAAGGATCACTAGAGGGCTTTTCAAACTTCTCTCCATCTGAGGTCATTAGCAAATGTGGATGGAATAAGATTGGGGGGGAGACAAGAGGAAGCTTTCGCTTGTAGCAAAATCATATTGCAGATCAGGAAGGAAGGAAGTTCTTGCTTAGTGATACAGCTTTAAAAAGTAGAGGAGATGAATGACTTCTCCAAAACTTTTCCCACTCCTGGGAACATTTAAGAACATTTAAGGAGTGTCTATGAGGAAGTGTTCCAGAAATTCTCCCTTCATATCTTCTCAGTTACAGTTTGGGTTGCTGCTTTTTCAACTTTTTTTTTAATTACTTATTTCCTGCATTAGAGTTAAAACCCAAAGAAGTCTTTGTGTGACAAACAGTACCCTGCCTTGAAACACTCTGCCATGCCCAGAAAGATGACAGGTGTGTAATACATTATTATGTTGTCTGGTGTCACACTGTCATGTACACCACTCCTTATTGCGTAGATAGATAGATAGATAGATAGATAGATAGATAGATAGATAGATAGATAGATAATAGATAGATAGATAGATAGATAGATAGATAGATAGATA
>WNWU01000076.1:1307774-1327402 GCA_012654045.1 Ptyas mucosa
TAGGAATAGGAATAGGAATAGGAATAGGAATAGGAATAGGAATAGGAGTGGAGTGGAGTGGAGTGGAGTGGAGTGGAGTGGAGTGGAACGGAACGGAACGGAACGGAACGGAATAGAAAGAATAGAATAGAATAGAATAGAATAGAATAGAATAGAATAGAATAGAATAGAATAGAATAGAATAGAATAGAATAGAATAGAATTCTTTCTTGGTCAAGTGTGATTGGACACACAAGGAATTTGTCTTTGGTGTATATGCTCTCAGTGTACATAAAAGAAAGGATACATTCATCAAGAATCATAAGGTACAACACTTAATGATGGTGATAGAGTACAAATAAGCAATCAAATCATATTAGGAAACAGTCAATATTTTATTGTATATGGTAAGGATACCAGCAACAAGGTTACAGTCATACAGTCATAAGTGGGAGGAGATGGGTGGTGGGAATGATGAGAAGATTAATAGTTGTGCAGACTTAGTGAATAGTTTGACAGTGTTGAGGGAATTATTTGTTTAGCAGAGTGATGGCATTCGGGAAAAAACTGTCCTTGTGTCTAGTTGTTCTGGTGTGCAGTGCTCTATAGCGTCATTTTGAGGGTAGGAGTTGATACAATTAATGTCCAGGATGTGAGGAGTCTGTGAATATTTGAACCCTGGCAAATAATCTAAGAATGCAATATGGAAGAAGCATCTGGGGGTCCGAAAAGGCTAACTATTGGCCACTATAGGATCAAAGCATCACAATGCATGCTTAAGAGGTCTACAGAAGAAGATGTAATTTTTAAAAAATTTAGATTGTGCAGAAATGGACAGATTGACATTAAAGATAAAAGAAAAAGAACATACAGAGTATTTTCAAACATGGGAGTTGTTTTACAAATGGTTGGATAATTTATTTTATTTATTTATTTGATTTATATACCGCCCTACTCCCGAAGGACTCAGGGCGGTGAACAGCCGGCAATAAAATACATACATACAAAATTTAAAATAGAAATAAAATTGAATTGAATAGTTTGGCCCAGACAGACAGATTAAAAACCCAATCAATTTAAAACCAAATATTAAATTTAAGTATAGAAATATTTTAAAATATTAAGATATTAAAACTATTTAAAATTATTTAAAAGAGGGAGAAGTTAGGCCAGGCCTGCCTGGTGAAATAAAAAGGTCTTTAGGGCGCAGCGGAAGGTGTGCAGATCCAGGATCCTCCGTATCTCCAGGGGGAGCTCATTCCAGATAGTAGGTACCCCCACAGAGAAGGCTCTCCCCCTGGGGGCCGCCAGCCGACATTGTTTGGCTGACGGCACCTGGAGGAGCCCCTCTCTATGAGAGCGTACCGGCCGGTGGGAGGCTATTGGTGGTAGTAGGCGGTCCCCCAAGTACCCGGGTCCTAAGCCATGGAGCGCTTTGAAGGTGGTGACCAGAACCTTGAAGTGCACCCGGAAGACCATCGGGAGCCAGTGCAGCTCGCGCAGGAGGGGTATTACATGGGAGCGCCACGTCGCTCCCATTACCACCCGCGCGGCCGCACTCTGCACCAGTTGGAGCCTCCGAGTGCTCCTCAAGGGGAGCCCCATGTAGAGAGCGTTACAATAGTCCAGGCGAGAGGTGACGAGGGCATGAGTGACCATGCGTAAGGAGTCCCAATCCAGAAAGGGATAATAGAGGTAGAAACTAGGAGCGGGAAAGGATTATTATATAAGCAAAATGATCCAGACAATACTCTGTTCACGAAGCACTTATGTATGTAAAGCGAAAATGTATAAATAAATTGTTAAAAAGTAAAAAAAAAGGAACAGAAGTTCAATCACATAGTTGTAGCTGCCATCTTGATTTATTTTACCGGTTCCACCCTACCGCGGGTATCCCTGATCCAGCGGTAGAAAACCAGAATAAAACTAGCCAAACTAATTTTAAAACAGTGGTAGCAGGCAGTATTTCACCCAAGGATTTAATGCCTGATGAAAAGGGAGCTGGCTTTCCATTTGGAGGAACAGATGAAAAATTACAGGAGTGCTGAAATATTTTATTAACTTTTATCTTACTGCTGTATCTTAATACCACTTAACTATTTGTTTAAGCGTTTGGAAACAGCACCCAGTCAGTCTGTCCTTGGGCAGCTTCTATGACTAAAACAGCTTGCTATTCGGATTCTGCTTTGTACAGTTTTAATTAATGGGAGGGTTTTTATTGCATTACAACCTACATTGTTTGTTCCTTATTTCATCATTAGCTGCTTTAAATTATGAGGGTGGAAGTTCATTACAGAGAAATCCAACTTAGAACCAAGGAGAAATTTCCCGACAGTGAGAAATAGCAGTAACAGAGTTGGAAGGGACTTTGGAGGCAGTGATGGGATTCAGCCAGTTCACACCTATTCGGGAGAACCGGTTGTTAACTTTCTAAGCAGTTCAGAGAACTGGTTGTTGGAAGAAATCTTACTTTGTTTTTTTCCCACTTTACAGGGCTAATCCTGTAAGGAAGGCAGGAAGGAAACATTCTGGTGTTTGTAGCCTAATCTTTATTGCCCTCCTTACAGAAACTGCCTCTCTGGTTAACACTTATTACATTGTAACAGCCAAGGTGAAGCGCTCATCAACGTGAGTGATGTTGAATTGGCCACGCCCACCCAGTCACATGACCACCAAGCCATGCCTACCCAGCTGGTCATTAGGGCAGAGAACCAGTTGTTAAATTATTTGAATCCCACCACTGCTTGGAGGTCATCAAATCCAACCCCCTGCTCATGCAGGAGGCCTATATGAGGGATTCGAACCACCGACTTTTCATGGCAAAAATCCCACAAAGTTCAAGAGACGCTGACAGGAAGCACTGGAATCAACGTTGCTAGAATACAAAGAACCCAACGACTCGTTGCTGCTCTTTTAAGCCTTATGGGAGTGGCCAATCATCTTCTGGCCTTACTCCTGAGTCGTCCTTTTTGCTTCAGCTGCTCTTGCCTTCTGGCAGCTCTTCGCAGGCGTGCACTAGGAACAGGCTCCTCCTGTTCCTCTGCCTCTCTGCTGTCTGCCTCTGGAGGCTCTGGAGTCCGCGCATCACTCCCAGATGGCCCTGGCCTCATCTCTGCCTCCGATGCAGAGCCCTCACCCGGGCCTTCCCCAGCCTCCAGGACTGGCCCATGTTCCTCCCCAGTCTCCCCACTGTCTGACTCCGCTGCCAGGTCCACAGGCTGCTGGTGGACCACAACACATCGGGCGGTCACTAAATGAACTGTTGTAAGTCGAGGACTAGCTGTATATAGAAAACTAGCTGGTGAAGGAGAAAGAAAGCTCATTTTCTAAGAGTTTATTTTCTTCTCAGAAAAAATCCCCCTCACCTTCATGAGATGTTTTAACCCCTGAATTCTGGAGAACGTATCAAGTGCCTCAAACAGACCAGGAAATGAAAAACAGCAAGTCCTCCATCTCTGCCAGCATGTTAATTCTCGGAGGCCGAGTCAGGACAGAAGCTGAGGAACAAATGCTTCTCTTCCGAGCCAATCTGCATCATACATTTGAACAGGCACAAAATTCATTTCAGAGCCGAAATGCAAGTCAGTTGCAACCCCTAAAAGGTTTGGACCTTGGTCCCAGTAATCACAAACAGTAGCTACTGAATTAGAAGTTTACTTGAATTCAAAAGAAGATTGCCAATGTTAATCATAAAGGTAAATACAGTATTAAAGATCAGCGATGTATTTGAGGTAGCTGCCAAAGAGAAGCTGGGAGCTAGGAAAGACTGACATCCTGCCAGCCTGTGTTTGCATCACACATCAAACTATTCCAGAAACTGGGAAAGAAACTATAAATCAACGATGGCAGCTTCTTATAAAGAAATCTTATATAAAATGTTTTATAGATGGCACTTACCACCTGCTAGGTCAGCTAAAATCTTTAAAAATATGTCTAGCAAATGTTGGAAACGTAACCAAAAAACGGGTACATATTAGCATAAGTGGTGGACTTGCATTAAAGCAAAAAACATTTGGGCAAAAATATAGAAGTGGTTAGAAAAAAATGATAGGAAAGCACGTAGATTTTAAACCTGAACTTCGGTATAGCACCAGAAAAAATTTGATAAACAAAATATATATTTAACATTGCATCAGTGGTGGGTTCCTCCTGGTTCGGCCCGGTTCTCCCGAGCCGGTAACGGTGACGATATGACGTCACTGAACCGGTTCTGCCCCCCCACCCCCACGTTATTCTTACCTTTTATTTGGCCCCACCCCCAATCTATTGCTGCCTCCTGAGTCCCAGCTGATGGCTAGAGGGGAAAAAAACTATTTAAACTCTTGCTGTGGGGCTTCAAAGGGCCGCCCTACAGCTGATCAGTATTAAAAGAAAACAAATGAGTAGACCGGTGCCTGCAAAAATACATGAGTAGATCGGTGCCTGCAAAAATAAATGGGTAGACCGGTACAGCTCTGCAAGCAGTTAAAAGCCTGGTAGACCAGTACCTCTGCTAAATCCTAAATAATTGTCACATGACCATCAAGCCACGCCCACAAAATAAGCCACGCCCACAGAACTGGTAGTAGAAAATTTTAGAACCCACCCCTGCATTGCATGTATTAACTGCAGCAGTGTTGAAATCCATTTTTTTTTAACTACTGGTTCTGTGGGCGTGGCTTGGTGGGTGTAGTGTGGCTTGGTGGGTGTGGCTTGGTGGGCGTGGCAGGGGAAGGATACTGCAAATTCTCCATTCCTATCCCACTCCAGGGGAAGGATATTGCAAAATCTCCATTCCTACCCCACTCTGCGGCCAGCCTAAGGTGGTACTCAAAATTTCCGCCACCGGTTCTCCGAACTGCTCAAAATTTCCGCTACCGGTTCTCCAGAACCTGTCAGAACCTGCTGGATTTCACCTCTGAAGTGCAACGAGGATTATATTTGCACAATATTGGAAAAAGGAAGAAATACCATGAGGCGAAGAGATAATTAGGAAGATACTGGATTGTGGAGAAATTGACAGACTCACATTAAACAGGAAGAAGATACAGAATAGTATCAAACATGGAACTTATTCTGCCAGTGGTTGGAAAAAAGGAGGTGGAGATTAAGAACGCAATCTGTACTGCTAAGCAAATAAAATAACCCAGACAACACAATGTTTATTAAGCACTAACAAAATGTAAACAATAGAAAATTAATAAAACATAGGGCTGTTGCAGCATCCCTGTTGTCATGTGATCAAAATCCAGGTGTTGGGCAACCGGTTCATGTTTATGACCATTGCTGTGTCCCAAGGTCATGTGATCTCCTTTTGTGACCTTCTGACAAGCCAAGTCAATGGGGAAACCAGATTCACTTAACAACCGGGTTATTAATTTAACAACTGCAGTGATTCACTTAACAACAGTGGCAAGAAAGGTCATAAAATGAGGCAAACCTCAACTAACAACTGTCTTGCTAAGCAGTGGAAATTTAGGGCTCAACTGTGGTCGTAAGTCAAGAACAGCAATGAAATCCAGTTGGATCTATCCGGTTCGCACGAGCTGGTAGGGCTGGTGGCGGGAGGCTCTGCCCACCTCCCGGGATGTCATTACATCCTGTTTTTGGCCGTCTGAGCATGCGCAGAAGGCTCGAAGCATGCACAGAAGAGGCGCATGTAGCGCTGTTCTGCCCCAGCTATGGACCCCAAAGAACGCAGCACACGCAAAGTGTATACAAAGCTTATTTTACTCAAATAACTCAGTCTTTTTCAAACAAAGGCTGTTAATAAACTTTCTTAACAGTCTACAAGAATCCTAAAATAAGGTAATCACAGTCTTATTAGGGTTGGCAGAAACCCAGAAGCAATTTTGCAGAGAATCCAAATGCGAAGGAGAGTGAACTAAAGTTGTTCCCTGCAAATTGCTTCAGTCGGCGTTCCTCCTTAAATAGGCTAGGGGAGTGGCCAATTAGCCCCAAGCCTTACTCTCGAGGAGACCTCCTTCTGAGGAGCCATTCCTACCTTTTGGCAGCTCCGCGTGCCTGTGCATCGAGAAGAGGCTCCTCCTCTTCATCCTCTTCACTTATGGAAGCTTCTGGAGGTTCTGAAGGCTCTGGCTGAATCCCCGCCTCTGGCACCACATCTTCTCCAGCCTCCTCACTGTTCGACTCGAGCACCAGCTGCACAGGCTGCTGGCGCAGCACCACACCAGCCTCCTCATTGTTGGAATCAGCTACGATCTGCACAGGCTGCTGACGGGCCACAACAAGCGCGTGCACACACTCACATTTCCGAACCGGTAGCGAAGGTAAGTGCATTTCACCGCTGGTCATAAACTACTTGCATTTTAATGTTTCTTCCAAAACTCCTGCAGTGTCATAGTTACTGAGAAAAGTCCTGTTTTCTCAACCTAAATGATTTGGGTTTAAAAAAAAAGATTTAGCAAAACAGCAGCCTGAATAAAGAGTTAAGAAAATAGGACAAAGAGATGGAAAATAACAAAAGAGAGCCTGATGGATAAAACCCATGGACCAGTTTTGCGTGTCCTGCTAAACCTTAGTGGTTGGTCAACAATGGGCCCACTCACATCCTCTGGTTCTTCATCCAAAGTGCCAGAAGAGCGCATGATGCTTATGCAAGATGCTTCATAACCAGAAGAAACCAGAGAATGAAATCATAAACAAAGCAAAGACCAGCTTTGATAGATACCCGAGTTGGCTCTTGGCAGACTTCAGCACTGGGCATCACATTGACAACAAACCACAGAGAAATAGGGCAATGCCAGTGGTCAGTTTATAGCTTAGCCTATGTTTGCATGGCTTGGTTCATTTGATGCACTCGATGTTCTGGTGCCTGGAGCATGCTGACCCATCGAGTAGCCTCACTGGTTCTGTTTACAGAACATGTGAGGCTAAATGTGGTGGGACTGTTGGCAGGCATAGCCCTGGTGAGCTGTGTGCCTGGTTGAGAGGGTCCTCGCCCTTCTTCAGATCGGGACATTCTATCCCCACTGTGGAAAACATCACCCTTCCTTTCTGTGCCTTTGTTTCTTCCCTGAATATTTCTCCTCTTCTTCTTTTCCCATAACTGCTCTCCATTACATCACTCTCCTCCCTTTTCAAAGCATTAGTTTGGATTTTTTTATTGTTATGTATGGAGTTCTATTTCCGGTCCTCCAGACTGGACATCCTCCTAGTGGGCAGATGGGTCTATGACAATTCGCTTCAGCCAACTCACCATGGCCAACTCGCTGCAGGACAACTCGCCACAGCCAATTCACCATGGCCAACTCACCACGGCCAACTAACCATGGTCAACTCACCACAGCCAATTCACTATGGCCAACTCACCATGGCCAACTCACCACAGCCAATTCACCATGGCCAACTCACCATGGCCAACTCACCACAGCCAATTCACCACGGCCCACTCACCATGGCCAACTCACCATGATCAACTCACCATGGCCAACTCACCATGGCCAACTAACCATGGCCAACTCACCACAGCCAACTCACCACGGCCAACTCACCACAGTCAATTCACCATGGCCAACTCACCACAGTCAATTCACCACAGCCAACTCACCATGGCCAACTAACTATAACCAACTCACCACAGTCAGCTCATTATGGCCAACTAATCACAGTGAACTCACCATGGCTAACTCACCACAGCCAATTCACCACAGTCAGCTCACCACAGCCAATTCACCATGGCCAACTCACCATGGCCAACTAACTACAGCCAACTCATCACAGTCAACTCACTATGGCCAACTAATCACAGTGAACTCACCATGGCCAATTCACCATAGCCAACTAACCATGGTCAGCTCACCATGGCCAACTAACTATAGCCAACTCACCACAGTGAACTCACTATGGCCAACTAATCACAATGAAATCACCATGGCCAACTCACCACGGCTAACTCGCCATGGGACAACTCCCTGCAAGACAAGAGTTACGTTAATATCAAAGAAACGGTGCAATAAGGCCATTAAACAAAGGATGCAAAAGGAGCGGCAGAATGAAATGTGAATGGCAAACATTAAAATAAGTTTTTTTAAAAATGTTAAATAACTAAATTGAATTGTTAAATTGTCCCGCGGTCAGTTGTCCCATAGCGAGTTCATCGTGGCGAGTTGGCGGAGGTGAGTTGTCCCATTCTGTGGGCAGACTCTGGGGTTACTACTAGAAGCCGAGGCCTCAGATAAGTACTCCATGGCAAAAGAAATACATCCGCCTGTCCTGAGTGAGCTGCTAAAGCACAAGAACAAAACAGTGGTGGGATTCAGCCGGTTCGCACCACTTGGGGAGAACCGGTTGTTAACTTTCTGAGCAGTTTGGCAAAGAAATCATTAGGGCAGAGAACCGGTTGTTAAATTACTTGAATCCCACCACTGGAACAAAGGTATGTTCCAATGCCACCCAATTCCAAGCATCCAATTCTGATGTAAGCAGGCAAGATTCGTCCCTTGCCATCCCCATCTGCAGCTGGCATTCCAGTTTTTTCGTCTCCTTCCTAAGGGATGGACCCAGTAAATCTGGGAGTTTTCCCAAGAGGCACAGCCGAGTACATCTGAAGATCGTTTTCAAAGTGAACTCCAGTAAAAAGGGCATTTGCCCTATAAATCTGTCAGCAAAAGCTTCCTGAAAATCCTGCACGGACTTCTCTTCCCCTCTGTTCTTTGCAAAGACTCCATCTGCTGCCACAACAGCGGCGAGACGGCAATCTTTAATCCAAGCTCAGGAAACCGCCCAGCCCATGTTCCTCAACTCTTCCTCGACACAATTGAACTACAAGTTGAGAGGGGAGAAATCATTTTTCTCCTGAAATCTCACCAAAGGGAGTGGTATTTGAAATAAAACTAGTTCACCTTTCCTTCTAGCACGATTGGCAAACATTCGGTTTTTCCCAGTCCCCTCCCAGTTTAAATTAGAGGATTGCTCCAGTTGCAACGCTTGGAAAGGGATCGGTTTTATCAACATGAAATGATAAATCTACATCCTCTTAGAAGGCAACACCTTGTCTATGCCTGAGTCACCGTTTCTCAGAAAAGAGAAGAAATTTCAGCAATGGGAACTCTGGTTGTTTCTCTGGGTTGGAGCGGAGGAGTAAATTGGTGGTTATCTGGAACCAGGTCAACTGGAAAAGTGAAATTAACCACACACAGCTGCAACAGGCATACTCCATTGTAAATACTAGCTAAGGTAACACACAAATTAACTTTCAACTGGCAACAACAATTAAGTTGTTCAATAATATTAAACATATGATTGCAGAATGTAAGCCGTTCCAACTGCCTTTTGCAATTGACTGGTGGTGATTTTGTTAATGCCAATGGAGTTCAAGTGGTGCTCCAGCTGTTTTGGGATTGCAACGTGCCTCTGACTATTGGTATTATTATGGTTCATCGCTTAAACAGTCAGATGTTCAGACTGGATTTGGCATTTTATCTACCTATCAAGACCTTTCCAAGGACTTGGGACAGGCAGACGCCAATAGAGTTCAAGTAGTGTTCCAGATGTTGTGAAATGATGATGATGATGATGATGATGATGATGATGATGATGATGATGGTTGGTCACAGCCAGCCAGATGCTCAGACTGGATTTGGTATTTTTGTCCACCTATCGAGTCGTTTCCAAGAGTTGGCATAGACAGATATTGTTGTTTGATGGTATTGAAGATATCATTGCAGGATATAAGATGTTTCAAGGAAAGCTTGATTTGTTTTACTGGTTCCACCCTGCTCCTTCTCCTTCTCTCTGTCTTCCTTCTCCTCCTTCTCCTTCTCCTCCTTCTCCTCCTTCTCCTGTCCTTCTTCTTCCAACCTGCCTTCCACTGAGGATCTGTATACTGCACGAATCAAAAAGAGGGCTGTGAAAATATTTACAGACCCCTCGCATCCTGGACATAAACTGTTTCAACTCCTACCCTCAAAACGACTCTATAGAGCACTGTACATCAGAACAACTAGACACAAGGACAGTTTTTCCCCGAATGCCATCACTCTGCTTAACAATTAATTCCCATGACACTGTCAAATAATTTACTAACACTGTATTACTATTATTATTATTCTCTTCCTTATTAGTATCTATCTCTTCCCACTTATTACTATAACCATGTTGCTTGTATCTTTCAATTTATATTGTTTTTATTTGTTTCCTAGTACAATTTGATAGCTTATTAGTAACCTTGACTATCACTAAGTGTTGTATCTTTTTATTCTTGATGAATGTATTTTATTCTCCTTATGTACACCGAGAGCATATGCACCTAAGACAAATTCCTTGTGTGTCCAATCACACTTGGCCAATAAAGAATTCTATTCTAGTCTTTTTCTTCTCCTTCTCCTTCTTGCGGTATGAAAATGTGTACAGGAAAGATCTTGGATTTGCCTGATTGTATCCATATGGATTGTTGGTCACAAGTTGATGCTTTGTTCATTTTCAACTCTTTACGTATCAGTTTTTAGACACAGTAATCCCTGCTTTCTAATTGGTATAGAAGCAATTATGTCCTAGAATAAGACCAGTATAATAACTGATGTATATACAGTGCATGCCAGTGGTGGGATTCAGCCGGTTCTCTCCAGATTGGGCGAACCGGTAGTGGCGACTGCGGGAAGCTCCGCCCACCTGCCTGGACATAATGCACAAGCACGGTGCATCAGTAGTGGGTTGCCCCCAGTTCGCACCGGTTCTATAGAACCGGTAGTAAAACCGGTGAGAGGCTCCGCCCACCGACCCCACGTCATCAGAATGCTTCTGCGCATGCACAGAAGAGCGCATACATGGCCCCGTTGCAAACTGGTAGTAAAGGTAAGTAGAACTCACCCGTGCTGTGCATACACAGAGGATGTGCGAGTAAGCAAAGCGAGCGAGCTTACAGTACGTGCTCACATTTGTAAACCGGTAGGGAAGGGAAGTGAATCCCACCTCTGGTGGATACACATATATTTCAAACATGTTTCTTAAATTGAGTGGGAAGTGATATTTGATATGTATGTGGGTAAAGGTTCCAGTTAAAGGAAACCTTAAATCTATTTATTTTTAGAACTTAAAACATTCCAGTTACTCAGATTAAAACAAAACAGAAGCAGATTCTTTTACAGATCCTTTAATAATAAAAACAGAATCATAGTAACCGTTCTGGACAATCCTTAGTAGGTTCTTGTTTTACTAAGTATGAGTAATACCGTATGGAGCTATTGTAGAGCAGTTACAAAGGAATTTAAAAAATGTAAGCCATTTCTTCATTATTGGTTCGAAGCACACCAATCCCTCCTCACAGGAATGTCTGCATATAAATCTAATGGATATATATATATAATGGTTACACTATTCTGGCAACCATGTTGATTTTTGAAAGTTTGGTCCAAGCTTTAAAAAAAAAAAGTCTAGGACAACTCGTCATGGCCACGAGACAAGAGTTACACTAATATTGAAGAAATGATAGAATAGAGAATCACTGAAGAAAAAATGCCGAAGGAGGAGGGGCAAAATAAAATGTAAGTGACAAAAATTAAAATAAATTTAAAATGCTTTTAAAAATTTAAAAAAAAAAGCCTCTGATGATTGCACGGTTCAGCTGGGCAATGGTGGTGGTGGGGGGCAGGGATTTTTGTTACCGGTTCTCTGAACCACTCGCCTCCATCACTACCGGATCGGGCGATCCGGTCTGAACCAGGAGCATTTCACCCCTGGATATAATGCAATTCTTTCTCACATTTTCTTCCAGGGAAATTCCTAGGCATTGCTGATTTAAATATATGAGATTGGGCAGAGTGACAACTCTTGGTAATGAAAAGCCAGGCATCTGCTGGGATCTTGTTTGGCTAGGACATTTGATTAAGAGGCAGAAGCTGTTGAGTGATGCAGGAGCTCACTTCTTTGGGCGCACGGAGTGGCTATGGCTGACGACAGCTCCCTCCTTTTAAAACAACCCGTGCTACCAGATTCCTTCCCATTTTTTCGCTATCCCGGTTTAACATACATCTCTCCTACACGAACTCCCAGTAGTGGAAGTGGTTTAATGTTGGAGAACCTGTTGGGCAGCTTCTCCTTTGCCAAAAACGTCTCCGCTGACATCAGAGCTGGGGGCCAGGTGAGCAAGGAGAGGGATTTGTGGCAGGCAAGAAATCCACCATATTTTCTCCTCCCCCACCCCCACCCCACCCCCAAAAGAGCCAAAAGGCTCTTTTTAACATGTATCTAAACAACTGTGAATAATCACATACTTAGCGTGCATTTACTTTCCAGATCTATTTTTTTTTAAAAGATAAATGGAAATAGAGTGCCCCGCCCAACTTCTGCATTAATTACAACTCCGTGACTTGCTGCAATCCTGCATGAGCTTTGTTCACAACCACCGTGTAAAAAGGTGTCTGGTAAACCCTAGTGGGGTGAGTAAAAGGCCACTTCCTCACGTGGCTGGTTGTGTCTTTGCAAGCGGCCTGATTGTCGTGTCTCTGTTTGCATACATGGACGTGCTTCATTCACATTGCGGTCCCAGCAATTGTGTGATCTGTGCAAGGACACACAGAATCGTCCAAGGAAAGTCCTCAGAAAGGACTGGCCCCTGCTTTCCAGAGGACACAGCTGTATCCCAGAGATCACAGCTGCTTTGTTCACATCGCTTGCTCTGGAAAGAGGCCCCTTTAAGTGTGGAGTTTAGGTAGTTCGATGACCACAATTGAGCCCAAAATTTCTGTCGCTAAGCGAGACCTTTGTTAAGTGAATTTTGCCCCATTTTATGACCCAGTACTTGAGTGAATCTCTGCTCTTGTTAAATTAATTTGGTCACCACACTATAAAAAAAGACTCTAGAAAGAGTGCAGAGAAGAGCAACCAAGATGATGAGGGGACTGGAGGCTAAAACATACGATGAACGGTTGCAGGAACTGGGCATGGCTAGTCTAGTGAAGAGAAGGACCAGGGGAGACAGGAGAGCAGTCTTCCAATATTTGAGGGGCTGCCATAGAGAGGAAGGGGATCAAGCTATTTTCCAAAGCACCTGAAGGCCAGACAAGGAATAATGGATGGAAACTGAACAAGGAGAGATTCAACCTAGAAATAAGGAGAAAGAACAGAAGTTGCCTTCAGAAGTTGAAAAAGCTTCACTGGAAGCTTTTAAGAAGAGACTGGACTGCCCTCTGTCAGAAATGGTGTAGGGTCTCCTGCTTTGGTGGGGGAGTTGGACTAGATGACCTACAAGGTCCCTTCTCACTCTGTTAATCTGTAATAACATGATTGTTAAGTGAATCTGGTATTCCCGTTGACTTTGCTTGTCAGGTTGCAAAAGAGGATCACATGTGCAACCATCATAAATATGAGGCAGTTGCCAAGCATCTGAATTTTGATCACCTGACCATGGGGATGCTACAATGGTTGTAAGCGCGAAAAGCGGACTCATAAGTCACTTTTTCCAGTGCTGTTGTAACTCTGAACAGTCACTAAATAAACTGTTATAAATCAAGGACTTCAACTGCAATCTATGGCCATCTTCGTCCATACTGTAGGTTCCTTACATTTGAGCATGGGAGGGAGCTGGATTTGAGCCCATCACTGTAAAGAAGTGGAGAGTCAGTAGAGAAAGTCTCTAGAAAGAGTGCAAAGAAGAGCAACAAAGATGATTAGGGGCTGGAGCCTAAAACATAGGAAGAATAGGTGCTGGAATTGGTTATGTCTAGTCTAGTGAACCATAAGGAAGACTGAGCGCCAAAGAATTGAAGCCTTTGAACTCTGGTGCTGGAGAAGACTCCTGCGAGTCCCTTGGACTGCAAGGCAATCCAACCGGTCAGTCCTAGAGAAGATCAACCCTGACTGCTCTTTAGAAGGCCAGATCCTGAAGATGAAACTCAAATACTTTGGCCATCTAATGAGAAGGAAGGACTCCCTGGAGAAGAGCCTAATGCTGGGAATGATTGAGGGCAAAAGAAGAAGGGGACGGCAGAGAACGAGGTGGCTGGATGGAGTCCCTGAAGCAGTCGTCGTGAGCTTAAATGGACTCCAGAGGATGGTAGAGGACAGGAAGGCCTGGAGGAACGTTGTCCATGGGGTCACAATGGGTCGGACACAACTTCGCAACTAACAACAACAAAGTCAAGGACTGCCTGCACTATTTTCTCCTGCGACCTAATTTTATTTACAAGATTCATATCCTGCCTTTATTTGGTGCAACTCAAGGTGGCATTATGCAGTACGCATAGTGATCCGCCCATTCTTATTTCCCCGACAACAACAGCAACCTTGCAAAGCGAATTGGGCCGAGAGAGAGTGACTGGCTGAAAGTCACCCAGCCAACTTTCATGCCTAGGGGAAGATTAGAACCCCTCCTAGTTCCTCATTCAGCACTTTCAGCTCTTCACCAAACTGGCTCTCGGTGGTATTTGTACGAGGGTGTTAATTAAAGGAGCAATTCCGCTTGGGAGGAAAAAGACAATCCTGACTGCGGATACTCTGAAATGTAAGGAGATGATATTGCAGATCATGGTATCCAACAAATCTGGCTTTCCCCATGGACTTTGCTTCTCAGAGGTTGCTTGGAAAGATCGCAAATGAAGATCATCTGAAGTGGTGTAGGGTTTCCTACCTAAACAGGGGGTTGGACTAGAACAGCGGTCACCAACTGGGGGTCCGTGGACCACTGGGAGTCCACAAGAAAATTTTGGTGGTCCGCAGAAAAATTATTTGCGTTTTTATATTGCACTAAATCAGGGGTCCTCAAACTACAGTCCCTGGGACGGATACGTGCAATGAACGTTTGTGTTGCTGCAGAGAGTCTCCCGCTTCGGGATCTTTTTGTGCAGGTCGGAGGGGGGGCAGAAATTCCGACTTGGGGTCTGCTTCGGACTCCTGGTGTGGGGCTTTGGGCGAAGGCTGGAGGGAAGTGCCACTGGTGGCAAAGAATTGGCCTTGTTCCAGTGGGATTGCCTCATGGCCTGGAACTGGCTGACCATCTCAGCACGCTGAGCCTCCAGGCACTGGTACCTGGCCTTGCACTCCCACAGGACTTCCCTCTACTTGGACAGCCTATGCTCATAGTCCTCAGTGAGGTGCTTCTGCTGAGCCTCTTTCTTGGCCAGATTCAATTTGAACTGAGCCAACTGTTTTGCCAACTGTTTCTCATAGTGGCTGCTTAGCTCCAACAACAATCCAGCAGGTTCTGACAGGTTCTGGAGAACCGGCAGCGGAAAGTTTGAGTCGTTCGGAGAACCGGCAATTACCACCTCTGGCTGGCCCCAGAATAGGGTGGGAATGGAGATTTTGCAATAGCCTTCCCCCAGGAGTGGGGAGGGGAATGGGGATTTTGCAGTATCCTTCCCCTGGAGGGAGGTGGGAATGGAGATTTTGCAGTATCCTTCCCCCAGGAGTGGGGAGGGAATGGGGATTTTGCGGTCTCCTTCCCCTGGAGTGGGATGCAAATGGAGATTTTGCAATATCTTTCCCCTGCCATGCCCACCATGCCACGCCTACCAAGCCACACCACGCCCACCAAGCCACGCCCACAGAACCGGTAGTAAAAAAAATTGGATTTCACCAGTGGTAGGAAGGAAATAGTTTTGTCACCTGTTGCACTTCCTCCAGCAGTGAAATTTTCAGCCGGTCCAACTGGAAAGGCTGCTGAAAGTCCCTAGAACTGAGAAGCCTCCATCTTATCGTCCTAACTCTCCAGAGGGAAAAGGCCATCCTCCGGTTGTTTGCATTGTTGAGTTGTGGTTTTCCCACTATAAATACCCATGTGTGGTTAGAAAGAGGGGGAGAGAGAGAGAGAGAGAGAGAGAGAGAGAGAGAGAGAGAGAGAGAGAATTAAAAGACAAACAAACAAAAACATTTCACTCTGCTACCAGTGGGAGAGAGAAATCATAGCCTCGGGGCAAAGACCTGTAATTAAAGTCTTTCTCCTCTGAAAGGAATAACCAGTTGAACTCCAAAATGACAGCATACCGAAAAGGCTATTATCAGCTTCTCACGTAATGGAATTTTTTTGCATCAACAGAAAAGTAGAAATGCTTCGAATTACCTGAATTCTAGAGAACGGAGACTTTTTTCCTCTATTAGGAAATCTGGCGGCCCTTTCAACCATCTTGGGCAAGACGTTTATCCGGATTCAACATTTCTAGTCCTCACCTTTCAACGTTTGGTCCATTTCCAACCTCTTGGTGTCTAACCTTAAAGCTAACACTGTCCCAATTTGATTGGATCAATAGTTTGTCTGATGGGCTATGGAAGGACACTTCGATTCCTACCATGGACGAATGGCTGCAGAAGCTGGTGGTGTTGGCTGAAATGGCAAAATGAACTATTTTGATTGAAGAAAAGAATATAAGTACTTTTGTTTCCAATATGGAGACCGCTTCTGAATTTTGTACTTGAAGTGGAAAAGATTTTGGGTTGTACGGATTAGATTGAATAGTTCTTTACCGAAATGGCTTGTTTATATTATTATCAAAAAGCCAAAAGTTGAGATTTGATGCTAATGCTTTATTTTACTGCAACAGAGTGTTGGAAGAAATGTCCAACTAGGTTCAGTTCCACGTGGGGAGAAAGACACTGGAAACATGGACTGACACTGGAAAGACACTTAAAATGATGTTTAATGGTGGACAGGACCACATGGTTTTGAAGTCCTGGGCAAAAAGACAAGTAATACTGAGAGTGCCTGGGTTTTATGCCCTCTCTGGGCTTTTGAATCTGAGCTTGTATTGATGATTGGTTGTCAGACTCCCATGGGACCATGCAGGGGTAACTTTGTAGATTGCCTGTGTCCCAGGCTTGGTTGAGCCTTGCTGGGTGATGATGTAATGAAAGGGCTTTGGGCAATTCCTACTATGGCTCCGCCCGAAAGAGGTAGATCTTTGTTATGTAGAATAGACTGCCTCATGCCTTAATGGCCCATTGACAAAAGTGGGGGGGGGACTGAGTTTCTGCCTCCCTTTTAGGGGAAATATTTTGCCCTTTTAACATTTCCAAAAATATCTCATTTTCCTAGGAGAGGGGTGGGTGCTAACTTCCTACAAGAGAAAGTCAGAAGTTAATGTTTCTTTTTCTTTTTTTCCCCTACTCTTCCTTGCTTCTCTTCCCCCTCTTCCTCCCCACCGTTCTCCTATTTGCTTTTGGATTTTGTATCTTATTTTATCTTACAACTCAATAAAAATGTTAAACGACAAATAGCTCCATCCGATTGAACATCCCGATTCCTTCAATAGCCAACTTGCCGATATCAGAAACCCATAAAAAGGGAATGGACGCATCGGTTTGTTTCTTGGCTGCTGCTCCATCACCTTCTGAGTGTGATTCGAAATGCTGGTTGTTAACTTATAAAGCACTACAGATAGGCCTCGACTTATAACCATCCCTTTGCTGACCATTCAAAGTCACAACAGCACGAAAAAAAGGGACAGGACAGTTCTTCAAAAGCCATGGCAGCATCCCCTCTTGGTCATGTGATCAAAATTTGGATGCTTGGCAATTGGCTCACACGGATGATGGTTGTGGTGTCCCGGGGTCATGTGATTTTCTGACAAGCAAACTTTAAGACTTGCGGACTTCAACTTTAAGACTTGTAGATGTCAACCCCTAGAATTCCTCAGCCAGAAGTTGGCTGAGGAACTCTGGGAGTTGAAGTCCGCAAGTCTTAAAGTTGCCAAGGTTGGAGACCCCTGCTCTACAAGGTCATCTGGGTTTCCATGCAGAGTGTAGGAGATGACAAGGCTTATCCTGAGGGAGAGGTGAAACGTGTCATCAGTCATGAGTCTCCTTGTGCCTGCAAGAGCTTTAAGTCCTGCCCACCTTGAATGCCTTCTTAATTTCTGCTCATTTCCCTTGACCGTTAGTAGCTCAGATTTTTGTAGAGAGCTTAAGCTTGCAACAAATCTTTATACTCATTTGAACCAGAGGTGGGTTTCAGCAGGTTCTGACCAGTTCTGGTAGCGGAAATTTTGAGTAGTTCAGAGAACCGGTAAATACCACCTCTGACTGGCCCCGCCCCCATCTATTCTCTACCTCTCAAGTCCCAGCTGATCGGGAGGAAATGGGGATTTTGGAGAAACCTTCCCCTGTCACGCCTACCAAGCCACGCCCACAGAACCGGTAGTAAAAAATATTGAATCCCACCACTGCAACCATGTTACCGACTTAACAACTGCAGTGATTCACTTAACAACTGTGGTAAGGAAGGTGGTAAAATGGAGCAAAATTCACTTAATAACTGTCTCGCTTAAGCACAGAAATGTTGGGCTCAATTGTGGTCATATGTCGAGGATTATCTAGGGCAGTGATGGCTAATCTTTCTGCCGTTGCATGCCAAAAGCGGGGGTCGCGGAGGGGGGGTCGTGCGCATGCATGCCCACACCCATAATTCAATGCACCCTCCCCCAAGCATGTGCACACGACCCCCCCCCCCCACGCTCCCCACACTTTTGGCATACAATGGTACAGTGGGCCTGATAGGCCTGTTTTTCGCCCTCCCCAGGCTCCAGAGGCTCTTTTGGAGCCTGGGGAAGACAAAAACGGCCTTTCCCATCTCCCCTCGAGGCCCCCCCAAAAGCCCTCTGGAGGCCAGAGACAGCCTGTTTCCCGACTTCTGGTGGGCCTGGAATGCCCAAAAATCAGCTGGCCGGTGTGCACATGTGCGCTGGAGCTAAGTTAGGGCAATACTCGCGTGCCCACCAATATGGCTCCGCGTGCCACTTGTGGCACACGTGCCATAGGTTCGCCATCACGGACCTAGGGCCTGGTTACTTGAGGGACCATCAACCTTCCATAGCATCTGCCCAAGCTGTTTTGATCCTGCACTGTTCCTTTAATTAAACATGGTCATCTCTCAGAATCTGGGAAGTCTGCCTTCTCTGAAGCACTTCCTTCCCACCGGAATGGGGCTTTCCCCCCACCCCCGCTCCCCAAGATCTGGATGACACCCCCCTGCTGTTTTTCAGAAGATCCTTGAACACCTGGCTGTTTGCCCAGGAGGGGGAGGGAAACCCCTTCTCACTTCATTGCACTTGCCAGCTTTTACCTTTTATTGATTTTATTGTCATTTCTTAGATTCTTGCGAGCTTCCCAGAGTTGTTATTGTTGTTATTGTTGTTATTTACTCGGTGGCATTATGACTTTGACATTGCCAAACCCCACGAGCTCTGTCCCTTCCATCAATTTGCAACAGCATCAGCCTTCCCTCCCATTAATGGAGATTCAACGGCGCAATGACTTTGAGAAGATAGGTGTCGCAGAAGCTGCTTTCCACCTCATGACTGAACAAGGTTCCTTGGCACAAAACCCCCCCCCCAAAAGACACAAATTATTTGCATACAGTCGGGGGAGCTGTTTGCAAAAAAAGAAAAAGGAAGTCTAGAAGGATATTGCATCCAAAAATGATTGCAATAGTACAGATGGACTTTTTTTGGCGGGAAACAATTCCCAAAACTGCAAAGCAGTGCAGAAACGGAAAACGGATAAATATATGCTTGAAAAATGGATATATGTTCAGGGGAAAAAACCCCTCCATCTCCATCTCTTTGGTTTAAGGCAGACAAAAGATTTCATGTCAAGCTATCCTTCCATCTAGAAAGAACGGGAGTTTGCTGCCTCCTCTTTGAAATTGCTGATGTGTCACTGGATCGTTGCCTGATATATATATATATATATATATATATATATATATATATATATATATA
>WNWU01000076.1:1361446-1386142 GCA_012654045.1 Ptyas mucosa
AGGAAGGAAGGAAGGGGAAAGGAAGGAGGAAAGGAGGGAGGGAGGGAAGGAAGGAAGGGGAAGAAGGAAAAGAAGGAGGGAGGGTAGGGAAGGGAAGGGAAGGAGGAAAGGAAGGAGGGAGGGAGGGAAGGAAGGAAGGGTAGGAGGGAAGGAGGGAGGGAAGGAAGGAAGGAAGGAAGGGGAAGGGAAGGAGGGAAGGAGGGAAGGAGGGAAGGAAGGAAGGAAGGAAGGAAGGAAGGAAGGAAGGAAGGAAGGAAGGAAGGAAGGCAGGCTCTGACTTCCAGAAAATTTAAAAAAGACATTTCCATACTTTTTATTGGACTGCTGCTAATAAAACAAGGAAACTGAATTCTCTCAAGAATGTCATCTGGCTACACAAAAAAGCACTGTATAGCAGATTGCCGGTGCACACAGGACATGAAAACAGCCCCAAAATGTAAGCTGGAAAATGCAATACACAGTATCCATACTTACTTTTCTTGCTAAATAGAATGCCAAATTATCGCTAAAGCACCTTAAAAGATGGGAGCTCAACCTTCCTTGGTTGTTTATTTGGAACGTCATTGTTCCTTCTTACTTCAAAAATAGTACTTGAATTTTTAAAAGAAGCAAAGGTCTATTTAATTCATTAACTTAAATCCCTTCTCGACCAATATAAAACAGCAGCCGAAAGAAAATAATCCAGGAGAAGATGTCATCTATCTTAAAAGTTGCTTATGAGCCTTTTATTGTTCCACACAAGATAAGAACGGAGAATGAGATCTCCGCCTCACCGTTTAGCAAACCAACAACATGATTAAGTGTTCTTAATTCCCCAGATTTAATACTGCAGGATAAAGTGAACAGGGAATCTTATTTTCCTTTTATGATGTGACCAATGTAAGCTCCAGAGAATCTGCATTTTTATTGAATCAGCACTTGAGGAGATGATCTGGAATTAGCACCCTTTGGCCACAAGATCTTTAGGGCTGAGAACAATCATCAGCTCTTATTTTAATTCATCGGGTAGACTTTCCATCTCAAAAAGTGGGATCTCTTGAACTGTTCACTCTATTTACTTACAAAACCACCCTATCCTTCTCTTCCTTTACTGACACTTTTTACATTTTCTAACAAACCATTGCTTCCCGAACTATGGTTATTGAATAAACCATAATAGGTGGGATTTAGATGTACTAACTCATAAATCATGGTTTAGAAATCAAGTGGCTGGATTCATGTCACATACCAGTGCAAAACCAAGTACTATTATGATTAAACATCATATACAGCTCACGCAGTGAATCATATACCTTAAGACGCTGAGCTTGTCAATCAAAAGGTCGGCAGTTCAGCGGTTCGAGTCCCTAGCATCGTGTAACGGGGTGAGCTCCTGTTACTTGTCCCAGCTTCTGCCAACCTAGCAGTTCGATAGCACCTAAAAAATGCAAGTAGAAAAATAGGGACCACCTTTGGTGGGAAGGGAACAGTGTTCCGTGCGCCTTTGGCGTTGAGTCATGCCGGCCACATGACCACGGAGACGTTTTCGGACAGTGCTGGCTCTTCGGCTTTGAAACGGAAATGAGCACCGCCCCCTAGAGTCGGGAACGACTAGCACATATGTGCGAGGGGAACCTTTACCTTTACAGTGCTAACCCAGGCTGCGAACTGTGCATTCTGTCCTGCAGTTAACATATTAACCCAACCACCTTACAGCCATAATCCAAAGACAGAAACATTGTTGAAGTTGCACATAATTAAGTCTTTCAAAATATCCTAGAATGGAAAATCCCCTTATCTTGAGGTACACTACCACGGTTTCTATTTATTTATTTATTTATCGAAAAATAATTACAGTGCTTTTTGAAGGTGCCCTTTCAATTAATGATGGGGAGAGGAGCTTTTATTTGGAGTAAAGTACTTAAAAGATATTCAATTCTTTTAAAAAAAATACCTCTTATGGGCTCCAATACTGTTGGATATTAGCTAGTGCACACACCAAGATGAATAGAACCAGGAGGAAAAAGAGAGATTAACTGGCCCTCGAAATATCAAAGGGAGAAACAGTTTGCTTCAAAGTTGATTCTAAATAGCCCTGTCTATCCCTTAAGGCGTGAGTTTTATAAATATTTGTATGCTTATAAATGGGAATATTAAGATATGATTCCCTCCTGAGGTTGCAATTAATCATGAAGAGGCAGCTATGGTCTGGAACGTAAGACAACTTAAAAACACCTGCAGGACTCTTGCAGAGATCCTGTTCCATACCACAACACCTGATTTTATGGCTATATTGCAATGACCTTGGTGAACCAGCCAAACACTCTTTTGCACCTGTATTTGCACAACGCGTCACTGTACCTAATCTCGGAGTGGGAGGCACACACACCCATGGGAGCACCCGGTAACCTTTCCCTTATCTTGCATACCTTGGAGCAAGGAGACATGTCACAGGTCTAACCATCTGTCTAAAACGTCCTTGCTCTGGAGGCCTGTGGCTTATCTCCTCTCCCAGCAAGCATACGCAGATGCTCGCGAGCATTGAGCACCAGACAGTCCTTGACTTATGACCGCAACGGAGCGCAAAATTTATGTTGCCCAGTGAGTGACCACGGGGATGCTGCAATCGTCAAATCGGTGTGCAAAACGGCCACTTTTTTCGGTGCCGTTGTAACTTTGGTCACTAAATGAACTGTGATTAAGTGGAGGACTTCCTATACCAGCTGAGCACTATTCTAGGAGTGTCCAACAACCTTGGCAACTTTCAGACTTGCGGACTTCCAACTTCCAGAATTCTGGCTGGGGAATTTAAGACCTGTGGATTTCAACTCCCTTAGCTGGCTGGCTGGCTGGGGATTTCTGGGAGTTGAAGTCCACAAGTCTTAAAGTTGCCAAGGGTGGACACCATTGCTGTAGTCCAGTGTTTCTCAACCTTGGAAGCTTGAAGATGGGTGGACTTCAACTCCCAGAAATTCTGGGATTCTGGGAGTTGAAGTCCACCCATCTTCAAGCTTCCAAGGTTGAGAAACACTGCTGTAGTCCATGGGAAATGACATCATGGTCCACTCTTAATGATGTCACAGGACTCTGCTCAAAGACCAATGCCTGCCAGCCAACGCGGCATAGTCCTTGCTGAAAACCAGCCACATAAGCAAAGGGACAGATATAATATTCAACCCCTCCCCAAAGAAAATCAACATAGCGAGAGGCCCCTTCGAGCCAATTTACACATAAATTGCACCGCTGCCTTGTAAACAAGCCTCCTGCCAACTCCTGCCACCTCATCAAATAGATTTTAAACTTTTAACAGGTGGCCAACATGCCCCAAACTCCATTTGTTGGGTCAATACTAACAAAGTACACAGGCAGGAGCAGTTTGGCTTGGTGGGGTGAGCCTGGCAATGCATTCGTTCTCCTGGAAGGAACTCCCAGCAATGAGGGGAGCCTTCTGTTCCTCGTTCCCCTGTTTTTGCTTCTACCTGGCAACCGAGCAGGCAGTTTGGGATTTTTCTTTGCCACTTTTTGTTCACTGAATCGCTGCCGTTGTTAAGTTAGTAACACGGTTGTTAAGTGAATCTGGTGTCCTCCTGGACTTTGCGTGTCAGGAGGTCGCAAAAGGAGGACCCCATGAAGATGGGGGCTCCTTCCCAGCTGCTGACTTGTAGCCTCAATTTATTTATTTGTTTGTTTGTTTGTCAGATTTATATGCCCCCCTTCTCCCGAAGGACTCAGGGCGGCTCACAACACTAAAACAACCCGACGATAGATAAAGATTAAATAATATTAGAAACCAATTTAAAATCCCCAAATCCCCAAGTTAAAATCCACGGCAGATCTTTTTCATACGAAAAAGACAGCTCACCCAGTAAAGATAGTCCTCGACTTACGACCACAACGGACACCAAAAAATTCTGTTGTTAAGTGAAACATTTGTTTTGCCCCCCCCCCCCCCCAATTTTACGACCTGTCTTGCCACAGGTGGTTAAGTGAATCACTGCAGCTGATAAACTAGTAAACCTGGTTGTTAAGCGAATCTGGCTTCTTCCCCGTTGACTTGGCTTGTTAAAAGGTCACAAAAGAGGAACGACCGGACACCGTGACACAGCAATGGTCATAAGTATGAATCAGTTGCCGAGCATCTAAATTTCGATCACATAATCATGGGGAATAGCTACAAAGGTCATAAGCGTGCAAGCTTTTTTTCAGCGCCGTTGTAACTTTGAATGGTCACTAAATGAGCTGTTGTAAGTCGAGGACTACCTGTAACAGATCTCTAAACTACCTGGCCTTATCAATGAACCAAAACCCAACACTACTTATACAATACCAGCCTTTTCTCAAAGGTGGGGTTTGCTTTTTTTTCTCCAAAAGACAGCTGGAGTTTCTTGAAGATTTCCTTTTCAAGCAGCTTCTTCCGAACCGAACCGAAGAGAACCGAGGAAGCTTCTTGGATGAGAAGCAAAACGTTTTCAAAAAAAAAGAAACAGGGCTCCAGAATCCATGCTAGCTGGGAATTCTAGGGTGGCTGCAATCCAGGGAAGGTACCAAATCGAAGGATTTACACAGCTCCATTCATGTGCTAGGTGGCTCAGTGGTTAAGACACCGAGCTTGTCGATCAGAAAGGTCAGAAATGCGGCGGTTCGAATCCCTAGTACAGGTCTCCTGCCTGAGCAGGGGGTTAGGCTAGATGACCTCCAAGGTCCCTTCCAACTCTGTTACACCACGAAACGCCATCCCAAAAACAAAACAAGACCCTTTCCTAAGTCCCGGAGGAGGGAGCCCACAATGCACATTTTCGGAAGCGGGAGAGGGGTGTAAAAAACGCATGGGATCCCAGCCAAGGAAGGAGCGATTGCTACTTTGGGAGGGAAGAAAGCTTCGAGTAAACCCAAAGTAGCTCCAAACAGTTGCCGCCTTTAAAATCCAAAGTCGCGTCCAAGATCCCAGGTAGACTTTTGACGCCCCCCCAGATATATAAGTTAATTAAGGGATCCTTAAAGGAGTATCTCAGAGGACCTCCCCCCCCCGCTTCATTTCAGAGGTCCCACTCGCTTGGAGTCCAGGAAAAGAGCCTTGGTGGCGCAGCAGACTAAAGTGCTGTTAACTAGCACCCGCTGCCTGCAATTACTGCGAGTTCGAATCTCCCCAGGCTCAAGGTTGACTCAGCCTTCCATCCTTCCGAGGGAGGTAAAATGAAGACCCGGATTGTGGGGGCAATAAGCTGACTTTGTATAAAAAAAAGAACACCGCTTGGGGGGCCCCCCAAAACCCTACTAAGCAGGTATATACAAAAAAGTATGAAGGCTATTGCTTAACGGCATTGTAAGCCGCCCTGAGTCTCCGGAGAAAGGGCGGCATATCAATCGAATCAATCAATCAATCAATCAATCAATCAATAAAATAAATGAATAAATGAATGAAGGAATAAATAAATAAACAAACAAATAAACTAATAATAGTAATAATAATAACAACAATAACAACAACAATATTATTATTATTATTAATAATAATAATAATAATAATAATTTTATTTCTATACCGCCCTTCTCCCGAAGGACTCAGGGGGCTGTACAGCCTATTAAAAGCACAAGACAAACATCAATTAAAATTATTAAATAATTTGGCTCAATTTAAGACCCCAAAAATTAAAACACCCGATTTAAAATAAACCAATAATAAGAGATAGCAATCAAGCAAAGAGAAATCAAGGCTCTCTCCAGTGTTGGAGCGACCGGTTTAGGTAAAGCCACCTATTCCCCCCCCACCACCACCACCGGCTTGCAAAACCCCACGCACGTCTGTATGCGTGTCCGCGATGCCCGCTTGTTCCCGTGCGTGCGTGCGGGAGGAAACAAAACACGAGCGGCATGCCCCAAACCGAACCGGGATTGCGGCCAACACCCACCCACCCACCCACCCACCTACCGACCCGTCCGTCCATCCGTCCGTCCGTCTGTCTGTCTCCCGGGCTTTCCCCACCGACCCACCTCCGCAAAAAAAAAAAAAAAAAAGAAAAGAAACCCGCCGCCTTTTTCCTTCTGCTGCCCCCGTACATCCGCACCTCTGCTCCTCTTTGCTCCGCGGGGCCTCCGGGCCGTCTCCACCCACCCACCCATCTCGCAGCCTCCGGGAACAGCGGCGGGGAAGCGGAGCCTCCGTTCCAGACCCCCGACCCCCCCACACCCCCCCCACTAACCCCCCCCCCCCCACCCCTTCCCCCCCCCCCCCCCCTCCACCGGCCACCCCGGTTTTTTTCCCCCTCCCCACCGGGGAAAAAGCTACCCCCTTCTTTCCACCCCCCCTAAAAAAAACGGGGATCGGGACCCCTGGAGGGCTCCCCGGTCCGCTTCCGAAAGACCCCCCCCTCCCCAACTCAAGGGAAAAGTTTGGGCAAAACTTTTCTCTCTCTCTCTCCAGCCACGGGCCAACTTACCGCTCGGACGGAGGAAGGAGGGAAGGCGGGGGTCCTTCCCGGGTGCAGGCGAGCCTTTCAGGGGGGCAGCAAGTCGGGGCCCCCCCTCCGACCGCCCGGCGGCGGTCCCAGGTGTGTCCCCCTCTCTCCCCGCGCGCACACACACAAAAAAAAACCCCTCGACTCTCCTCCGCGGCCGCTGGAAACAATAGGCGAGCCACGCGCGCTCCTCCTCCTCCTCGGCTCAGAGTCCGGGCTCCATCGGCGGCGAAGGGAAGCCCTGCAAGCGGGAGAAGCTGCAACTCCGCCTTCCTTCCGCAGCGGCCGAAGGAAGGCAGGTGGGCGCGGGGAGAAGCGAGCGCGGAGCCCCGGCGCTCCGGAAGGGCTCTCCGGCGAGCAGAGCGAGAGAGAGGAGAGAGAGGAGAGCGAGCGAGCGAGCGCGGTGGCGGCGGCTGCTGCTGCTGCTTCCTCGCGCTCCGGTGCTGGAGGCAACTCACTCGGGCTCTCTCGCCCAGTCCGGCGGCGGAGAGCAGCCGTGGGGAGAGTGAGTCACTCCCACCCCGCCCGCCCGCCCGCCTGTCCGTCCGTCCGCCCGCCCTGCCGGCTCCGCCCCGCTGCCAGCCCCTCCTGCTGGGGGTCTTCTTGGGAGCTCCGGCGAAGGAACGGGCAAAAGGCAAGCGGGGAGCCCAGTCCCGAACCGAGCCTGGATCCCGGGTTGCCTTTCCAAAACCCCGTAGCCGCGGCGCGCTAATTACCACGCTGATGGAAGAGCTGCTGGGGAAGGGATGAGATCCAGCAGGTTCTGGAGAAACCGGTAGCGGAAATTTTAGAGCAGATCGGAGAACCGGCAAATGCCACCTCTGGCTGGCCCCAGGAGTGGGGAGGGAATGGGGATTTTGCAGTATCCTTCCCCCCAGGAGTGGGGAGGGAATGGGGATTTTGCAGTAGTCTTCCTCCCAGGAGTGGGGAGGGAATGGGGATTTTGCAGTAGTCTTCCTCCCAGGAGTGGGGAGGGAATGAGGATTTTGCAGTAGCCTTGCCCTGGAGTGGGGAGGGAATGGGGTTTTTGCAGTATCCTTCCCACCAGGAGTGGGGAGGGAATGGGGATTTGAGGAGGAGCCTTGGTGGCGCAGCGGACTAAAGTGCTGTTAAGTAGGACTTAGCTGCTAGCTGCCTGCAAATACTGAGAGTTCAAATCTCACCAGGCTCAAGGTTGACTCAGCCTTCCGTCCTTCCGAGGTAGGTAAAATGAGGACCCGGATTGTGGGGGCAATAAGCTGACTTTGTATAAAAAAGAACACCGCTTAGGGGGGGCCGAAAGCCCTACTAAGCAGGTATATACAAAAGTATGAAGGCTATTGCTTAACGCATTGTAAGCCGCCCTGAGTCTCCGGAGAAGGGCGGCATATAAATTGATCCAATAAATAAAGAAATAAATTTTGCAGTATCCTTCCCCTGGAGTGGAGTGGGAATGGAGATTTTGCAATATCCTTCCCCCAGGAGTGGGGAGGGAATGGGGATTTTGCAGTATCCTTCCCCCCAAGAGGGGGGGGGGATTTTGCAGTAGTCTTCCTCCCAGGAGTGGGGAGGGAATGGGTATTTTGCAGTATCCTTCCCCTGGAGTGGGGTGGGAATGGGGTTTTTGCAGTATCCTTCCCACCAGGAGTGGGGAGGGAATGGGGATTTGAGGAGGAGCGTTGGTGGCGCAGCAGACTAAAGTGCTGTTAAGTAGCACTTAGATGCCAGCTGCCTGCAAATACTGGGAGTTCAAATCTCACCAGGCTCAAAGTTGACTCAGCCTTCCATCCTTCCGAGGTAGGTAAAATGAGGACCTGGATTGTTGGGGGCAATTTGTATAAAAACTTTGTATAAAAAAGAACACCGCTTGGGGGGGCCGAAAGTCCTACTAAGCAGGGATATACAAAAGTATGAAGGCTATTGCTTAATGCATTGTAAGCTGCCCTGAGTCTCCAGAGAAGTACGGTATATAAATTGATCCAATAAATAAAGAAATAAATTTTGCAGTATCCTTCCCCTGGAGTGGGGTGGGAATGGAGATTTTGCAATATCCTTCCCCCAGGAGTGGGGAGGGAATGGGGATTTTGCAGTATCCTTCCCCCAGGAGTGGGGAGGGAATGGGGATTTTGCAGTATCCTTCCCTCAGGAGTGGGGAGGGAATGGGGATTTTGCAGTATCCTTCCCCCAGGAGTGAGGAAGGAATGGAGGTTTTGCAGTATCCTTCCCCTGCCATCCCCACCAAGCCACACCCACTAAGCCACACCATGCCCACCAAGCCACACCCACAGAACCGGCAGTAAAAAAAATTGGATTTCACCACTGATCCAGATGCTTGACAACTGTTTCATATTTATGACCGTCGCCGTGTCCCGGGATCATCTTGATTCTCTTTTTTGTGTGATTTTTCTGACAAGTCAATGGTGGAAGCCAGATTCACTGAACCTTACTAATTTCCCAGCTGCGGTGATTCGCTTAACCAACCTGGGGAGCAAAATCGCCTGAGATACACAGATTAAAGTCTCTACACTAATGATTTTAAAATGTGGCATCTTTATTTCTTCCCCTTTGGGAGGGAGGTCACACAACTTCATGTATCCTTGTAGAGAATTGCTGTACAGCAAAGTTTGAAATCCTGGCTTCTTTAAACCAGAGTCTGCGTAGCCAGAGTTGTCCTTGCGTAAGACTCTTAAGCTACAATGGGGTGTGCTTGATTGACTGTATTATGCAGAGCCACAGCTATGGCTTATTCAACCAGAAACCATAGCTATGAGCCATGACTGAGCAAATTGTGGTTTGAAAGTGCGTTGATCAGGCATCGTGGCTCAGTCCGTCCCTAACACTAAGCCACAAACTATGCTTTACAAACAGGTGTGAGTCAGCCACATATTGAGCTAAGCAAAACAAGCCATGCTTTTGATGGGTCAATCAAGCCAATGAATAATTCACGTGCAAGCCTTACAATGAATTTCATCAGTGGCTAAGGCACTGAGCTTGTCGATCAGAAAGGTCGGCAGCTCGGCGGTTCGAATCCCCAGTACAGGTCTCCTGCGTGAGCAGGGGGTTGGACTAGATGACCTCCAAGGTCCCTTCCAACTCTGTTACTGTTTTAAAAATGTATTGCTAAACCAGGGGTCTCCAATCCTAGGGCCACAAACCAGTATCAGACTGTGGTCTGTACTGGTCCATAGCCAGTTAAGAACTGGGTTTCACCACTGTAGGTGAGCGGCAGGCGAGCGACCAAAGCTTCATCTGTACAAGTAGTCCTCGATTTAACGACCACAACTGAGCCCAAAATTTATGTTGTTAAGTGAGACATTTAAGTGAATTTTGCCCCACTTTACAACTTTTCTTGCCACAGTTGTTAAGTGAATCACTGCAGGTGATAAGTTAGTAACCCGGTTGTTAAGTGAATCTGGCTTCCCCATGGACTTGGCTTGTCAGAAGGTCGCAAAAAGGGGTTCACATGACCTTGGGACACAGCAACGGTCATAAATATGAACCAGTGGCCAAGTATCTGAATGTTGATCGCGTGATCATGGGGATGCTGCAAATCCCCATGATCATAACTTATGAAATCCCCATTTCATAACTGAAAAACATTTATAAGTCATGTTTTCAGTGTCTTTGACCAGTGGCCTAAACCAGGGGTCTGGAACCTTAAGCACTCAAAGAGCCATTTGAACCCATTTCCCACAGAAAAGAAAACACCGGGAGCCACAAAACCTGGGTGGGCTGGTCAACTCAATGTCACTCACTTCCACCAGTCACATGACACACACACACACACACACCCAGCTACGCCTATCCAGCCTGTCATTAGGGCAGAGAACCGGTTGTTAAAAAACACCAGGAACCACAAAACCCTTTTGACATATCTCTCTCTCCCCTCCCTCCCTCCCTCCCTTCCCCCCTCTCTCCCCCCTCTCTCTGTCTCTCTCTCTCCCCTCTCTCTGTATCTCTCTATGTCTCTCTCTCTCTGTATCTCTGTCTCTCCATCTCTCTATGTCTCTCTCTCCCTCTCTCTGTATCTCTCTGTCTCTCTCTGTCTCTCTGCCTCTCTGTCTCTCCCTCTCTCTGTGTATCTCTAAGTCTCTCTTCCTCTCTCTCTGTATCTCTCTATGTCTCTCTCTCCCCACTCTCTCTATATCTCTCTATTTCTCTCTCCCCCATCTCTCTGTATCTATGTCTCTCTCTCCCACCTCTCTGTATCTCTGTCTCTGTCTCTCCCTCTCTCTGTATCTCTCTATGTCTCTCTCCCTCTCTCTCTGTATCTCTCTATGTCTCCCTCTCCCTCTCTGTATCTATGTCTCTCTCTCCCCCCTCTTTCTATATCTCTCTATTTCTCTCTCTCCCCCTCTCTCTGTATCTCTCTATGTCTCTCTCCCCCCTCTCTATCTTTCTATGTCTCTCTCTCTCCTTCTCTCTGTATCTCTCTAGGGCTCTCTCTCCCACCCTCTCTCTGTCTCTCTCTCTTCCCCTCTCTCTGTATCTCCCTGTCTCTTCCCTGGCCGCTTTTCCATCCTCCATCGCCCTTACCTTCTCAGGCCAGGCAAGGAATGACTGGGAGGGGAGGACGAGGGGCGGGGCCAGCCAGTGGTGGGATCACTCGACAGGAAGCCACAGCAGAGGGCCCAAAGAGCCGCATGTGGCTCTGGAGCCACAGGTTGCTGACCTCTGGCGTAAACCATATTTTCAACAATTCATTTTAGATTTTTCAGCAACTAACCTATGCATCTTGGTTTACTCAACCCACAAAATCTTTGCTTTCTTTGTTTTTGATTAATGTTGTGCAAAACTCAAGTAATTATGGCTTATTCAGCAAAACACGGTTAAGCAAACTGGGGTAGTAATGGGGATGATGAACCGGTCTAACAGGGTTAACTGAACGAGCCACGTCTAGCTAAATTTGCACTTTAGCTAGTCATAATGTGGTTATTAGGCTTGGTGTTAATGTGAAGACCAAGGAAGTTGTCAGCCTAGACAACATGCTCTGGAAGAACGTAGAATAATAGGCTTGGAATGTCAAGGAATTGCACAGGTGTCCAAATGAAGTTGGAGATGCTGACAGGAACTTGTCATTTTTATATAAATATATTTAACTTCTATATTTACAGCAGACAAGATAGGAACATCATGAGGTAAATCACAAAGCACATGGGAAAAAAAGGCGGGAAAAAGGGAACCTCCCATTTACACCTACAGCCACCAATCATAGCGTAGATTGCCTCATGCAGGAGCCAGGAGTCTCCCATCAATCAACTACAACTGTGTGTTCTGGCCTATTGTTCCACCTACTAAATTTAAATATCCTAACATTGGAGGTAGCTCAGTGGCTAAGACACTGAGCTTGTCAATCAGAAAAGTCAGCATTTCGGCGGTTCGAATCCCTAGTACAGGTCTCCTGTGTGAGCCGGGGGTTGGACTAGATGACCTCCAATGTCCCTTCCAACTCTGCTACTGTTACTGTCTTCTCATCCACACACACACACACACACCCAGCTCAAGCAAGAGACAAAGGGTGTGCTTCAACCATTCTTCTAATTTCTATACATCTTTGGGTCTGCCAACACTTCTCTATCTCTCAAAGTGTTCCAAACTTGGCTCGCACGTTGTGCTACACAATAGCTTGTTTTAACTAGGGTTTGACTAAACCCTACAGTACTTACTTCAACACCCATGCCACTAAACCACAGAATGGAAGAATCTGTATAATCTGTACAAATCTGGATTCCTAAGTACACGCACCTCAACCAAGCTTCCTAAATTGTGTTGTTATACGCACGCAACTGGGTCTCGTTTTCTTTTTAATTTTTTTCTACCGAAAGTGTTTTAAGTCTCTTGCAAAGTCTCAGGCGCTCCTGACATCTTTCCTTCAAAATGCCCTCTAGGGAATGAAAGGACAAACAGGAAGGAAGGAAGGAAGAAGCAGGAAAAAACACTCTGTTAATTGTTGTTTTTGTTGGGAAGCCGAGTTACACTGAATCTGGGGGCACCCCAGGCAAGAGATCCTGGCCTTTTGCCTGCTAAGCGAAACACCTGCCTGAAGTTTAGGATGGAGTTTTCAACAGGGAAAATGACTGTATGAGAACAAATTGGGTAGAGCTTGGAACTCTTGAGAATCACTACTATTAAGGATGGATTTTTTGTTGTTTTAGTTGCAAAGTTGTGTCCGACACATCGCGACCCCATGTTCCTCCAGGCCTTCCTGTCCTCTACCATCCTCTGGAGTCCATTTAAGCTCACGCCGACTGCTTCAGTGATTCCATCCAGCCACCTCATTCTCTGTCGTCCCCTTCTTCTTTTGCCCTCAATCTTTCCCAGCTCTTCTCCAGTGAGTCCTTCCTTCTCATCGGGTGGCCAAAGTATTTGAGTTTCCTCTTCAGGATCTGGCCTTCTAAAGAGCAGTTAGGGTTGATCTCCTCTAGGACTGACCGGTTGGATCGCCTTGCAGTCCAAGGGACTCGCAGGAGTCTTCTCCAGCACCAGAGTTCAAAGGCCTCCATTCTTTGGCGCTCAGCCTTCCTTATGGTCCAACGTTCACAGCCATACATTGCAACTGGGAAAACCACAGCCTGGACTATATGTACTTTTGTTGGCAGGGTGATGTCTCTGCTTTTTAGTATGCTGTCTAGATTTGCCATAGCTTTCCTCCCCAGGAGCAAGCGTCTTTTAATTTCTTGACTCAGTCCCCATCTGCGGTGATCTTGTAGACCAGGAAAATTCAGACTCTACGTAACCTTCTGTTCTCTCCAATAAAAGAGAATATTTGTAGCTCGGGGTTGAACTGTGGGATCCTTGGTGCGCTCCCCAATCGAGAAACTACCAACTCAGACAAACAATTGATAGTAAACAACAGCCTAAGCATTGTACGCCGCCCTGAGTCTCCGGAGAAGGGCGGCATATAAATCAAACTAATAAATAAATAAATAAACCACGAGTGACAAACTCGTGGCATCACGTTGCTGTCATGTGACATTTCGCGAGGTTTTTCCCCATTTGCGGAGCTGGGCTGGGTGTGGCCTGCATGTGACACATCCGCCCCGCCGGCCACCAGTTTGACACTGCTGAACTAAACCATAACTAGATGAGCCAGGCCAAAGTGCTAAGCTTTAAATCATGGTTTGGAAGCCACTATGCTTAGCTTCACACTATCAAGCCCACATGATGGCTTACGCTTCGTGAAAGTACAGTCAGTGGTCAAACTTGGTTTTGATTTCAAGGTGTATTGAAACTCCTAACTTCTCCTGTCCCCTCTGATGGAATCATTTGAATTTATGTTGGCTATACAGCCTATTAAGACGCCACAGAAAAAAAAGCAGCAGAAATGATGTCCTGTCTTTCTCTCATCCAAAAATAGTTTCCCCATTAGGAATTCCTCAGCTGATATCTATCACACTTGACCAATAATTGGGTAAATGGTTAAAAGGGGTTGCTGAGCCAAGACTGCAGTTCTTTTTCTGGCATGCTGTACCGTAGTTCCTTTCTTCCACTTAGAATGTAAAATCAATAGTTGTAAATCAAATGAGCTGGCTATAAAAAGCTGATTCTGATACTCCCTGTCTTTAAACAGTAAGGATCCATGTGCAGTTTGGTTTTCTTTGCTTGTCTAGTGTTCAGTGAATCCTGCAGCCACACTGGGACAAATGCAGGGTTTAATTGTTTTGCTAATTATTTGCTTGGAGGTGGCTCAAAAATGAGATGTCTGTTTCAGGGGAGAATTGGTCGTCCTGTCATACCACATAATGCTCTAAAGTCAGAAGGACATTAAGATTTCTCTCCCCACCCTTCCCTGGTTGTGGAGAAAGCAATATGAGGAGAAGTAGAGTCTAAACCACTCTTCTTCCCTACTTTAGCAAAGCTGTCTAGTTGTGATCCAACAACCAGAGGTAAATAAGGTTATAAGAAAAAAGAGGTAATTGTATCATTTTTGGCAATAGCAATAACACTTAGACTTATATACTGCTTCACAGTGCTTTTACAGTCCTCTCTAAGCGGTTTACAGAGTCAGCCTCTTGTCCCAATCTGGGTCCTCATTTTACTCACCTCGGAAGGATGGAAGGCTGAGTCAACCTTGAGCCAGTGAGATTCGAACTGCTGAACTGCAGCTAGCAGTCAGCTGAAGTAGCCTGCAGTGCTGCACTCTAACCACTGCGCCACCGTGGCTCATTTGTTCCCCATAGGACTGAAAGGTCAACACCAGGGCTGCCAAACTCACGGCCCAAGGGCCGGATGCATCATGCGCTGGCCACGCCCACGGCTGGTTTAGTGAAGGGGGGGGGAAGTCCCAATATGTTAGGTGACACCACCGTGACAATGCGAGTTTGACATCCCTGGTCAAGACCAGGGGTGAAATCCAGCAGGTTCTGACAGGTTCTGGAGAACCGGTAGCGGAAATTTTGAGCAGTTCGGAGAACCGGTAGTGGAAATTTTGATTAGTTTGGAGAACCAGCGAATACCACCTCTGGCTAACCCCAGAGTGGGATGGGAATGGAGATTTTGCAATATCCTTCAGCCAGGAGTGGGGAGGGAATGGGGATTTTGCAGTATCCTTCCCCTGCCATGCCCAGCAAGCCACACCCACCAAGCCACACCACGCCCACCAAGCCACGCCTACAGAACCGGTAGTAAAAAAATTTGGATTTCACCACCGCTTCCAATCATTTTGGCTGCTGTATAGCTAGATAAATCCACGTAATATTTCCACGCTGTAGAAGGGCAGTTGCTTAACAGGGCAAAGAAATACTGGTCAACCCTCCTTGTTCAGAATGGAGGAGGAAGCGGATAAAAGCAAATAAATAACACTGTAAGAGAAGGTTGCATGAGTAAAACCCAATAATATAAGAGTCTCCCACTCCTAAGAATCAGGATTCTTGCTTAAACTAAACCTGTGGTTTAGCTCATCTGTAGTTTTGGCAGGAACAAAAGCCAAGTGACTTATATCGTCTTCAGGTAGGGATAATAATTTTGACTGGCTTGTCTTTTCTTTGGCCCAGAAATACCAGGGAAAAGCAAAATCATGCTTGATTCCTACTTGTTTAGCAAGGCTGGTATAGAAAAACATTCCAGGGTTAGTAAAAAAAATATATACTGCTTGGATTTTACACCACAGGTCCTATATTGGTTTCAACTAGGTCGCCATTTTTATAACTGTTTGGGCCGAAATCAAATCAATAGATGACAAGGGGTTAGCTAGACTTGTGACTTGAATTAGCCTTGTGGTCATTTCCTTTCTCCAAAGAGGCCTAGGAACTCTGCCAAGGGCTCCTGATCAGTGTGAGATGCCCCCTTTTAAGACAATTGTCAGGATTTCAGGATAAGCCGTCCTAGAAAGCCAGCTATAAACATACAGTAGTGGCCCAAATTGTGGAAACCTTTTGGGAAAAGTGTATTCGATGGCTAATAACCCCACTTTTTTGAGGAGGAGTTTCAAGATAATCCTATTCCACTGCTGGAATGGCCTGGGAATAGCCCAGACCTTAACTCAATTGAAAATCGATGGAGCCAATTAAAGAAACTTGTTAGTCAGAAGCGACTCAGCAATAAAACCCAGTTAATAGAAGCAATCCTTCAATCTTGGCTTCACATGATAACAGCTGCAGAACTAAAAGACTTGGTTCTCTCCATGGGAAGGCGTTGTAAGGCTGTAATTCATGCTAAAGGTTACCCAACTATTAACTGACGTGATATTTTTTGTATAACTCATTTTTTCTACATGTTTCACTTTTCTTCTTTATACTGTAACAGCTATTCTAATAGCAAACCCTTCGTAAAAGTTATTGCGTTACATTCTTGATTAAATTATCTTTCCATTGATATATAATTTCATGGTACTACTCCAAAAATAAATTGGTGTTATTAGCTAGTTTTAGAAAATACACTTTCCCCCAAAGGTTTCCACAATTTAACACAAGGTTATATAATGGAACAAGATGCTATCCCATGTGGTTGTTGTGATTTGAAACCAAGACTTGACGTTTGACCTCTGACATTGTTTACTTTGTTCTAGTGAGCTGGCACAGTTCAAGAAACCAATGATTTAGGGCAGAGGTCTCCAAAGTTGGCAAATTTAAGACTTGTGGGCTTCCAACTCACAGAATTCCCCAGCCAGCCATGCTGAGGAATTCTGAGAACTGAACTCCATAAGTCTTACATTTACCAAGTTTGGAGACCCCTAATTTAGGGCGATGCTCAGATCAGGTCTTCAAGAAGACCTTGGATTTAGAAGAACAGTGTGATGTTCAAACTGAACCACACCTGTTAACAGGTGGACCTCAGCTTCTTGTATCTGTTAAGAGTTTCTACGTCTATTTCAAAGGAATCCATTTTGATAGCAGGCAACCTATAGGGCAGTGATGGCTAACCTTTTTGCCGTTGTGTGCCAAAAGTTGGGGGAGCGTGCGGGGTCACACACGTGTGTGCCCACACACAAAATTCAATGCACCCTGCCCCCCGCATGCAACCCCTCGCGCTCCCCTGCTTTTGGCACGTGATGGGATGGTGGGCCCAGTAGACCCATTTTTCGCCTCTGGAGCCTGGGGAGGGTTAAAACGGCCTCCCCCCCCCCCAGAGGCCCTCCCGAGACAAGAAACAGTCCATTTCCCGATTTCCGGTGGGCCCAGAAAGCCCGAAAATCAGGTGGCCTGCGCGTACATGTGTGCTGGATCTGAGCTAGGGCAATGCTCACGTGCCCACAGATATGGCTTTGCGTGCCACCTGTGGCACGCATGCCGTAGTTTCTCCATCACGGCTATAGGATAAGAAACAGACCTGTAATAACGTTGATCACTCCGTTCTATAAGAAAAGTGCCCATAGAAGTTAGTTGCACACTCCTTGTGCAACCTGAGCCAAAAGTAACAGCATATCAAGAAGGGGCAGAGCTATGGTGTGTAAGCTTTTCCTTTCCAACATGTGCTTTTCCTGGACAGCAGTGGGGGTTTTTTTTCCAACACTTTCGCAACTGAGGGCAACTTGACCCATTATAATAACACTCAGAAGCAAATGAGAACTTGGAGGCAAGAGGGAGACGTTAAAACAACTGATTCCTGCCGTGCATTGAGAGCTGCCTGTTCTCCAGAAACGTCTTCGAAAAACACATTTCCAGTTCTCTGCTGCTGAAGCGCACAGAGACAATTAGTCCCCATTGGAAACCACATAATCACATGAAAAGTCAATTTCTTCCATATATTTTCCTAGGTGTGAATGCCTACCCTTCTGGGAACCAGCAGGAGACTAGCTAAGCCACATTTTATTGGAGGAAGGATGCAAGCAGAACAGGTGGATGAGAGAAAGCAATGTAATAACTGGGGCGCTCTCTGATGTTTTCTTGCAGACGTTTCATTAACCCCAAATAGCTAACACCATCAGAACTTTATCCGGTTATTATTGTTCCAGCCAGTTGAATGTGGACATTTATTTGTCTGAAATGGTATAGATCAACTCCCTTAACTTTCTTTTCTTTTCTTTTTTTTTACTGAAATAGCTTTTAGCAGAATAGGAAGGGACCTTGGAGGTCTTCTAGTCCAACCCCTTCCTGAGAAAACAGGAAACCATATGCCAGTGATGGCTAACCTTTTCCGGATTGAGTGCCCAAAGCACGCGTGCGTGCCCAAATCCCCAAAATGCAATGCCCGCATGGCCCCTGCGCATGTGCCCTGCCCCCCCCCGTGCATGCACATGTGCCCCCCGCATGCTCCCCACCCCCATGTGTGCGTGCATGGCTCCCCGCACGTGCCCCGTGCATGCGCCAGAGACCTGAAGACTAGCTGGCCGGTGGGAGGTGCACGCACATGTGCAGTAGAGTTGAACTGGGGTGATAGCTCGCATGCTCACAGAGAGGGCGCTGCATGCCACCTGTGGCATCCGTGCCATAGGTTCGCCATCATGGCTATATAGCCGTAGCACTTAGACTTATATACCACTTCACAGTGCTTTACAGCCCTCTCTAAGACGTTTACAGAGTCAGCCTCTTGCCCCCAATAATCTGGGTCCTCATTTTACTCACCTCGGAAGGATGGAAGGCTGCGTCAACCTTCAGCCAGTCAGGATCAAACTCCTGGCTGTGGGCAGAGTTAGCCTTCAAAACTGCCTTCTAACCACTGAGAGAGGGGGAGGGAGGGAGGGAGGGAAAGAGCCTTGGTGGAGCAGCGGACTAAAGCACTGTTAAGTAGCACTTAAGTAGCACTTAGGTGCCAGCTGCCTGCAATTACTGTGAGTTCAAATCTCACCAGGCTCAAGGTTGACTCAGCCTTCCATCCTTCCGAGGGAGGTAAAATGAGGACCCGGATTGTGGGGGCAATAAGCTGACTTTGTATAAAAAAGAACACCGCTTGGGGGGAGCCGAAAGCCCTACTAAGCAAGTATATAAAAAAGGCTATTGCTTAACGCATTGTAAGCCACCCTGAGTCTCTGAAGAAGGGCAGCATATAAATCAAATCAATCAATCAATCAATCAATCAATCAATAAATAAGAAGGAAGGAAGGAAGGAAGGAAGGAAGGAAAATAGCAATAGCACTTATATACCACTTCACAGTGCTTTACAGCCCTCTCCAAGCTGTTTACAGAGTCAGCCTATTGCCCCCAATAATCCGGGTCCTCATTTTACCGACCTCGGAAGGATGGAGGGCTGAGCCAATCTTGAGCCGGTGAGAATCGAACTGCTGACAGTCGGCAGAGTTAGCCTACCATACTGCATTCTAATCACTGCGCCACCATGGCTCCATATCCCAGTTTCAAAGACCCAAGAGACTCCTGGTTACACATTGACTAAGATAGCAGCCCCTCAAGACAAATTATCTTGAAGGCATTTGAGAGTACCACATCCCCCCCAAAGTGAAAGGCATCGGCTGGTGCAAGAGCCTTGGTGGCGCAGCAGACTAAAGTGCTGTTAAGTAACACCAGCTGCCTGCAATTACTGCGAGTTCAAATCTCACCAGGCTCAAGGTTGACTCAGCCTTCCATCCTTCTGAGGTAGGTAAAATGAGGACCCGGATTGTGGGGGCAATAAGCTGACTTTGTATAAAAAAGAACACCGCTTGGGGGATGGGGGTAAAGCCCTACTAAGCAGGTATATACAAACAGTATGAAGGTTATTGCTTCATTCATATACGCATTGTAAGTCTCCGGAGAAGGGCGGCATATAAATCGAACCAATAAACAATAAATAAATAAATAAAATATTGACACTTTGGGCCCTGTTTGGACATTATCACTTTTGTTGCCACTAGTGTAGACATGAATGGCTGTGTGTTGCGTTATTTTGAAGGGACCACACATTTACACTGTTATACAAGCTGTATACTCACTACTTTACATTGTAGCCAAGTGCCATTTCTTCAGTGTTGCCACATGAAAAGATATACTTAAATATTTACAAAATGTGAGGGGGGGGGGGTACTCACTTCTGTGATATACTGTACCCAGTGGTGGGATTCAGCCAGTTCGCACCATTTTGGGAAAACCGGTTGTTAACTTTCTGAGCAGTTTGGTGAACTAGTTGTTGGAAGAAATCATTAGGGCAGAGAACCGGTTGTTAAATTATTTGAATCCCATCGCTGACTGTACCTAGTTCCTTCAACCGTTCATCATATGTTTTAGCCTCCAGTCCCCTTATCATCTTTGTTGCTCCTCTCTACACTTTTTCTAAGGTCTCAACACCTTTTTATATTGAGGTGACCAGAACTGGATGCGGCATTTCAAGTGTGCTCTCTCCAGTGAAAGCGTAGAGCAGTGCTCTCACTTCACGCGATCGAGAAAGTCGAAGGAAAACTGTAATGATTTAAAACTGGCTGTAGCCCCTGAATTTTTCTTCCCTGAGACACCTCAAAGTTGGCTCTTTGAAAAATAGTCATGGGGAAGCCCATCCTGGTTTTCTTTTGAGTGCCAGCTTCATGGTTCCAGCATGATTCGTAAGATTGAGTCACATGAAGACGATGTGCTGTCCTTCAGGCATGGAAAAAAAAAGAGGCCCAGGAGCACGGAAGTGGCGTCAGAAGGAAAACATGCAGTCTGCAGCCAAATTCAACTGCAAGTTTTGGAACAGAAGGAAGGAAAACCACTGTCTCCTTGAAAATTGTGAGTCGGAAAAAAAGCAACAGGTCCCAACTTTTAAATGTAACGAAAAGAGGCTCGCGGTCCCCCTGTCCCAAATCGCAAAGAATCCAAAGTTGTGAACATTGCACAGAAGTAGCAAAACGCATAAAACTAATCCAAGCGCATTAAAGAGAAGAATCAGCCCCAGAGCCTGGGATCACAATTCGCTAAGCTATGATGTAATTTGTTTTAATTCTTGCTTGCTGTGTTTTGTGAACCAGGATACTGGAGACTATAAATCACGATCTATTTGTATGGTTGTTTCCTGCTGTTCTCTCTAGCTGTTATTAATGCTTTCCACCATCCAAGTGTGTGTGCGTGTCTGTATAGAGAGGTACTGTAGATGAAAATGCAGCACAAAGTAATCTGGAAAATAACAATAACCCTAAAGTTTGCAAGGTATCATTTCTGGGTCTCCCTTTGTAAATATATATATGACTTAATAGGTCTATCTATCTATCTATCTATCTATCTATCTATCTATCTATCTATCATTATCTATCCTATCTATCTATCTATCTATCTATCTATCTATCTATCTATCATTATCTATCCTATCTATCTATCTATCTATCTATCTATCTATCTATCTATCATTATCTATCTTATCTATCTATCTATCTATCTATCTATCTATCTATCTATCTATCTATCTATCTCTATTAAGTGTTTTTCTATCAAGGCACCTGGTCTACCCCAACATGTGAGAGGGAGCATCCTACTTCCCTTTCTCCTTTCAGCTCCAATCCAGGAGCCCTCAAGCAGTCGCATTCACGACAAACCATTCTAAACCAAATTTATATTTTGCAGATAAAGAAATAAAGGGAGACTAGTATAGATCTATTTCAAGCTATTTAACTCTCATCAGCTAGCCATACCCTTACTCAGATTCGAGTATATAGGTATAGGTATATATGTATTTTTCTTTAGCCATGTTTTACCTACCGTAAGCTAAGATTTTATGCAGCCCTAGTTCTGTGAAATCTCATTCACAAGTTTCTGGGCTTTTTTTCTTCTAGCAGCCAGCAGATTCTTTGCTGCCCATTGGGAGAGTAAGATAGATCTATTTCGGCCTTATAAGGCCTCTTCAGTTAGCCACATCCTTATCTCATGTATCCTCCCTGTAAAGGTACAATATGTGTTTTTCTTTCTTTTTCATAGGTTTTATGTGTATTTTTCTTTAGCCAGGTTCTACCTACGTAAGCTGAGATTTTATAGGGAGGATACATGAGATGAGGGTGTGGCTAACTGAAAGGCCTTATAAGGCCGAAATAGATCTATCTTAGTCTCCTAATGGGCAGCAAAGAATCTGCTGGCTGCTAGAAGAAAAAAAGCCCAGAAACTTGTGAATGAGATTTCACAGAACTAGGGCTGCATAAAATCTTAGCTTATGTAGGTAGAACCTGGCTAAAGAAAAATACACATAAAACCTACGAAAAAGAAAGAAAAACAAATAGGTATATATACCTATATAGTGTATATATATAGGTAATCCTTGACTGATGACCATTTGTATAATGACTGCTCAAAGTTACAATAGCACTGAAAAAAATGTGACTTATGACCAGTCCTTATACTTGCAACAATTGCAGCATTCCTGCGGTCACATGATCAGAATTTGGGCAGTCGGAAATTGCCATTTATGATGGTGGCAGGTCCATATGATCGCCATTTGTGACCTTCCCACAAATGGGAGCTTCCGACAAGCAAATTCACTTTATTACGGCATGATTCGTTTAACAACGATGGCAAAAAAGCTGCAAAATCAGGCACATGGTTGTACTTGACGTAGGTTGTAGATGGGTTTACAAAGTTAAGAAAAGCATAGATGGTACAGTAACCCATTAAGCTCGCCTTGTAGCTCAAGGTTTTTCTCAGACTGAACGAGATTTCGATGAAGTTTTTGCTCCTAGTTTACGTGCAAGTACTTTAAGAACAATGCTAGTATGGGCGGCTAAGCATAAATATAGTATTAACCATATAGATATAGACCTACAACCAACTGCTTGTAGTTGAGGAGAATTTGGATCCCACTCACCCCATACTTTCTGATAAAAGGAAGTGTGATTTCATTCAATAAACCTGGAGGACCCTTAAAAGTAAAGGTTTCCCTTGCACATATGTGCTAGTTGTTCCCGACTCTAGGGGGCGGTACTCATCTCCGTTTCAAAGCCGAAGAGCCAGCGCTGTCCGAAGACGTCTCCGTGGTCACGTGGCCGGCATGACTCAACGCCAAAGGCGCACGGAACGCTGTGATCTTCCCACCAAAGGTGGTCCCTATTTTTCTACTTGCATTTTTTTAACGTGCTTTCGAGCTGCTAGGTTGGCAGAAGCTGGGACAAGTCACGGAAGCTCACCCCGTGACGTGGCACTAGGGATTTGAACCGCTGAACTGCTGACCGTTCGATCAACAAGCTCAGTGTCTTAGCCACCGAGCCACCACATCCTGATGGAGGACTCTTACACATCTATAAATTTAACATATTCATTATTGTCCATCAAAGATTGATAATATGCTGCTCAGTGCCCAGTAGAGAGGGCCCTGGGAAGTAAATTGCAGGATTCTGGGCCAGCAGTTATAATCCCGTTAACATCTGGGAAAAATCAAAGCTCATACAGGTACTCCTTGACTTACAACAGTCCATTTAGTGACCAATCGAAGTTACAACAGCACTAAAAAAAAAGTGACTTCAGTTTAGTTTAGTTTATTTTTCAGTTTATTTAATTTGTATACCGCCCTCCTCCCGAAGGACTCAGGGCGGTGAACAGCTATAAATAAAACATACAAGTATAACATTTAAAACCCAATTAAAATCCAATTAAATAAATTTGGCCGTAAAAATATTAAAACCCCAATAGATTAAAATGAATTAAAATTTATAACATTTTTTAAAAAAGGGGAATCAGGCCAGGCCTGCCTGGCGAAATAAAAGGGTCTTAAGAGCGCGGCGGAAGGTGTGTAGGTCCGGAATCCTCCGAATCTCCGGGGGGAGCTCAGTCCAGATAGTAGGTGCCCCCACAGAGAAGGCTCTCCCCCTGGGGGCCGCCAGTCGACATTGTTTGGCCGACGGCACCCGGAGGAGGCCCTCTCTATGAGAGCGTACCAGCCAGTGGGAGGCCACTGGTGGCAGTAGGCGGTCTCGTAAATAGCCAGGTCCTAAGCCATGGAGCGCTCTAAAGGTGGTGACCAAAACCTTGAAGCGCACCCGGAAGACCACCGGGAGCCAGTGCAGCTCGCGCAGGAGAGGTGTCACAGACTTATTACCCTTTTTCACTCTTACAACCCTTACAGCATCCCCATGGTCACCTGATGAAAATTCAGACACTTCACAGCCGACTCATATTTATGACGGTTACAGTGTCCTGGGCTCATGCGATCCCTTTTTGCCACCTTCTGACAAATAAAGTCAACGGAGGAAGCCAGATTCACTTAACAACCGGGTGGCTAACTTAACAACTGCAGGGATTCAGTTAAAACAGCTGTGGCAAGGAAAGTCGTAAAACGGGGCAAAACTCACTAAACAAACGCTTTAGTTAGCAACAGGAGTTTTGGGTTCAATTGTGGCCGTAAGTTAAGGACTACCGTATTCCTTATAAAGCAGAGGTGTCAAACTCAAGGCTCAGGGGCCAGATCCGGCCTGTGGGGTGTTTAGATCTGGCCTACCGGGCTGCCCTGGAAACAGCGAAGGACCAGCCTGGGGTGCCTCTGCAAGCGAAAACGGAGCTGTGTTTTCACTGGCAGAGGGTTGCAGGAGGCCATCGCAGCTGGAAACAGAGCTCGGGAGCCCGTTTTTGCTGGAAGAGCGCTTGGGCCACCACAGGCGCCCCCAACACGAGTGACGTTGAGTTGGCCACGCCCACCCTGGTGCCCGGAGGTCAAACACAACCCTAATGCCGAGAGCCGAGGTGACGCAGTGGTTAGAGGGCAGTACTGCAGGCTACTTCAGCTGACTGCTAGCTGCAGTTCAGCAGATCGAATCTCACCAGGCTCAAGGTTGACTCAGCCTTCCGTCCTTTACCCGCAGCAGGTAAAATGAGGACCCAGATTGTTGGGGGCAAGAGGCTGACTCTGTAAACCAGTTAGAGAGGGCTGTAAAGCACTGTGAAGCGGTATATAAGTCTAAGTGCTATTGCTATTGTCCTTCCTTCCTTCCTTCCTTCCTTCCTTCCTTCCTTCCTTCCTTCCTTCCTTC
>WNWU01000076.1:1434195-1446215 GCA_012654045.1 Ptyas mucosa
GAATAGAATAGAATAGAATAGAATAGAATAGAATAGAATAGAATAGAATAGAATAGAATAGAATAGAATAGAATAGAATTCTTTATTGGCCAAGTGTGATTGGACACACAAGGAATTTGTCTTGGTGCATACATGTACACGATCTCAGTGTACATAAAAAAAAAGAAACATTTGTCAAGAATCATAAGGTATAACACTTAATGATAGCCATAGGATACAAATAAGAAATCCAATCATATTAAGAAACAGTCAATATAAATCGTAAGGATACCAGCAACAAGGTTACAGTCATACAGTCATAAGTGTATGAAAATCTTTTGGCTGTCTTTGGACTGTGATGAAGATGATGGTGCCATCCATTCAATCGTGTCCAATTGTCCCAGATTCCATGGACTTATTTTTCTCTCCACATTTTTCCGATCTTTACAGCTTCTTTGAGTTGTTTTATCCTCTGGCTAAAGGACATGGTGGCTCAGTGGCTAAGATGCTGAGCTTGTCGATCAAAAGGTCGGCAGTTCAGCAGTTCGAATCCCTAGTGCCGCGTAATGGGGTGAGCTCCCGTTGCTTGTCCCAGCTTCTGCCAACCTAGCAGTTCGAAAGCATGTAAAAAATACAAGTAGAAAAATAGTTACCTACCTTGGTGGGAAAGTAACAGCGTTCCATGCGCCTTTGGCGTTGAGTCATGCCGGCCACATGACCACGGAGACGTCTTCGGACAGCGCTGGCTCTTCGGCTTTGAAACAGAGATGAACACCACCCCCTAGAGTCAGGAACGACTAGCACGTATGTGCGAGGGGAATCTTTACCTTTACCTATCCTCTGCCTGATAATGGGCTTTGATAGTGTCAACTTTAAGTGCTGACTTTTTCCGAGCATAACTAACTTTTCTAGTAAGTTTGATCGCATAACATGGCTGAAATAAGTAAAGTGGAATTTTGTGGGTTTTGCCTTCAGGTGATATAACTGGCTTTATATGCTCCAATATTTGCTGGATTGTTACTTTTGCTGAATCTGCAGGAGCTTTCTCCAAAACCACACCTCAAACAAGTCATCTTTGCTGCAGTCTAATTTTTTCATAGCCCAATGTTGAGTCTGATTTATCTGGCCAACAGAGAAGGCTTAGGGAGGCAGGATAGCATCTTCCAATACTTTTTTTTTTTTTATTTATATGCCGCCCTTCTCCGGAGACTCAGGGCGGCTTACAGTGCATTAAGCAATAGCCTTCATACTTTTGTATATTTATACAAAGTCAACTTATTGCCCCCACAATCTGGGTCCTCATTTTACCCACCTTAGAAAGGATGGAAGGCTGAGTCAACCTTGAGCCTGGTGGGATTCGAACTTGCAGTAATTGCAAGCAGCAGATGTTAATAAATGTTAATAACAGGGTGCTTTAAACCACTGTACTACAGGCTCTGTTTATATACTTGAGGGGCTGTCACAGAAAAGAGGCGTTTAATTTAGTCTCCAAAACACCTGAGGGCAGAACAAGAAGCAATGGATGGAAATTAATCGAGGAGGAGAGAAACAACCTAGAATTAAGGAGGAATTTCCTGGCAGTGAGAACAATTAACTAGTGGAACAGGTTGCCTCCCAGAGTTGTGGGTATTTCATCCCTGGAGATTTTCTTTCTTTTTTTCACATTTATTAATTTAAAAACACACAAAATACACATACATATACACGTACAAATACAAGTAAAACAATACACAACATGCATCACAATAATGACATCTAAGCGTAATGTCTGATTTTTTACGACATCGATAACCTATATTCCTCGATATGTATTCCTTCTCTCGCCTTATATAACGATATTATTTTATTGAAATCTAGTTATTCGTTGTTAAACCTCATTTGGTACAGAATTTCATTTTACTCTTTTGGGATCCTCTTTTTTGTTTTGTTTCTTTATCTCCAACCATTGATACCACCTTTGCCAAACCAGATAGTAGTCAGATTCTTCCTTTCCTTGAATTTCCTACATCCCTGGAGATTTTCAAGACAAGATTTATGATTGGTTAGAAAAGAAATATGAATAAGAATATAGAAATAAAATAGATAGAGAATAGATGGGAGAAAACAATTAGAAAAATAGATACCCAGATGATGTCAAGTAAAAGGAGACAGGGGAGAGTTGTAAAAGGGAAAAAAGTGAGATATAATAAAAATGTACACAAATGATGAAATAAAAATAAATAATAATTGAATAAGAATAAGAAATGAGAATAAAGATAATTAGAAAATCGGGGCTGCTCAAATACCACTTTAGATTGAACTGAAAAGAGAAACAACAGGAAGAGGGGAAGGAGTAGAGAGAGAGGAAGGGAAAAGAGAAGAGAGGAGAGGAGAGGAGAGAAAGAAGAAAGGGAAAAGGAGAGGAAGAAAAGGGAAGGGAAAGAGGAGTAGAGGAGAAGGTTAGAAGGAGGGAAGAAGAGAGGAGTGGAAGAAGAAGGAAAGAGAAGGCGAGAAAGAACGAAGGAAGTAGGAGAAGAGAGAGGAAGGAGGAGAAGGGGAGGAGAAGAAAGAAGAAGAAGAAGAAAAGTTGGAGTAAAGGTAAAGGGTAAAAGAGCAGTCCCGAAAAAGTAAAAATTAAAAATTAAAATTAAAAGAAAAGATGAATGAAAAATGATGGAAATGACTGTACTTGTAAATGTGTTTATGAGAAATAAAAAAAAGACAAGATTGAAGAGCCATTTCTCTGGGATTTTATAAGGACTCTTGCCATGGGAAGGGGGCCGAAATAGAAGACCTACAAGATCCCTTCCATCCCTTGGATTTATGATTACAGTAGTAACTTGGTACTCAACTGCTTTGAAACTCATCAAATTTGGTACTCGGCATATTTTGATGCAAAAATTTTTGTCCCGGTAATCGTAGTTTGTTTGGTACTCAATGCACAAGCTAGGTGTCAATGTTGACTGCCTTGTGACTCTCTATATTATTCCTTAGGGGGAAAATTTGTGTGGTGCTCATTGTTTTTGGTGCTCATCACTTGTCCCAGAACCAAGTAACAATGAGTACCGAAGTATCACTATATATAATTACCTATAGTTCATTCTGCCAGGTTTGTTCAGCCCATCCAGAGGACATTGGAGTGTCCTCAAATGACACTGAACCCAGAATTGCAGCTGTACTCGGTTTTTTGGATACACACCTGTACACTTTAACTCCAGAGAGCAGATGCTACTCTCCCTTACACTCTCTCCGAGGGCAACAACTCTTTTTCAGAACCTTCAATTACTGAAGAATTAAGGAAGTCACCTGAGCTTTGATCTTGGGAGGGGTAATTTTTTGGGTAAGATTTACAGGTTTTACACTCAACTTCTGTTCTTTCTATCCACTGAATTCTGAACTTCCGCATTATGATGATTTGGTATGCAATACGCTTATAGGCGGGATGCAGTGGCTCAGTGGCTAAGACGCTGAGCTTGTTGATCGAAAGGTCGGCAGTTCAGCGGTTCGAATCCCTAGTGCTGCGTGACGGGGTGAGTTCCCGTTACTTGTCCCAGCTTCTGCCAACCTAGCAGTTCGAAAGCACGTTAAAAAAATGCAAGTAGAAAAATAGGGACCATCTTTGGTGGGAAAGGAACAGCGTTCCGTGCGTCTTTGGCGTTGAGTCATGCCGGCCACACGACCACAGAGACGTCTTCGGACAGTGCTGGCTCTTCAGCTTTGAAACGGAGATGAGTACCGCCCCCTAGAGTCGGGAACGACTAGCACATATGTGCAAGGGGAACCTTTACCTTTACCTAACAGATGACAAGACCGTTCTCTTGCTTTCTAATAGGTATGTTTAAGGTAGGTGGCCCTCGACTTGCCCCCAAGGTGAGCCCAAAATGTTCTGTTGCTGAGCAAGACAGTTGCTAAGTGAGTTTTGCCTCACTTTAAAGACCTTTCTTGCCACAGTTGTTAAGCGAATCACTTAGTGGTTAACTTATTAATAGAGTTGTTAGGTGATTCTGGATTCCCCATTGGCGTTGCTTGTCAGAGGTCGCAAAAGATGGACGGCAGCCATCATAAAAAACATGCCCATTGCCAAGCATCCAAATTCTGATCATGTGATATTGGGATGCTGTGTGAAAGTTGTGTGAAAAATGGTCAGGTCAGTCCCAAAAGTGTGTTTTCAGGAGGCTATTGGACTTCCTTCTTTTTTTCTCTGAAGACGTTTTGCTTCTCATCCAAGAAGCTACTTCAGCTCTGAAAGGATGGTGGGGAATGGAAGGATTTATATTCCTCGCAGACAGCGGGTCCTTTGCATCCTTTTAGAAGGTCCTTGAAGCACTTGGAGGTTTATGTGTCCTCAGGATCACATGAGTGGTGCAAATGGTTCCTGTAGTCTGCAATTTTTCTCTCTGGATATCCATTCCTACTCCCACACCATTCAAAGGGTGTTCATCCCAAATTGTATAGCTAAAGGTCTGTAGAGATTCTCAGCCATCCAGGTCATGGTTGTCCCAAAGGAGCTTTTTCAGGAAGCAACTGGACCTGGTTTTTTCTTTGAAGACGTTTCGCTTCTCAACCAAGAAACTGTAGACCTGAAGAAGTTTCTTGGATGAGAAGTGAAACGTCTTCAAAAGAAAAAACAAGAAAGTCCAGTTGCCTCCTAAAAAAGCTCCTTTTGGACAACCACGACTTGGATGACTGAGAATCCCTACATATGGTCATGTCACTTTTTTTTTTTCAGTTGGCACTGAAAACTTTAAACAGTCACTAAATGAACGGTGGTAAGTTGAGAATTCTGAACCATTATCTTTTTACAAACAGAGACAGGAGAAAAAAAAAAACCCCGTCATATAACAGGTTCCATATTTCAACTCTTCCAGCAGAACAAATGTTCGGCAGTCAAACTGAGGAAAAAATTATTAGGTTTTTTTTCCCTCTCCTTTTCTTCTCTATTGCCTCGTAACTACAAAAAAATCAAAACAAAACTTGATACGAGAGACTCTTAATCCCTCCACTTTGGGAAGACTGTTATTTATGGTGACCTATGTGTCTGTATATAGTGGTCGTTTCATCCTGTTCTTTTGGTTGATTTATTGTATGGAATTCTTTATTTACTGTTAAGTTAGCGTAGTACAGACTGTTCTGCAGGTCTCTAGCTGAAAAATGCTGAACAAAAGCTGGGTTCATAGCAACATTGGAAAAAGAGGATTTGGTTTGGCCAGAATGGAATAGTTGAGAATAATTTACTGTCATGCGTACTACTTGATAGACAACAATATGTACCCATAATAAAGACATTTCCAGATCTTTGGCATCCTTAAATTTCTCATTAGAATCATATTAAACTCAAACAGCACAACGGATAGTTTCAAGAATTTGTAGATATTGGAATTATTTTTTTTTAGGATAGAGTTTCTTTTCTTTACAGTGTGATTTATAGAACGATTTATCACATAGAGATACACCTGATACGTAAACATTAGTTTACTAAATTGGTAAAAAGGATCCAGAATTTGGAAGTGGCTTGAATGATTTCAACTGACTAAAACAGGGGTCCCCAACCTTTTGGACCTCAGGGACCACTAAATTCATAATTTTAAAATCTTGTGGACCACTAATATGACCTGCCTAATGACCAGCTGGGTGGGCGTGGCTAGGTGGTCATTTGACTGGGTGGGCGTGGCCAACTCGATGTCACTCATGTCAAGGGGCGCCTCGCCAGCCTCTACTCACCCCTCCCCTCCCAGCCACCCCTCCCCTCCCTGTGACTGGTTGGGCATGGCCAATTTGATGTCACTCATGTCAAGGGATGCCTTGCTGACCTTTAATTGTCCCTCCTCTCCCAGCCACTCCTCGCCTGCCCACCTGAGCTCCTTAGGGCCCCAACAGGAAGCAGTTGTTGGAGCTAAGCAGCCACCATGAGAAAAGTTGGCAAAACAGCTGGCTCAGTTCAAATTGGATCTGGCTGAGAAGGAGGCTCAGCAGAAGCACCTCACTGAGGACTACGAGCATAGTCTTTCCAAGCAGAGGGAAGACCGGGCCAGGTACTGCCAGGCTGCCAGGTACTAGGACGCTGAAGCAGACCCCGAGTAGGAATTTCTGCCCCCCTTTGACCCACACAAAAAGACCCCGAGGGGGGAAACTCTCTGCAGCAACACAAATGTTCATTGCACATATCCGTCCCAGGGGCCGTAGTTTGAGGACCCCTAATTTAGTGCAATATAAAAAATTCAAATAATTTTTCTGAGGACCACCAAAATTTTCTCACGGACCCCCAGTTGGTGACCGCTGGACTAAAACGTGCTTTAAAATTCACTTTGATGTCCATGTTTTTCATTGTATGTATGAGTTTCAATCCTGTTAAAAATGAATCTAAAATGTGGTACGTTTCTGTTCCTTGCTACAGAAGAGAAGGAATGAATGACCTTGGGGCCGAACCTGGCATTTTTGTTTGTTGCCACTCATGCATGTAATCCTAAATTATAGTTTACTGTTATATGCATGTACTTGTCTCCTGATTTACTGTGTACAATATCATTCCATACCTAGGTTTGGTAGGCTTCCATATACCGGTAGTTTAATTACAGCACTTTAACCACCTTTAGCAAACAGAAGCTGAAAAATCAGTAAACGTTTATAATCTAAAAAGCCTAACTCCTTTGGAAAATTGATCGATGGAGAAGAGAGCAAAAATCAATCACAGATACTATCGTAAGGTTTGGATAAAACATCAGTCATCTTCTTCATCATTACCACTACCATAACCACCATCATCCTGCTTTCTGGAATTAAGGAGAAAATTCCTAATGGTTAGAGCAGGTGTCTGCAACCTGCGGCTCCGGAGCTGCATGCGGCTCTTTGGGCCCTCTGCTGTGGCTCCCTGTTGGATGATCCCACCACTGGCTGGCCCCACCCGTCGCCCTCCCCTCCCAGTCACTCCTCACCTGGCCTGAGAAGGTAAGGACGATGGCGGGGGATGGAGAAACAGCCAGGCAGAGACAGAGAGATACAGAGAGAAGGGGAGAGAGAGACATAGAGAGATACAGAGAGGGAGGGAGAGAGACATAGAGATAGAGAGAGAGAGAGACATAGATACAGAGAGAGGGGGAAAGAGAGAGACATAGATACAAAGAGAGGGGGAGAGACATAGAGAGATACAGAGAGGGGGAGAGAGACAGAGAGATACAGAGGGGGGAGAAAGAGAGAGACATAGAGAGATACAGAAGGAGGGAGGGAGACATAGAGAGACAGAGAGAGAGACATAGATACAGAGAGGGGGGAGAGACATAGAGAGATAGAGAGGGGGAGAGAGGGAGACATAGATACAAAGAGAGGGAGAGAGAGAGATGGGGGAGGGAGGGGAGGGAGGGGGAGAGAGAGATGTCAAAAAGGTTTTGTAGTTCCTGTTGTTTTTTAACAACCGGTTCTCTGCCCTAATGACCAACTGGGTAGGCATGGCTGGGGGGGGGGGGGATCATGTGACTGGTGAAAGTGAGTGATGTAGAGTTGGCCACGCCCACCGAGGTTTTGTGGCTCCCGGTGTTTTCTTTTCTGTGGGAAACGGGTCCAAATGGCTCTTTGAGTGTTTAAGGTTGCATACCCCTGGGTTAGAGCAATCAACCAGTGGAATAGCTTGCCTTCAGAAGTTGTAGGTAGCTCCATCACTGGAGGCTTTCAGAAACAGACTGGACAACCATTTGTCTGAAATGGCATAGGGTCCCCTGCTCGAGCAAGGGGTTGGACTAGAAGACCTCCAAGGTCCCTTCCAATTCTATTAACGCTGTGTTCTATGAATCCCTTTGCTTAGGCCTCCTGTTTCTTCACATCGTCTCTTCTGAACGGCAGAAGAATCCTGAAAGATTTGGGTTTTTGTCTTAACCCAGACCCAGAAGTCCATTTCCACATTTTCCCTCAGTGCAATTCAATCTCCTACTTCTGTCACCAGAAGAGCTCTGCTCTTGGACCAGATTGTGAGACCCATCTTAGCCATGGCCCTCATTTTCAATAGGGCCCACAGCTCTCCCACCACCACCTCCAACTGATTATGGGGTTGCGATGGGTCGGACACGACTTTGCAACTAACAACCAACTTTCAGACTTGCAAGATTCTGTTCATATAGCCTTACAATGAAGTGGAACTCATTCCTCTTGCTTGCGTTTCCTGTCTGGGTTACCCAACAGGGCTGACAATTCCCTTCTCTACCCTCAATATGCTGAGATTCTAATATAATATATTAGGATAATATCCTTTCTTGAGGCAGGAGATACGGATGCTTTCATGCAGACTTCATCCTGAATTCCAATTTAGAAGGGGGGAAAAAAAAAACCCCAGTAGGTTCTCTAACTAAGCTGGCCTGTCTACTTTCCGTTTCAGCGTAGCAGCAGGATGCTATTTTAATAAGTAATCCTCAGGTTTTGGAAACGGCAACGTCTCTAATGATTTGTGGGCGAGAATTAGAGAGATTTGGGAACATTGAGTTATCCAGGGACAAGACCCAGCAAAATCAGCTCCCTGGCACTGAGAAGCCTGACAGGCTCCACAGAGTCTCAGATTTCCAGTCAGAAAGGATGTTGCCTTTCAGTTCAAATAATCATCTTTTAGCTGGCATTCCTTTTCCGGGGGGGGGGGGGGGGGACGCGACAAAATAGTGAATATTTCTCAAATTATCTTTGACCAGGAATATTTGTACCTTGGAAAAGTTTTGCAATAAAACCCCCAATTACAAAAAAAAGGTTGTCTTTGCAGGATTCATCCAAGGCTAATTTAACGAGGTGTCCGTAATTTAATTAATCAACCCAATTTTCTATACGTGTAAAGGTAAAGGTTCCCCTCGCACACGGGGGATTCGAACCGCTGAACTGCCGACCTTCCGATCAACAAGCTCTCTTACTGTCATGTGTTAGACACCATTTAAAAGGACCCCTTCTGTTTTGATCACGTGTGCGGGGCAGCGTGTCTAAATGCAAAAGCATTCGTGGTAGGTTTTGTTTTTCCATGTTCCGCAACCTGATGCTCTCCAGATGCATTTGGGAGTTCAGGAAGCACCATCGTGACCCAACCAGAGTCAAGATGGTAGAGAGGTTTCTCTATAATCAGTGGCGAGAGGAAGGATCCCCAAAATGAGGCAATGCAAAGGAAGAACTTAGCTGCATCGGGTGACCCAGTGCTTGGAATGCAGTATTGCAGGCAGACTCTGCCCACTGCCAGGAGTTCGATCCTGACCGGCTCAAGGTTGACTCAGTCTTCCATCCTTCCGAGGTCGGTAAAATAAGGACCCATTGTTGGGGTGGAGGGGCAATATGCTGACATCTGTAAACCACTCAAAGAGTGCTGTAAAGCACTATGGTATATAAGTCTTAAGTGTGGTTGTTATTGCTGTCTGAACCACACTCATCCAACTGTGCTTGTAGCTTTCATTCTGGTCCAGCGATCGCGACCTTCCAATGCTAGTGAACACAACATGTTAGGAAATGACTATTACCTAGCTTGTTGGGTTGGCAATATATAAACCATCAATGTAGCTTTAAGACTACTGTATTGCATCATACTGTGTCCTGATTGGTTAGCTCTGTAGCCAATGTCCTTAAGAGGGAGCTGGAAACATGGTTTGTTCTCTTTGCTGTTCTTGCTCTCTGATATCTCTGTATGCTACTGTTTGCAAATCCAGAAGAACTGTTTATTGTGAATGACTACGACGACTGGTAAGAAGACTTTGTTATTGGATTATCCCTGGACTGCCGTTTTGGCTATCTCCTGCTTTATATGTGTATGACCTGGACTGTTTATTGGACTGTGCCTTACTATTTCCTGAAAGTAAACACAACTTAGTGTATCTGTGTGTGGACTGTGTTTATTCGTATCTACTCTCGATCGCTTTCATGTGCACACCCTTGCTACTCAAGGGTTACTCTGCGAATTCCTTAACACAACCGGTTGCCCCTCCGTGAATCTTTGAGGGCATTGAACATCTTTGTTAACTTTTGGCTTTAAGAAGCTGGAAAAACTCGGACTGGGTTTGGGGTCCGGCTTGGGAGGACGAAGGGAGCGTCGTCGTTTAGAGAAGGGATAAGGGGCAACATTAGCTGCTGCCCACCGCTACCCCTCCCACCCGCTCAGCGGTCCCGAGTTCAGCCACTGAGACTGTTTGCCAAAATAAGAAACAGACGTTGCACAAACAGCTTCCGTGCAACAGGATGGAGAGAAAGCGATGGCTAATACCTTCGGCGCACCACCCCGGCAGAACTGATCCTCGCCAGCCTTCAAGAAAGGCCAATTAGAAAGGGGCTCCCCCCTCCTCTTCCTCTTCCCCCACCCCAGATAAAAAGAGACTGATCCCCAGAGGCCCAACTAAGCACTTCCTGTTGGGATTAAGGGATCTGAGGTGGCGGTGTGTACATGCGCACGAATGCACATACATTCATTCTCTCTCTCTCCCTCTCTCTCTCTCTCTCTCTCTCTCCCCCCCCCCTCTCTCTGCCTCTCTCTCTTTTCAGGAAATACCTTTAGTAAGCCCTGGTGGTGTTTCTATGGCAACCGCAGAGGGGACCTGCTGATCTCAAGCATTCAGTTTTCTTTTGTTTTTTATTGTTCTGGGCTCCCTTTTGTGGCTCTGCATCTGCAGGGCTGGCCAATAAGTACCATTTGCCCTTTGGGGGAAAAGGCTCTGAATGTAAATGCAATTAATAATAATAAAAAAACTAGCAAACATTCAGAGGGACTCCTCCTGCACAGGACTGTTTGCATGCAACGCCTCCCCTCCCTCCATTTAGGGACCCCTCCGAACATCCAACCAGTAAAGGTTAATCCAGCTGCTGTTCCCCTCCTCCCACTTCCAGATTATTTTTCTTCTTCTTCTTCTTCTTCTTCTTCTTCTTCTTCTTCTTCTTCTTCTTCTTCTTCTTCCTCTTCCTCTTCTTCTTCTTCTTCTTCGTCTTCTTCTCTTCCTCCTCCTCCTCCTTCTCCTTTTTCCCCTTCTTCCTCCTCCTGTTCTTGTTCTTCTCCTTCTCCTTTTCTTCTTCTTCCTTCTCCTTCTCCTCCTCTTCCTGTTCTTGTTCTCCCCCTTCCCCATCTTTTCTTCTTCCTCCTCCTCCTCCTTCCACTTCCTCTTCCTCTCCCTCCCCTTCCCCCTCCTCCCCCTCCTCTTCTTTTCCTTTTTCTTCTTCTCCTTCTCCCCTCCCCCTCCCCCTTCCCCTTCCCCTTCCTCTCCCTTCCCCCTCCTCCTCCTCTTCTTTTCCTTCTCCTTCTTCTCCTTCTCCATCTCTGCCTCCTCCTTCCTCTTCTCCTTCTCCTTCTCCCCTTCCCCTTCTCCTTCCCCTTCCCCTCCTCCTTCCCCTCCCCCAACTCTAAGAATCTCTATCTTCCCTACCTAAAGTTGGGGTTTCATTTCATTTCAAAGATGCATTTAAAAAAATTAACCGCCCAAACTGTGGCGAAGAACTTTTGGGTGTTACATCACACTTACGATTTTCAGCCTCGTTTCATAAAGCATTATGTAATGTTCCTGGCAGGAGCAGCTCCTTTTCCTCTGCAGCTCTGGGACGCCCCCCCCCCCCCCCCGCTCGCCCTCCTTGGCTCACTCCAGATTAAGATTCTCAGATTACAGCCTCGAGTGCAAGATATTAGAGACACTCTTTTCCAAATCTCTGGAGGGACACCATGCAGAGGTTTTTGTGGTTGGCCATCAATCTTTTTTTTTCAGCGCTCTGTCACCAAAGCATGCATATTCAGGCTACTTGTTTGCCCAGGACAAATGTTCTTGATGTTTTATTTATAAACTTGCGATCCCAGGATCTTTTGTGGTGATGGATGTTAAAGATTGCCCTTTCTCCATCTTGTGACATTTTAATCTGAAGGCAACCAAAGCTAAGATACTTTTAAGCCATCCAAAGCCAACTCAAGATCCATTCAGTCCAACATCGTGTTTCTGACAACAACCCTCTAGGCCAGTGATGGCTAACTTTTTTTGCCGTCGCGTGCCAAAAGCGGGGGGAGCGCGGGGTGTGTGTGTGTCATGCGTGCACATGCCCACACCCATAATTCAATGCGCCCCGCACATGTGCACGTGACACCCCCC
>WNWU01000076.1:1451215-1472911 GCA_012654045.1 Ptyas mucosa
AAGCTGACTTTGTATAAATATACAAAGTCAGCTTATTGCTCCCACAATCTGGGTCCTCATTTTACCTACCTTAGAAAGGATGGAAGGCTGAGTCAACCTTGAGCCTGGTGAGATTCGAACTTGCAGTAATTGCAGGCAGCTGGTGTTAATAACAGTGTGCTTTAGTCGACTGTACTACCAAGGTTCTTGGGTGTTGATTGCTGGCAAGGAGATTTTGATACCTAGTTGGGTATCAGAAAAGTCTGCAAGAAAACTACCAAGCTCAGAGAGTACCAAGGACCTCAGAGTTCAACCCTGATCTACAAATAACTATTTATAATGTCCAAAGGAGAAAGTGACAACATCATTCGTAGGTCATCCCATCCTCCAAAGGGGTCCATGACAATTCGCCATGGCCAACTCGCCACAGGTCAAAAAACATTGTTCCAACAAAACCAATTTTTAATAGGCGTGGCTTTCCCCAGGGTTCATACTAGTTCATACTTGGGGAAGGTTTTCTTGGGATCCAATCTTGGGATCAATCACTGGGACCAGAGATTTGGCCTTCTGAGCTTTCAGACTTGTGCTGGAGCCCTTCACTCCCATCAGAAGGTGTGCCACCCTGGGACACGTATATTTGCCTTCATTCATAAGGTTTTCCTCTGTTAGCTTTCTGCCTGTTAGAAGGGTGCTAAAGAAAGGTCTTGGGGACGCGATGGCTCAGTGGCTAAGATGCTGAGCTTATCGATTGAAAGGTTGGCAGTTCAGCGATTCGAATCCCTAGCACCGTGTAACAGGGTGAGCTCCCGTGACTTGTCCCAGCTTCTGCCAACCTAGCAGTTCGAAAGCACGTAAAAAATGCAAGTAGAAAAATAGGGACCACCTTTGGTGGGAAGGTCACAGCGTTCCGTGCGCCTTTGGCATTGAGTCATGCCGGCCACATGACCACGGAGACGTCTTCGGACAGCGCTGGCTCTTTGGCTTTGAAACGGAGATGAGCACCGGCCCCTAGAGTCGGGAACGACTAGCACATGTGCAAGGGGAACTTTTGCCTTTTTAAAGAAAGGTTGGGGAGGGGTTCCCCTCTTTTGTAATGCAGATTTGAAGCCGGGAATTGGGGGCTTTCTCTAAAGCAGTTCTCTCTCAGAAGATTTGGCATTCAGAAGTCCATGCTAGCCTGACAGCTTACAATTACATTACTAAAACTTGTATAAAACTCTCTTTAGTGAAGGGAATGCAGCCGCAAGGGAGTCTGGCTATACGGTTGCAACAGCCAACTCCCTTCCCTGCCACCTTAGAATCTCAAACAAGTCTCAGAAATAGATTACAATTGGGTTGATCCCTGACAGGTACTCCAGTGGAACTCTTAGGAGATTGAGAGATCACCAGGTGCCTGAAAAGGGTGCTACCCCAGCAGGAGATGGGAAGAGTCTCCAAGCTTGGAAAGGAGATCTTAAATAGCTTCCTTTCAAAATCCAGGCTCGTTGGGAGAAATGAGTTATGGTAGCTGACATCCAGCATCTTCCTTTGGGGGGTATAAAACACAACCAATGCACCTGAAAGAGCTGCTTGGACCGTGCCTTGCTTTTTAATCAGTGGATGTGCTTTAACTCCCGGTGACGTAATGCAGCAGCCGCCAAGCTTTCTGGCACCAGGGACCAGTTTCAGAAGAAAAATGGTCTTTCGTGGACCGAAAGGGGAGGGGGGATGGTTTCACACCCAATTTAAATCCTGCACATCCACAGATGAAGCGTCGTTTGGGCAGCCTGGTTTCTAACAGGCCATGGACCGGTCCCGGCCTATGGGCCAGGGGTTGGGGACCCCTTGATGTAATAAAAGGAGGGGAAAACCATAATTACCTGTATTTTTTTTTGGACTATAAGACAGACCGGAGTATAAGACGCACCACGATTTTGAAGAGCTAAACAAGAAAAAAAAGGGGGGGTTGCCCTCCCCAGGCGCCAGGAGCTCTCTGCAGGCCTCTGCGCATCCCGTTTTTTCGAAAAACAGGCCCGTTTTTGGCCTCCCAAACCCTCCCCCATGCCAGTGGTGAAATCCAATTTTTTTTTACTACCGGTTCTGTGGGCGTGGCTTGGTGGGTGTGGTGTGGCTTGGTGGGCGTGGCTTGGTGGGCGTGGCAGGGGAAGGGTATTGCAAAATCTCCATTCCCATCCCACTTTGGGGCCAGCCAGAGGTGGTATTTGCCCGTTCTCCGAACTACTCAAAATTTCAGCTAACGGTCCTCCGAACTGCTCAAAATTTCCGCTACTGGTTCTCCTGTCAGAACCTGCTGGATTTCACCCCTGCCCCACACGTTGCATTTTTGCCCTCCCCAGGCCCCAGGAACACTCTGCAGGCCTCCCAAACGCTCTGCGCATCCCCTTTTTGCGAAAAATGGGCATGTTTTTGGCAAAAACGGGGTGCACGGGGCAGGGTTTCGAGAGGCCACAAATGGCTGTATTTGGAGTATAAAACGTATAAACATTTCCACCCCCTTTTAGGGGGTGGGGGACGTGTGTCTTATACTCCGAAAAATAAGGTACTTCATTTGCATCTACATAGCCAAGGTTTTGTGACTCCTTGCAGCTAGGACAATGATGTTATGTTTTTTGGGGGGTGGGGGACACCACTAATCATTGGAAGACACTTTGAGGCTATGCTCCATCCTTTAGCTAGCATGGGGCTGCCTCTCCTTTCCTGGAAAAGCTAATGAAGCTGGATATGGTCATTAGCCTGTGAATGGCATCGCTCGGCGTTCCCACCAGGCCTATTTACCAACTTGTGCTCCGGGTGACCAATGGCCAGCAACCTGTCTTTGCCCTCTGACTCCCTTCTCTCATCAGCTGGGGCTGGGAGGGAAAGCTTGTCTATCACGGGGAGAAAAGCATCTCTGCCCTCGGAATCCCATTGGTCATGGCAATTTAATGCAGAACAGTGCCGGGAATGGGAGCTTTTATTGACTTTGAAATGAGATGACCCGGGCCATGCGCTTTGAGCTGACGTCTAAAAAATGCTTCCTCCCTCCTTCCCTCCCTCCCAGGGACCCAAAGCAAATAGAAGGCTTGCAAGGGTGGGGGAAGGTGAGAGAGAGCCCACCTAATTAAAGTGGCAGTGGGGAGCCCCCAGAGCATTAGCTTAGAAGAGGGACGTCCAGTCTCCCTTTTTGAGTTGTGTGCTGGGTGCTACATTCCAGAAGATAAGAGTAGAAGGAAAAATGGATCACAAATTAAAATTGGTTGCATTGCATTCACAGTTTCCCGCCGTTAACATTAGCTTCCTGTATGAGTGCACAGTATTCGTCTCACTTATTTTGGTCATGTCGTGTGAGGGGGGGGGGGGGAATTCATTGGAGAAAGCAATTAACATTTGGAAGAGTTAGTGGTGAAAGGAAACCAGGCTGGCTAAGAACGCAAAGACTGGACACCATCAAAGTTGATGGTGACCAGCCAGAGCATAGAAAAACTCAAAAAAAAAAAAAAAAGCAATGCAGGATTGAGAGATATGGAGAGACCTAATTGACAAAAGACTTGGACATGACTGAATGGATAACATCATCATCATCATAGAACATAGAATAATAGAATCGGGATGGACCTTGGAGTTCTTCCAGTCCAAACTCTTCCTCAAGCAAGAGCCCCTATACCATTCCAGACAAGTGGATGTCCAGTTTCTTCTTCTTAAAAATCTCTAGTGTTGGAGCACCCACAACTTCTGAAAGCAAGCTGTTCCACCGGTTAATTGTTATCACTGTTCAGGAAATTTCTCCCTAGTTCTAGGTTGCTTCTCTCCTTGGTTAGTTTCCATCCATTGCTTCTTGTGCTTTGGAAGATAGGTTGGCACCCCGTCTTCTTTGTGGCAGCCCCTCAAATATTGGAAGACTGCTATCATGTCTCCCCTAGTCCTTCTCTTCACTAGACTAGACATACCCAGTTCCTGCAACCGTCCATGGTATGTTTTAGCCTCCAGTCCTCTAATCATCTTGGTTGCTCTTCTCTGCACTCTTTCCAGAGTCTCAGTGTATTTTTTGTATCGTGGTGACCAGAACTGGATGCAGGATTCCAAGTGAGGTCTTACTAAGGCTTTATAAAGCGGTACTTATCGTGATTGTATTCACGTTGAACGTTGGATATTTTGTCCATTAAAAATTGCCAGGTTGGTGATGACTTTTGGAGGGGGCAAGTTGGATCTTCAGTTACAGTTTTGGGGGAGCCACATCCAGCCTTAAAACTTCAGACTTACAGCTCAGATGTGGTGGTGACCCTGTAAAAGGTAGAAGGAGACAAAGGACTCATGAGAGATAAAGGAAGTCTCTTGGTAGCCTATCTTATAAACAGCAAGGTGATAAGAATTAGCCCAGGTGATAAGAATAAATTCTAGATCAGGGGTCTCCAACCTTACCAACTGTTAAGACTTTGTTGGCTGAGGAATTATGTGAGTTGAAGTCCACAAGTCTTAAAGTTGCCAAGGTTGGAGACCCCGATCTTGATGATGGATGGGAGTTCCTCTTTTAGTTTCATACACAAACATATATTTATACACAGAGAGAGAGAGAGAGAGAGATACACATACAATGTTAGCTGCATTTTTAAAAAGAAAGATGAAAAACTAAGAAAAAAACAAATGGTCAGAGAAATAGATGGAGAGAAAAAGAGGTTGTAGGAGGTACTACATGGGATGGGATGATGTGAACAAATATTTGGGGAATTGGCATGGAATAAAATACAGTAAAAGTAAAGGTTAGGGTTAGGTACGTGGTGGCTCAGTGGCTAAGATGCTGAGCTTGTTGATCGAAAGTTTGGCAGTTCAGCAGTTCGAATCCCTAGTGCTGCGTAACGGGGTGAGCTCCCGTGACTTGCCCCAGCTTCTGCCAGCCTAGCAGTTCGAAAGCACGTAAAAAATGCAAGTAGAAAAATAGGGACCACCTTTGGTGGGAAGGTAACAGCGTTCCGTGCGCCTTTGGTGTTTAATCATGCCGGCCACATGACCACAGAGATGTCTTCGGACAGCGCTGGCTCTTCGGCTTTGAAACGGAGATGAGCACTGCCCCCTAGAGTCGGGAACGACTAGCACATATGTGCGAGGGGAACTTTTACCTTTACCTAAAATACAATATTTAGATAATGAGTGCCCGTTTCCCTCCCTCCCTCCCTCCCTCCCTCCCTCTTTCTTTCTTTCTTTCTTTCTTTCTTTCTTTCTATTCCTTTCCTTCCTTCCTTCCTTTTTCCTTCCCTTCCCTTCCCTTCCTTCCTTCCTTCCTTTCTTTCTTTTTTCTATTCCTTTCCTTCCTTCCTTCCTTCTTCCTTCCTTTCTTTTCCTTTTCTTTCCTTTCCTTCCCTTCCCTTCCTTCCCTTCCCTTCCCTTTCCTTCCCTTCCCTTCCTTCCTTCCTTCCTTCCTTCCTTCCTTCCTTCCTTCCTTTCTTCTCCTTTTTACCAGGCGGGCTCTTTGTTGATTCAGACCTGCATTCAGACCAAGAAAAACATAATACAGAGGTTGGAGGACAGGAGCTTTGAGTCAATCTTGACTGACAGAGGTTACCCTACAGAAGCCCTCGCAGTCTTCTTCCCAGGGGTGATAACTGGCCCACTCTCAACCAACCAGGTTTGCGCCCAAAACAGAACAAGAACTAGTCTCCCCAGCCCAATGATGGCCTTTAAATGTTAAACCAGCATCTCGGGTTTCTTTATAGAACGACGCAGGAAGGAGAGGGGGTCATCATCGCTCTCGCGTCACAATTCTGAGTAACAGCAGGAAATCATGGCATTTGTTAAGCCACATAACGAAACATCTATTCAGCTAAATTCATATCATATGAACTCCGCATCACGGATGATCAGGTGTAGCCGACTGTTTTTGAGTCACTGCTTGTTGCTTTCACACCTTCCGGGCTGCTTTTGTTGTTGTTGTTGTTGTTGTGTTTCCCAGAGCTGAGTTTTGACATTTTTAATTTGCCTGGGGATTATTTTAATCTGTCCCTTTCTTTGCTCATCACCTCTCATGCTCCTTGCTTTCTTTTTTGCTCCTTTCTTCTCCGCTGCCTGCTTTGCCTCTGTGTCTTCCCTTCCCTTCATTTCCTTCTTTCTTGTTAGCTTAGCTCCCCTGTTTGAATTGCTGACTGCACAATAGAAGAGCTGAGTTGAGCTAAAGGGATGTGTCTTTTCTTGCACCCGGTCATATAACAAACAGAGCACGTATTATTAGTTTTTTTTTCTTTTTGCTCCGGGTCATCCTCCCACCCTCAACAGATTGCCATGCTTTGCAAAAAGCCTTTTGGGATTCATAAGTCTGAAATACTAACTAGCTTCATCATTTCACCCTCCTAGAAATGCACATTTATTTATTCATTTATTCCTCCGCAATTCATCTGCTGTGCTATAGGAAGGCGAGGGGGTGGGGGAAGCTCTCCCTTGCCATACCTAAGTGGAAACATTTATTTAAATGCAGAAGTCGACTAAAAGCACATCATCGAAATTAAACACACGGCAAGAAAGAAGAATCAGCCACGATCTCGGAGTGAAAGATTGTAAACCCGGGTCAAAGAAAGAATTTTTCATTGTTTTTTGAACATCAAAGTACTTGAAACGTGGCTGGTAATCTGCTTTTTTCCCTTCTCAAGAAAGTCCGGTAAAGAGAAAGAAATCAACAAAGAAAGGAATTTTAGAAGAAAAGTTTGATCTTGGGCTGGACCAACTTACTCCATGTTTACAACATGTGGTTTAGATCAGAGGTCCCTGGCCTTTTTGACATCGAGGACTGATTTCGTAGAAGACAATTTTTCCATGGACCGGGGGATGGAGGGGGGGGAAGGAAGCGTGCAAGTTAGAGCCTGTGCATGCACAGTTTCGCTCTCCCACTGCTCACCTCCACCTGTGTGGCTCTGTTCCTGGACTAATACCAGTCCACAGACCGTAGATGGAAGACCCCTGGTTTAAATAATGCCAACTTCTGTAACGATGCAGCTTTCTGAGCCGTGGTGGCGCAGTGGTTAGAATGCAGTACTGCAGGCTATTTCTGCTGACTGCCAGCTGCCTGCAATTTGGCCGTTCGAATCTCACCAGGCTCAAGGTTGACTCAGCCTTCCCTCCTTCTGAGGTGGGTAAAATGAGGACCCAGATTGTTGGGGGCAAGAGGCTGACTCTGTAAACTGCTTAGAGAGGGCTGTAAAAGCACTGCAAAACGGTATATAAGTCTAAGGGCTATTGCTATTGTCCTTCCTTCCTTCCCTCCCTCTGCCCACTGCCAGCAGTTCGATCCTGACTGGCTCAAGGTTGACTCAGGTCCTTCCATCCTCCCTCTTTACAGAGAGGGCTGTAAAAGCACTGGGAAGCAGTATATAAATCTAAGTGCTATTGCTATTTTCCTTCCTTCCTTCCTTCCTTCCTTCCTTCCTTCCTTCCTCCCTCCGTCCCTCCCTCCCTCCCTCCCTCCCTCCCTCCCTCCCTTCCTTCCCTCCTTCCTCCCACTGCCAGCAGTTCAATCCTGACTGGCTCAAGGTCGACTCAACCTTCCATCCTTCCGAGGTTGGTAAAATGGGGACCCAGATTGTTGGGGGCAAGAGGCTGACTCTGTAAAACCGCTTAGAGAGAGCTGTAAAAAGCACTGTGAAGCGGTATATAAGTCTAAGTGCTATTGCTATTCTGCATCTCTCTTTTCTCTTCCAGACTTCCAACACATTAATGTTTTCTGTCTGAGAGACTTTAAGAAGCGCATTCTGCCTGATGAGGTCCCTTGGGCGACTAGTGAGACAGGGCAAATGTGTCTGGAGGCATCAGTTGTTGGAACAACTGACTGTCGTCTGGAATTGGTTTCCTAAGTATTCTATCTCCCCGGCTTAATCCTCCAAGCTTCCCACATTGCACAGTGTCGCATGGGCAGGCATGAAACGATTTGCAGCCAGTTACTCGATTTCAAATCATAACAATCTTGAATGGCAAGAAAAGACTAACGCCTCTTAACTAATTTCTTCATGATAATCTACTGAATCTCCAAGCAAGCGTACCTACTAGGTGGCAACTATAATAGTCGAAAGGTATTTAGAACTAAACTGAGTTTAGGAATGTAAATCCAAAAGTTTATAGTCAGGGAGCACTTACCAATTTCAGGATTATAATGGTTCAGAGACCACCCAGGTTTTCCTTTTTTTTCCATACATGCAAAGATATCCATTAAGCTCAATTATGAGAACATTAAAATTGCCATCCTAGGTGCACACATTTGGAAGTAATTATTATTGGATTAAGTAGGAGATTATAGCCTAATCTTGATCTACATAAATCAGGGCCTGAAACTTCAAGGAATGTGCCGATTGGATAAAATAATAAAGCATATGGATCTGTCAGTGTATCAAAAGGTTCTCTGCCCTTCCATATTTCCATCACAGGGCACCTCTGATTGTGCCAGTTCTTGCTTTCAGTCATGCTTGACTTGCATAACGGGACCAGAAAATACCCACTGAGGTCAACGGGACTGACTCAGGGGTGAAATCCAGCAGGTTCTGACAGGTTCTGGAGAAACGGTAGCGGAAATTTTGAATAGTTCGGACAACCAGCAAATACCACCTCTGGCTGGCCCCAGAGTGGGATGGGAATGGAGATTTTGCAATATCCTTCCCCCAGGAGTGGGGAGGGAATGGAGATTTTGCAGTATCCTTCCCCTGCCATGCCCACCAAACCACACCACGCCCACCAAGCCACGCCCACAGAACCGGTAGTAAGAATATTTGAATTTCACCACTGCTCCCCAGTCTTCTCAGCACAGCTCCAGGGCAACTCAGCCTTGACTTTCTGGAAAGAATGTTATTTTGACTACATATCATCTTCACTCCATACAATCCCCCCTCCCATTTTCCCACAGTAGAATTTGTGGCAGGCCTGAAAGCCCAAAGGTAAAAGATGGCTTCCAGGTCTGATACCTTGGTTGAATCCAAGGGCAGGGTCAAATGCATCATCAATCTGGAGCCCCTAAGCCCCCAAAAGAGACCCCCTTGGAGTCTGCTGTCCGTTAATTCTTATCTGGCACCAATTTCCCTTGACCGTTAGTAGATCTGAATTCTTATGTACAGATAGCATGAAATAAACTTCCAGTACTTTTGAACTCTATCCTGGATCCTGATTTCTTGCCCCTGACATTTCCTCATAATACGCCTCCTGTGATGTGGGCTTGTCTAAACCAGAGTGGCCATCCCAAGTCATCCAAGAAGCTTCTGTGAAGTAGAGGGACTTTTGTAGACGTCCTGCACCTGCATCTCTACAGCTCTTGAAAAATAAGAACATGGGTCTCTCCCCATCGCTAATCTAATGTTTTCACTTGTTGGATCACGCTGGCTCTTGGGCTGAGAGAAACATACTGGCCTGAATTCAATCAACAAGCTTCCATGCCTAAGGGAGAACTTGAATCTGGATCTCTCCACTTCTAGTCTTGTAGCTTCATTCCTGCATCACATTGGTTCTCATATCCATCCCTGTTGTCATTTGCCTTAAGCTATAATATGAATCGTGAAGAAGAACATTTTGCCTGAATCCAGTTCTGTAACAACATGGAGACGGAGAATAATCCGTGTATCTTGCAAACAGAATTACCCCCATTTGGAGTTGGAGTTCAATAAATGTTTATGTTGTTTGGTTCAAAGCCAGCTTGTAGGATTGAAGTTGAACCAGAAGGAAGGTGGTCATGTATAAAGGTTAAGGTACTTTTATTATACAGTGGTACCTTAGTACTCCACTGCTTTGAAACTCATTTGGTACTCAATGCGTTTTGATGCGGAAATTTTGTCCCGGTACTCATTGTTTGTTTAGTACTCAAAACACGAGTTAGAACTTGTTGGTGTTGGCTACCTTGTGACTCATTACATTATTCCTTACAGGAAAAATTTACTTAGTACTCATTGTTTTTGGTATTCATTGCACCTCCCGGAAACAATTAATGATGAGTACCGAAATACACAGGGGTGATATTGAGATAAGACCAGTGAGTGAGGAATGAAACAAAATGATTAGGAATTTAAGGCTAGTGTTTATCAGCCCAGTGTTTTGTTTTGGTTGATTTTGCTCTCGATTAAATTATTTTCATTTAGGCTGTCTATCTGATTTTAGATTTTGAGTTGCTTTTATGATTTTTCTAGTTTTGTATGTCAGTCCAAGAGTCCATTTGAATTGGGCAGTTAATAAATTTAACATAATGATGATAATAACAATTATGATGATAATATATTTTAGCTTTGCACAGGTTCGCCTGGTGCACCAATTGCGCCAATTGCGACCCTACTTGGATCGGGAGGCTCTCCTCACAGTCACTCATGCCCTTGTCACCTCACGGTTGGATTATTGCAACATGCTCTACATGGGGCTACCTTTGAAAAGTGTTCGGAGACTACAGTTGGTCCAGAACGCAGCCGTGCGAGTTATAGTGGGTGCACCTAGGTACACCCACATTACACCAATTCTCCATGAGCTGCACTGGCTCCCTATTGGTCTCCGGTCACAATTCAAGGTGTTGTTTATTACCTTTAAAGCCCTACATGGCTCAGGGCCAGGTTATCTTCGAGACTGCCTTCTACCGCATAGCTCCCAGCAACCGGTAAGATCCCACAGAGTTGGTCTCCTCCGGGTCCCGTCAGCTAAACAATGCCGGCTGGCAGGCCCGTGTGGGAGGGCCTTCTCTGTGGCCGCCCCAGGTCTCTGGAACCAGTTACTTCCTGAGATCCGGACCATCCCCACCCTATTGGCCTTCCGAAAAGCGGTGAAGACCTGGCTTTTCCGGCAGGCCTGGGGCTGTTGATCTCGCTGTTGCGATCTGACGAGATCCAGCCATGAATGGTGTGAATGGATTTTAATTGTTTTTAATGTTTCAATTTTTAATGTTTTTATATATGGTTTTTAAATGCATTGTAAGCCGCCTTGAGTCTTCGGAGAAAGGCGGTATACAAATTGAACAAACAAACAAACAAACAAATAAATAGCTTTACATCTGGGAATTCTAAATGTAGAATTATTATTACATTTCCAATCTACTGGAGGTTATTAGAGTAAGATAAGTTGGAACATTTTTGTCTCTATTTTTGTCTACGCAAACTTGAGATCTATCCAACAAATTTATTATATGAATGGCCACCGTAAAACATTTTCGATGGTTGTCCATGTTGATTAGGGAAGTGACATTTGCACAGATGAACATTCATCAATTTTTGCATGAATCAAATAGTGTCTGGAGAGAGTATTTTAAAACTTTGATTTCTTATTGGATATATGGACAGATGGGGCTCTGCAAAGTTTCCACGATGCTGCTGCTTCTTTCTGTTTTGATCCAAGCAGTTTTATCATCTTTATCCCAGTTTCTTTTAAATCAGGGATGTCCAACTTTGCTGGCTGGGGAATTCTGGGAGTTGAGGTCCACAAGTCTTAAAGTTGCCAAAGTTGGACACTCCAGATTTAAATGTAAAATCGAGAGTTAATGTTGATTGAAGTTGTAAATTCAGGGTTATTTAGTTCAGTTGCAGACCTTGTAGGATAATTTTTTGGGTGAGGTGCAGAATTTGTTATTTAAAAGGCCCCCAGAAACCCTGATCAACTCTAGTGATAGATAATCTACTGTGTTTGAGTGAATTCTTTTTATACCCTTAATCTCTCACAGGACTCCATCAGGTTCTCATGAACAACTTGGGTTGTGTAGAAGACAGGTTGAAAAACCCAGATCACAAACGCTTCGCCTTTTAATAACATTAGATCAATACTATTAAGTTACAGGTTGTCTTAACAGTTTTAAAACCTGTTTTGTTTCTAGAATGTTAGGGTAGCCATATTTTTTAAAAAAGTTTCTGTGTATGTGTGGTGCGAGGGTGGGTTCTAAAATTTTTTACTACCGGTTCTGTGGGCTTGGCTTATTTTGTGGGCGTGGCTTGATGGTCATGTGACAATTCTTTAGGATTGAGCAGAGGTCCTGGTCTACCAGGCTTTTAACTGCTTGCAGAGCTGTACCGGTCTACTCATTTGTTTTTGCAGGCACTGGTCTACCCATTTATTTTTGCAGGCACTGGTCTACTCATTTATTTTTGAAGGCACTGGTCTACTCATTTGTTTTTGCAGGCACTGGTCTACTCATTCATTTTTGCAGGCATCGGTCTACCACCGGTGGAACCGGGCTGAACCGGGAAAAACCCACCACTGGTGTGTTGTGTGTGCTTTTGTCGTTTCTGTTGTATCTGTGATTCTGTTGTATCTGTGGTTTATCAATCACTGATTATTCTACTTTAATTGAATCCCATAACACCAGCCACTGAGGAGAAGTTAGCAACATTCAGAATCATAGTTTGCACTTGGTCAAGGCTGATGAAACTTTTGGATGGGAAGGGAAAGGAACTTGAGAAGGCAAAGATTTGGTAGGGTTTTAAAACAGAAACTGAACAGGGGATTTAGCAGCAATTTGTTCTTAACCAGAAACTTTTGAACTTTTTCGACCCTCAATAGAAACTTGCCCTGTGGACGGCTAATAAATTTTATAAATAAATAAACAAATAAACTTCCTGCGTGGAATAAGTGTCACATTAAAGTTGTGAGCAAAGCAGGCTGAACTACAATCCCTATAATCCACACCTCACAGTATCACCGAGCCCACTCTTTGTCCGTTGCTTGTTGGTTTTTTTTTTCTGATTTAGAGAAACAAGTTGCCCAATTAAGGGCAAAATGGAGCTCACCGAATTGGAGAACCGGAGAAGCCAAAAAAGGAAGGAAAAGGATCTTTGTGCTCCCCAAACAAATGTTTGGTTTTGTGGCAGCTGCTTTTCTTTTCTTTTTCTGAGTGTATATTTGAGGCTGAGATTCTCCGGACAGCATTTTAATAATAAATGGAAGCTTTCTTGAGCTGACCGTCTCTGGCAATCAAGCCTTTTCTTTGTTGAAGAGCTTGCTACTCCCGGCTGCAATTCTGCTGTGGGTGGCTTTGAATGGCCGTCATTGTCCAGATTTCTCGTCAGCTGAGATAATAAAAACTCCCCCCCTCTCAAAGATTTCGAGGGTGGGAAGGTCTTGCAAGTTTAATCACACTAATTCTGGGTTTCAGCAGCCAGGATAAAGGAGGAGCAAGAGTTGACAATTCAGAAGATATTTCAGTCTGCTTCTGTGCCTGGGGAATGAAAGGGAACAGATCTCTTGCAAATTCCGCGCGCTCTCTTCTTTTTGAGGGAAAGAAAGATTAAGAAAGGAATCTACCCTTGGCAGATTCCTTCCATATTTTATTTTATTTTTCATTTTTCATTGGGAAGGGGCTTCAATAGTACTGTGTGAAAGGTAAAGGTTCCCACTCCCGCTCCCCAACCTTTCTTTAAAAAGGCAAAAGTTCCCCTCGCACATGCGTGCTAATCGTTCCCGACTCTAGGGGGCGGTGCTCATCTCCATTTCAAAGCGCTGCCCAAAGACATCTCCATGGTCATGTGGCCGCCATGACTCAACGCCAAAGGCGCATGGAACGCTGTGACCTTCCCACCAAAGGTGGTCCCTATTTTTCTACTTGCATTTTTTACGTCCTTTTGAACTGCTAGGTTGGCAGAAGCTGGGACAAGGAACGGGAGCTCACTCCATTACACGGCGCTAGGGATTTGAACCGCTGAACTGCCGACCTTTCGATCGACAAGCTCAGTGTCTTAGCCACTGAGCCACCACGTCCCCTTTTTGAGAACCTCAAAAAGAACCTGACTGTGTTTCCTGATAGAACAATAAATCGGTGGAATGACTTGCCTCCAAAAATTGTGGGTGCTCCAACATTGGAGTTTTTAAAAGAAGAGGATGGACAGCCACTTGTCTCCAATTGTATAGGGTCTCTTGCTTGAGCAGGGGGTTGGACTAGAAGACCTCCAAGTCCCTTTCAATTCTGTTATTCCATAAACCGAATTTGGCAGACCTCGGAATCAAGGTGTGGTAAATGAAATCAGCTTGGTGCCAAGATCGTCTTTTCCTTTTTTCCCCCCATAATCACCCAGATGAAGTGCTGTTCTGAGGTAACTGAGGGAAATAATAGTCTCTATCACTGCCTTCCTAAGCTGGAGATGGTCATCTGTGATGGTTATGTGAGAATGACCTTGGGAGGCAGGACAACAAGAAGCAACCAACTAACTGCTCCAGTCAGATAAATTTTATTTATTTATTTTATTTAGTTTGTCAAACATGTGCGAGAAAGCAGCTATAAGTATAAACATGGACATGAACACAGGAAATTAGTACAAATAAATGGGGACAGTAAGACAGGGACGGTAGGCACGCTGGTGCACTTATGCACGCCCCTTACAGACCTCTTAGGAATGGGGTGAAGTCAACAGTAGACAGTCTAAGGTTAAAGTTTTGGGGGTTTGGGGAAGAAACCACAGAGCCAGGTAGTGCATTCCAGGCGTTGACCTCTCTGTTGCTGAAGTCGTATTTTCTGCAATCGAGTTTGGAGCGGTTTATCTTGAGTTTGTATCTATTGTTTGCCCGTGTATTATTGCGGTTGAAGCTGAAGTAGTCATTGACAGGTAGGACGTTGTAGCAGATAATTTTGTGTACTACGCTTAGGTCACACCGCAGGCGGCGCAGTTCAAGATTGTCCGAGCCCAAAATTTCAATCCTGGTGGCATAAGGTATTTTGTTGTGAGCAGAGGAGTGGAGGACTCATTAATACCTCATTAATACCTCAATTGTATTAATGTCCGATATACAGTGTGGATTCCAGGCAGACGAGCTGTATTCGAGAATTGGTCTGGCAAAGGTTTCGTATGCCCTAGTTAACAATTCGATGTTACCGGAGGAGAAGCTTCACAAAATTAGGTTAACAACTCTTGGGTGAGCTCTGGGGCTTAGATCGTTTGAGATGAGTACTCCTAGGTCCTTGACAGAGTGACGGTCGTCTACAAGCTTGTATTTAGTGTTCTGATTTTTGTTGTGTAAGACAGAGCATTTGTTGGTTGAGATTTGAAGTTGCCAATTGTTTGACCATTCTGACATATATGTATATGTATGTGTGTGTGTGTGTGTATATATGTGTGTGTGTGTGTGTGTGTGTGTGTATATATATATATATATAATATAAAAGGCAGCTGAGCCTGTGGTACGAATATGAGTGGGGAGAGATACTCAAATGAGACACCCTCCCTAGTTTTTGAAGATGTAAAGGGGGAATGGTGAGTGGTGGAGAGAGGGACTTTCACACTTACAAGGTTCTATTAATGTGACCTTAAGTTCATGTGGTAATGTTTCCTGCCTAGTCTATCTCATGAGGCTGACATCATTGAGGGAAAATGGGCCTACCATCACAACACTGCCAAAAATGTTTTCTGGAGAAAATCCTTGCCTCAGAATAATCATGTTGTGACTTCCAAACTCATCGCTTGTATTAAATTGTAGCCAGCTTTGCCTTGCTAGGAACTAGGTAAGAGATGCTCCGCTTGTAGCCAGACTGGGAAGCCCAAAGGACCTTCCCAAAGTTCTTCCTGAATTGCAATTCTGAACAAAAATAACAATCATAATTCTGTCTATGTCAGTGTTTCTCAACCTTGGTAGCTTGAAGATGGGTGGACTTCAACTCCCAGAATCCCCCAGCCAGCAGCGCTGGCTGGGGGATTCTGGGAGTTGGAAGTCCACCCATCTTCAAGCTTCCAAGGTTGAGAAACACTGGTCTATGTGGTCCCAGTTCTGAAATGCACTTAAAGTCTGACTGTGGCCCGCAGCTTGAAAAATAGAAATTGAACATCTTCTGGCTATTCCTATTCTTAGCACGCTCGATATTTGCTGATGGAAAGGTTGTATAATGGGGCGAAATCGACTTAACAACTGTCTCATTTAGCAACAGAAATGTTGAGCTCAATTGTGGTCGTGAGTCAAGGACTACCTGTAGTTGAGAAAGTGAGCTGCCCCCCCCCCCCCCGCCCCCAGCCAACCGATCACTTCTGTCAATGGTTTGGAACAAGGATGGTAACTTGGGTAGGAATTGCTGAGCTCAAGATGTGAATCTCAGCCAACTTATGGTAGTTTCACTCCATTCCCTCTCAAAGCGGTCTCTCGAGTCAATGATTTCAGCATAGGATGAGATAACATGACCTCCTGGTGTGATGCTGTCCCCTCCGCCCCGTATTATTTCTGATTTCCAAACAACTCTAAACATTTAGCATTCTGAAAACGAATGTCGCAACGGTGCTTTTCCAAGAAGCAACTGGACTTCCCTGTTTTTCTTTGAAGTCATTTCCTTCCTCATCCAAATGGCTTCTTCACCTCTGAAACTGAAGAAATGTCTTCAAGAAAAACCAGAAAGCCCAGTTGCCTCTTGAAAACAGCACCTTTGGGACAACCTGGGTGAGTGAGAATCTCCGTAGACATTCTGAAAATGAATATTCCTCAAAACTCAATCTTCTCGTCCACGTGCCTGCCAAAATTTGATAAGCCCATCGAAAGGGCATCTGGAAGAAACTGAGGTTGCCTCTCTTGGGGGAGGGGGGGGGGCTTTATTGATTATGGTAAGTAGGAAACATCTGCTGATAGCTAAGGAACAGAAGATGTCTCAACTTCTAAGGAACAGAAGATGTCTCAACTAGACAGGAATGCTAGTGGATTCCTTATTTACAGAGTCATGTTTCTCCCTCAAGAGAAGATGAGATGTTAATACTGTCCTTGAACTGTTCCAGGGCAAGTGGATAGAGTAAGTCTGCAGGATCTACTTTCCATCCTGTGGAAGCACTTTTTTTAAACAAAGCAAAAATTAAACCAGCTCATTCTGTCCCTCCACTGGCAGACTGACATGGCGTGGTCAAGGATTCACTCAACGGACGGTAGAAGCTTTGTAGAAGCAATTCCAAGCATGGTCACAATAAAGGAGAATATTTGTAGCTCAGGGTTGAGGTGAGGGGTGCTTGGTGCTCTCTGAGCTCGGTTGTTTCCTTGCAGATGTTTCATTACCCAAGCTAGATGTCTATGGAGATTCTCAATCATCCAGATCATGGTTGTCCCAAAGGTGCTTTTTTGAAGAGGCAACTGGACTTCCTGGTTTTTCTTTGAAGACGTTTCGCTTCTCATCCAAGAACAGCTCTGATACTCTGATGATGATATTATCCTAGTTGGGGATACCCAAACTAGGTAATATCATCTTCATGCTCAGTCACTCATGCCCTAGTCACCTCCTGTATGGACTACTGTAATGCTCTCTACATGGGGCTCCCCTTGAAGAGCACCCGCAGGCTCCAGCTGGTCCAGAATGTAGCCGCGCAGGTGATTATGGGCACAACTCGTTACGCCCATGTAACACCTCTCCTGCGCGAGCTGCACTGGCTCCCGGTGGTCTTCCGGGTGCAATTCAAGGTGTTAGTCATCACCTTTAAAGCGCCCTATGGCTTAGGACCTGGGTACCTATGAGACCGTCTTTTGCCACCAATAGCCTCCCACCAACCAGTTCGTTCTCACAGGGAGGGACTACTCAGGGTACCGTCAGTCAAATCATGCCGACTGGCGACTCCCAGAGGGAGGGTCTTCTGTGTGAGGGCTCCAACCCTTTGGAATGAACTTCCCCCAGAGATATGGAATATCCTTGATCTCCGTGCTTTCCGCCGTGCCCTCAAGACCCTGATGTTCCAACAGGCGGGGCTAAACATGAACATGTGAATGATCTTTTAAAATGTACACCGCCTTGAGTCCTACGGGAGAAAGGCGGTATATAAATATAATTAATAATAATAATAATAATAATGCTAGCACTGATGATGTTACCTAGTTTGGGTCATGAAACATCTTCAAGAAAACAAGCCAGCTCAGAGAGCACCAAGGACTCCTCAGAGCATGGTCATTACGTCAACAAGCCATGTTCTAGTGATGGCCTAATAAAGAAGTCCTACAGAACAACAGTTCACGCAGTGAAGGAGGAAAAGAGAGGTTTCGTTCCCCTATAATAGCTTTTAACCCTTGCCTCCTCTTTGTCCTTCCTTGCTCCAAAGGCCGGATGGCAGCCTGCTTACCTGTGCCTGACATTCACCACAAAGCCGTCTCCTGCTGGATTGCCCATCCTGATTTGCCATTTGTTTTTGGCTTATGTCCTTGCTCGTTTCAGCCCTCTTTGTTCTTGGTTTCCTAATAACGCATTTTTAAAAATATATATATACATATACATAAACAAAAATAGTTGTGTATTCATTGATAATGCTGGATCGGTAATTGAAATGAAAAGCTTCGTTGCAGATTCTTGCTTGCCTGGCTCTTTCAGAGACCCGCATGGCAGCTGAAGCTCTCTCCAACGTTTGCATGCTGCCAGAGGAATGCATCTGCAATAAAGCATTCACCACCTTGCTTCCCTCCCTCTCTCTCTCTCTCTCTCTGTCTCTTTTTTTTTTCTCCCCTAACATTTCCAGTTCTTCCCCAAGCAAGCCTTGAAGTGGAGTCTTACTCGGCTCACCCTGGCGACCTCCTCCAGTTGCGCTGCCGCCTCCGGGATGATGTTCAGAGCATCAACTGGGTACGAGACGGGGTACAGCTATCCGAGAACAACCGGACGCGCATCACAGGGGAGGAGGTAGAGGTCAGGGACGCAGTGCCCGAGGACTCGGGCCTTTACGCCTGCATGACCAACAGCCCCTCAGGAAGCGAGACCACCTATTTCTCCGTGAACGTCTCAGGTTTGTAGCAGGCGACCCACCCAGGATGAATGTGAAAGACACTTTTGAATTGTCGTCGTCAGCCTTACCGGGGTTTTTTTTTTCAACCTTAACTGCCAGTTGCAGAAGACGGGGGACCAGGATTCAGCGTATACCAAGGTTGTCCAATTCAAGGCCCGGGGGCTGGATTTGGTGGTTTGCGGGGTGCTTAGATCTGGCCTGCGGGGCCGCCCTAGAAACAACAAAGGACTGGCCCGTGGTGCCTCTGCCAATGAAAGTGGAGCTCAGGAGGGCTTCGCGTGGCCCTCCCAGGCTCCGTTTTCAGCCGCGGCGGCCTCCTGCCACCCTCTGCCAATGAAAACGGAGCTCAGGGGGTCACATGCACCTCCCGCTCCATTTTCACTGGCAAGAGGGCAGCAGGAGGCCGTCACAGCTGAAAACAGAGCCCAGGAGCCCGTTTTTTGCTGACAGAGCGCTTGGGCCACCACAGATGCCCCTGACATGAGTGATGTCAAGCTGGCCATGCCCACCCCAGCTCCCGAGGTCAAACACAACCCTGATGCGTCCCTCAATGAAATAGAATTTGACACCCCTGGTCTATACAGTATGATGCACAAGGGGACCCCGCTGGAAAATTCTCTCCAACTGTTTGTTTTTTAAAAAAATAAATAAAAGCATTGTCCACATGTTTAAAAAGATTCCTCATAGGCTCAGCCCTAGGGCAAAAATGGATCAGGGTTCGAAGTGATGGTATGGGTAAGGTGGTACTCTTTCGTGTTTTTTTATTGTTGGAGAAAATAAGTGCTGTTCTGCTTTATTTGGAGCAAGCTATCACGTAACTTTTGTTTCTGAACAGTTATTTTTAATTTTAATTGGCCAGGGGGTTAAATTTTATCTTTGGAATTGTATGCCAATTTGATGAAGGTAAGAGGACATGCCACGGACAATTTTGGTGGGCCTCCTTCCGTTTCATGGGCCCGCTGAACTTCATTTGGCTACCCATAGATAGAACCAAAAAAAAAAAAGTTTGAGGATGCATTTGATTTGATTTTTCCAGTTTCAAAGTCCTACAGAAACTGACAAATTCATTTTGGTTAGAGATAATACGGATGGATGGGGGTGGGGGGAAATGACAACAAATATGATGGCCATTTTCAGCTTAGCAGAGCTTCCTCTGCTCGGTGGCATTCTCTTGTAATATGGAATGAAAGGATGGATGCAGTGGTGGGATTCAGCCGGTTCGGGCCAGTTTGGGCAAACCAGTTGTTAAATTGCTGACTGGCCCCGCCCCTTTCTGCCCTGCCCCTTCCAGGAGTCCCCACGTGCCCCGTTTTGGCTCCCAGGTAAGTAGAGAGAGGCCTACTAGGCCCAAAATGGAGTGCGCCCGCCCCACGGCCCATTTCTGCTCCCGGGGTGTGTGTGCAGGAGGCCGAGTGCTGCCTGTCACACTCCCTGGCCATGTCCACTATGGCCATGCCCACCCACCCATTGGGGCAGACAACTGGTTGTTAAATTATTTGAATCCCACCACTGGATAGATGGATGGATGGATGGATGGATGGATGGATGGATGGATGGATGGAAGGAAGGAAGGAAGGGTTGATTTTCATTCAAAAGACAACAAGATTCTGAAAAACCTAAATGGCTGAAATGTCCAGTAGCTGAAAATGGAAGCATTAGCACCTGGAAAGCTTTTCTGATGTCTCCCATCAACCTGCTAAATTGGCCTCCGTGCCAAACTTCACGATCCACCTCTATCTTAATGGACAACTGGGAAGACCTACTCCTTGGCCGCTCTGGTTGTGATTCTGAGGTTCTATCAAGTCAACCATTTATGAATGGACAAAAGGCTTTCCAGGGAGTCTGCTACGTCTGATCATTCAGATAAGAAGAAAGGCGTAGGAGGCCTCCTAGGTTTTTAGTTGTCTTTTCTCCCATGGAGAAGCTTTTCGTTGTGTGTTTGTAGCTCCCTCTGCTACACTGAAATGCTTTGGTCCAGGCGTAGCCCTATCTGGTGATGAGCTGTTGATAGAAGAACTAATCCATGCTAAGTGACAGGCAGGGTATTCCTTACAGGTTTGCCAAATGGCTGGCTTAACGACAAACCATCCACACATTTTGTCCTGCTTTCGGAGGCAGCCAACATGATTGCTTGTCACCAGCTCTTGCCTCTCTCCGGAGAAAATCTAGGGATAGTAATAGTGACATCTGAAACATACGCTATCTCCAGGGTATCTCCAACGTTTGTCTGAGGACAAGAAGTCTTCCTTGCTTCGCTGAATCTGAAGAAAGCTTATATGACAACAAGATCCCAGATGTTCAGCACGGAATGAGCAAGATCGCTTACTCTTTTGTAGGCTGGACTTGATCACTGTAGGAAACACGTTTGTACGTGGCAAATGTTTGCGTGAACTCTTCTGATCAAAACAATCGATGTTAGTTTCCCATTGACTTTATCTAGCCTTCCGTTCCCATCTCCTGTTGCACCATGCAATAATAGCAATAGCACTTATATACTGCTTTACGGTGCTTTACCGCTCTCTAAGCGGTTTACAGAGTCAGCCTCTTGCCCCCCCAACAATCTGGCTTCTCATTTTACTGACCTCGGAAGGATGGAAGGCTGAGTCAACTTTGAGCCTGTGAGAATCGAACCGCTGGCAGTGGGCAGAATTAGCCTGCAATACTGCATTCTAACCACTGCGCCACCACGGCTCATAATATCTGATTCCTCATAATATCACATTATGAAGAATCAGTATTTCCAATACTCAGAACCAAATTTCCTACGAATGTGTTTACGTTAAGTGAGGACTACCTCACGTAACAACCACAACTGAGGCTGCATTTTCCCTCATAAATTATGGTGGTCATTATACAGATCGCTGCAGTTAATTTTACAACAGGTAAAGCATGATTGTTAGAATCACATGGTCGTTGAGTGACTCCGTTCTCCAGAATGGACATTTTTGGCCAGAAATTTGATTACAAATTGTAATCATTTGACCTCAGGATGCTGAAACTGGTTTTAAATACAGGCCAGTTGCCAATTGCCCAAAATGTTCTCTCTCTCTCTCTCTCTCTCTCTCTCTCTCTCTCTCTCTCTCTCTGTGTGTGTGTGTGTGTGTGT
>WNWU01000076.1:1476457-1504589 GCA_012654045.1 Ptyas mucosa
CTTCCTTCCTCCCACCCTCCTTCCCTCCCTCCCACCCTCTTATCTCTTTCCTCCCTCCCTCTTATCTCTCCTTTCTCCCTCCCTCCCTCCCTCTTATCTCTCCTTCCTTTCTTCCTCCCTTCCTCCCTCTTCCTTCCTTCTTTCCTTCCTATCCTTCCTTTTTTGTTTTTACAAATAGCTCAAGGTGGCAAACATGTCCAACCCATCTTCCTTCTCCTATTTTCCCCACAACAACAATCCTTTGAGGTTGACACAGAGAGAGTGACTGACCTAAGGTCACTCAGTTTTCTCTCTCGGAGGAGCTGTTGAAGTTGGCGAATTTTGCAGAAAGGAAACTTCTGTTTTTGGGACAGAACTAGAGTTTCATCCAGGTAGAGCTTGCATCGCATGAGTTACCTCTTCCCTAAAGATCCGGCAGCTTCTGTATGTCTTGTCCAGTGACCACAAAGGCTGCTGTGTAGCAGGAAGGAAGTTTGCGTAGGTGGATTAACTCCCCAAATTGGCAATTTTTCATCAAAATCCCGGGAGATGCTGGAAATTATGTCACAGTTCTGTTGATCTCACTCTTTCTTGGGTGGGACTGTGTCTGGCTGAAAATGGAAACAAGCCCACAGAATTGCGAATTTGTGCGATTTCAGTGAAAACTTGTGGTGCGAAAGGGCTCATTTTTTTCCATTTAAAAAAAAAAACAGGGTCAAAGTTTTGTATCTTAGTGCTGCTTCCTTCCACAAAAAAGTATACTTGTAGACCAGATTCAGCATTAACTCCAAGTTCGGGAGTCAAAGAAATGGTGGAATAGAATTGTTAAAGAAAGGATGCTAAAGGAGGGACAAACTGAAATGTGAATGACAAAAATTAAAATAAATCCCCCAGTATGGAAATCCTTCCATTTAGCAATAGCATTTAGACTTATGTACTGCTTCATAGTGCTTTACAGCTATCTCTAAGCAGTTTACAACATCAGCATCTTGCCCCTAACAATCTGGGTCCACATTTCATTGATCTCGGAAGGATGGAAGGCTGAGTCCATCTTGAGCCAGTCAGGATCGAACTCTTGGCAGTGGGCAGAGTTAGCCTGCAATACCGCATTCTAACCACTGCGCCACCAAGGCTCTTTTGTAATAAAACAGGGAGGAAGAGTCTGTCTGTCGTAGTATTTTCTCTGTATTTCTGTGTATTTTTCTAAGCATCACTGGCCACGGTCTGTAGACTCCCAAACAAAGCCCCAGTTCTGACCTTTGGATTTATTTATTTATTTTGTCACATTTCTATGCCGCCCAACTCCCAAGGGATTCTTGCTTTAATTTTTCCACTGCATTTTTTTTAAAAAAATCTCCTTGATTTTTAATAAAATTGCAAGGTTTTAGGAGGTTATATTTTAAAGGTAAAGGTTCCCCTCGCACATATGTGCTAGTCATTCCTGACTCTAGGGGACGGTGCTCATCTCCATTTCAAAGCCGAAGAGCCAGCGCTGTCCGAAGACGTCTCCGTGGTCATGTGGCCGGCATGACTCAATGCCAAAGGCTCACGGAACCCTGTTACCTTCCCACCAAAGGTGGTCCCTATTTTTCTACTTGCATTATTTACGTGCTTTCGAACTGCTAGGTTGGCAGAAGCTGGGACAAGGAACGGGAGCTCACCCCGTTATGCGGCACTAGGGATTCGATTTTAACACCTCCTTTTTACACAGGTTGTAGTTTACAGACCTGTGCGTGTTACTTCGCTTGAAGTATTGCCTTTGCTAAGCTTTCTAAGTTGCTTGGCGAGGTTGCAAGGTGGAATAGGATGGACCCGATAAACAGTCACAGTGAAAGAACAGGTGGCACACACACTCAGATTCCAGATTTGGAGATTCTGCAAATAAATGTACATTTATGCACTGTGCGGTTTCTTGGTGAAACTTGGGGCTAAGTAACCTTCCTTCGTGGGAGGAAAACAACTGGAAGTATTTTCAGGTCTGGTTCCTGTGCTGGCAAAGCAACTTCATCCCACTCTTCAAGAATAATCTTTCCAGATGTAGATGGCTCTGTGGTCAACCCTGCAGCTGACAGCAATTACGAGCCTGTGCGCTCGAAGGGGAAAACATAACCACAAATTGATGATGTTACGTGCAACCTAAACCAAGTAGTAGAGGATCTGGAAGAGACCTTTGGTCTTGCTCAAGGGTGAAAAGGCAAACAGGGCAGTCATGTCCACCATCTCCTTTTCTCCTTGAGTCCCAACCTTTAAGTCAATAGGTAGCCTCCCTGAGTCATTTCATCCTCTTTCAACAGGTTCGCCATGCAACTTGGAGCATCATCATGGATTCTGTGGTCCCATCGGATAAAGGCAACTACACTTGCATTGTGGAGAATAAATACGGAGCCATCAATCACACCTACCACCTTGATGTTGTTGGTAAGAAATGAGAACCTTCAGAAGGGGAAGGACTCACTAGAGCAATTTGTGCAATGTATGTTAGTTTGTGACATCTGGCTCTTCTTTTAAGTGGACTTGACTGACTTGACAGATAGCCATAGCACTTAGACTTATATACCGCTTCACAGTGCCCTCTCTAAGAGGTTTACAGAGTCAGCATATTGTCCCCAACAATTTGGGTCCTCATTTTACTGACCTCGGAAGGATGGAAGGCTGAGTCAATAGCAATAGCACTTAGACTTATATACCGCTTTACAGTGCTTTTACAGCCCTCTCTAAGCGGTTTACAGAGTCAGCATATTGTCCCCAACAATCTGGGTCCTCATTTTACCCACCTCGGTAAGATGGAAGGCTGAGTCAACTTTGAGCCTGGTGAGATTTGAACTGCCAAGTTGCAGGCAGCTGGCAGTCAGCAGAAGTCGCCTGCAGTACTGCATTCTAATCTTTAGTTGCGGGTGTTACTTGGAACCCTGACTCTTGGTTTGTGGTTCATTCAGCACATCATGCTAAGCAAGCTAAGAGCAAACCTGGACTTTAACTCTGGCTGATAGGACACAGCTAATATTTCCGGTAAATTTGATTTCCTATCTAAACCATGGACAGCTCCATCCATGATTGCACTGCTCATAGCTGACAGTTGTAGTTTTCCTGCAAAATGGCTGTGAAATAATGTAACGATCAGTTCTGCAACCGATATATATTTCAGCACCAGTAATGTTCCGGTCTAAAAGTCTGTGTTTGTTTGTATTTGTATATGAAGAGCGGAATGTTGATGTAAGAGACATTGGAAGCTTCAGAGCTGTCTGGACAATGAGATCTTTGCCTTGATGATGCAGCCACAATATCTCCTGCTTTGAATTGAAAAGAATTGAAATGCAGGATGGAGGCCTGGAAAGTTCTTTTCCAATAGCTCTCTCTGTATTATCTCCTTTTTATTCATCGCTGTGATAATTCAAGTTGATTCTTAACTCCTTGTAATAGAGTGGTTTAGGGAAGAGAAGAGCAAACAGAGCTGGTGGCCGGAGTTACACGCATCTTTAGCTTAGAGCAGTGAGGGCTAACCTCTTTGCCGTCGCATGCCAAAAGCGGGGGGAATGCGGGCGGGTCACGTGTGCGTGTGCCCACACCCATAATTTAATGTGTCCCACACACATGCACACGCAACCCCCCTATGCTCTCCCCGCTTTTGGCACCTGATGGCACGGTGGACACAGTAGGCCCGTTTTTTGCCCTCCCCAGGCTCCAGAGGTTTTCTTGGAGCCTGGGGAGGGCAAAACGGCCTTTCCCACCCCCCTGGAGGCCCTCTGGAGGCCGGAAATGGCCTGTTTCCCGCCTTCCAGTGGGCCAAAAGACCCAAAAATCAACTGGCCAGTGCACACATGCGCGTTGGAGCTGAGCTAGGGCAAAGCTCGCGTGCCCACAGATACGACTCTGAGTGCCACCTGTGGCACACTTGCCATAGGTTTGCCATCACGGGCTTAGAGTCACGACGTTCCCACAAACAGTTGAAGTCCAACCCTTTTTGAATTCCATTGACCCTTATCTGGTGCCAATGTAGCACTGAATTTTAGTTGACTAGATTGTTTATAGCCTTGGGCAGTAAATCTTCTGAACTTCAACATCGTGTATGGTCCTGCTCCTTTGCACCTAACATTAATCTCTCAGACCATTTGTGGTCGTGTAATGATTCTAAGCTTATGATACATTTAACTCCACCCACCAGCTCTACCTGCTCTTCTACAATGTATTGTTTTTTTTTTCCCTTTGGTTTTTGGAAAGTCTTTTGCGACTTATGGACTTCAACTCCCAGAAATGGCTGGCTGGGAAATTCTGGGAGTTGGAAGTCCACAAGTCTTAAAAGTTGCCAAGCTTGGACACTCCCCTGCGTTAGAATGTATAGGCAGAAGTTCTCCATAAACATCTAAGCATTTCTAGAGGAGACAGAAGAAATGAACGCTGCATTTTGGCTTGGGATTGCTTCTGTATCCAAAGAGAGGCTGTTCCAAAGAGTTCACTTCTTAAATTTTCACCCTTAACTAGCTCTTCACTGGGTGAATTTCAGAAGACTGGCTCCACCACTCAAACACAAGGCTTTGTCTCATCTTGCATGTCACATTTATGGTAATTTCGGAGGCTATACAAGAACTTTTTTTCTCATCAGCCTCCCCAATTAATTTCCTTATTAGCCTCGATTCCCAACCTAGGCCCGCTGATCTCAGTCATTTGTGGAGTTGCTCTAAATGCCACTAAATGAACCATTAAGAATGCAATTTAATTTGATTACACTGAGCAAACTAAAGGAAATAGTTTGCAAGGGGGAACAAAGGAGCTGGTTAATGCTCACTCACTATGGTGTCTGGTTCTTTGTTAATCAGCTAGGGCCTTGTTAGATTTGTTTGACCTTTGACTTCCAGTGAAGAGGTAGCCATATTTGTTACCTTCCCTGCCCCCTCGAAGCCCAACCCCAGTTCCACAAAATGAATGTCTCAGGCCCTGCTGTATTCACTGACATCCATAGTGGGGAAAAAGGGAGTGAGAAATGAATAGATATCTTCAGAGAAGAAAACGGGGGGGAAAAAATTCTTCACTTCAGCACTTGGACCAGACTGATTTACCTAGTCATGACCTTGTTTTTTTATTACTACAAATCCACAGATAGAAATTAAATATTTGTTGGAACTTCTGCTCTAACCTGTTCGTTTTTCCCAATAGAGGGGTTTTTTTTTGTTATTCTTTTTAATTGCTTCCTGTTAAGTGGCGTGTTCCATAGACAATGAACTCTGAGATGTTAGGGTTAATTCATTATTGCCTTTAGGAAATAGATAAATCCAGTGGTGAAATCTGAACTGGTTTCCTACTGGTTCGCTGGCCGTGTGCGCGCACATACTCACTGTGCGCCAAATGCATGCTGTGTGTGCATGCATAGTACACGCCAAAAGGAGGCCTGGGAAAGTAAAACAGCGAGGGGCGGAATCAGCTGTGCTGCACGATTTAGCTCCGCTAGAAAGCAGCATTTCCTGCTTTCTAGCAAAGCTAAACCGTGCAGCACAGCTGATCATTGGAAATACCGGGTGGGAGGAACCGGTAGCTTTTTTTATCTACCAATTCAACCGAACCGGTAGATTGTTTTTTACTAGCGGTTCACCCAAACCGGTAGTTTTTATCACTACCGGTTTCGCCTGAACCGGTAGTATTTCACCCTTGGATTAATCCAAGTATTATTTCATTGTGGGGGGAGGGGTTTACGAAGCAAGGACTAGCATGAAGGCTTCACACTGGCTTTCTTCATTCAAGAGCTAAGAGACCCCAGCTTGGTCCCTCTAATGAAGCTGATAGCAACCCAGCTGGGGATAGAGATTGAAAACATGGGCCATTTATTCCTTACGGACAAGTGAAGCTTTGCCTTTTAATCCAAAGCTTTTGGCAGAGAAAAAAACTGGTCTTGTGATACTTCCTTCTCGAAGTGGAATTTGACTGTAGAATACATGATGGGGACATTCACTAAGAATCAGGGGTGAAATGCTCCCGGCTCAGACCGGATCGCCCGATCCGGTAGTGATGGAGGCGGGTGGTTCGGAGAACCAGTAGCAAAAATCCCTGCTCCCCCCCCCCAAATTACCCAGCTGAGCCACGCAATCATCAGAGGCTGTTTTTTTTATTTTTAAAAGCATTTTTTCTACAACCTCTTTGGCTGAAAAAAATGCTTTTAAAAGTAAAATAAAAGAGCCTCTGATGATCTTCAGCTGGGATCCTCAGAGGCTTTTTAAAGCATTTCTTTTCGGCCGAAGAGGTTATAGAAAAAATGTTTTTAAAAGGAAAAAAAGCCTCTGCCGATCAGGCAAGTCAGCTGGGATTGTCAGAGGCTTTAAAAGCATTTTTTACAACCTCTTCAGCCAAAGAGGTTGTAGAAAAAATGGTTTTAAAAGTAAAAAAAAAAAGTTGGCCACGCCCACTCAGTCATATTACCCCCCAAGCCACGCTCACAGAACCTGTAGTAACAAATTTTACATTTCACCACTGCTAAGAACTCTTAACAAGCAGCAACAAGGACATATTCCCTTCATATTTTTAATAAGTGACAAGCTAGAAGAAGAAGGAGGAAGAGGAGGAGGAGGAGGAGGAGGAGGAGGAATTTTAGCTCCGGCTTCTTGTAATTAAGGGGGGAAACATTTTTCCTAATCCCTGCTTTGTCACATCAGAAGTGAAGATGTGAAGAAAGCAGACAAATGGGAAGCTATAGTTTTCTGAGCCAGCTGTCGTAATTCTCTTTTGTTTCTAAGAAGTTGCACAGTCCACTTCTGATCTGCATCGGAGTAGCTGCAGAGCAGGTTCACTCAACTGCTTTATAGCGTTTCTGGTCAGGCAATTCAAAAACTGCACTTCTCCTAAAGTGTAGAAGTGACCCACATGTGACCTCCTCTGCCATCAAACTGGCAGCTTCGGGAATCACCCTCTTCCCCAACACAACCCGGCAGGCGTAATCAAAATTTGCCCCTGCGGTCTAACGTGCACAAAGGAGAGTATAGAGCTTATTTAAGGCCGAGGTATTGTAGAGTCTCAGCAGGTAGCTCTACCTAGCTGACCTTTTTTTTTTGTTAAGATGGCAGGATTCATCCTAGTTAGCATTTGAATGGGAGACAATGAAAGAATACTGGAGCTGTAAGATAGACTGAAAAGATTTTCTTTTTTTAAAAAAAAATGGAAAAGGGCAAAGGCACCCACTGCTCGGTATTCCCAAGAAAATATTGATGCTTCCATAGAATCGCCAAGGACCAAGCCTATTAAAGAGAGCATCTATACCTTCAACGTCATAAAAGCTACAGCATGATTTTCTCACCTGCTTGGAGGCATAAAACTTTAAAATGGTTGCCTGGACAAATAAGGGATTCATGAGAAGGTTATGTAAAGAGCCACCTGCGAGGTCCTTTATCAAGGGAAAGAATCCAAGCTCACAAGTTCTCAGAGAGGCAGAGAGAGAAAGAGAGAGAGAAAGAGAGAGAGAGAAAGAAAGAAAGAGAAAAAGAGAGAAAGAAAGGGAGGGAGGGAGGGAGGGAAGAAAAGGAAGGAAGGAACAAAGAAAGAAAAAGAGAGAAAGAAAGGCGGGAGATAAGGAAGAGAAGGAAGGATGGAAGGAAGGAAGAAAGAAAGAGGGAGGGAGGGAGGGAAAAAGAGAAGGAAGGAAGGAAGAAAAAGAAAGGAGGGAGGGAGGGAAGAAAGGGAAGGAAGGAAGAAAAGAGAAAGAAAGGAGGGAGGGAAGGAAGAGAAGGAAGAAAAGAGAAAGAAAGAAGGGAGGGAGGGAGGGAAGAAAAAGAAAGAAAGACAGAGAAAGAAAGAAAAAAAGAGAGAAAGCGAGAAAGAAAGGAGGGAGAGAAGGAAGGAAAGCTCCAATTCTAATGAACTTTGGTGCACACACATTGGTATGACATAGAGAGGAATAAATCTCAATAAATCGTGCTAAAAAAGAATTATCTGAAATTCATCATAGAAGAGAATCACTGTTGATGTGAGGAAGATGTCAAAGAGGTGGGGATTTCCCCCTCCCCTTTTGGGAACAAAGGGGATATTGGTGTAGGTGTTGTTAATATCCATAAATGAGTTCGGATTGCCTCAGGAATCTTTGAGGACCTCTCCCTCAACAGTTGAGATGAGATCCAGAGTCACCTCTGGTATCTCAAAGATCTCCAAAATCTCTACTTTTCTTCAGCTGTTAGTTGGGCGGCAGAAATCCCCTTCTTCAAATCAGTGTTCTAGCATTCTGATATGGAGCAGAGAAAAATGCAGAGAGAGAGACACACACAGTGAAAGCATATATTAGAGCAGTGTTTCTCAACCTTGGTAGCTTGAAGATGGGTGGACTTCAACTCCCAGAATCCCCCAGCCAGGCAGCTGATTTTTAGGCCTTCTGGGCCCACCAGAAGTTGGGAAACAGGCTGTTTCCTGCCTCCTGTGGGCCTCGGGGGGGGGGGGGGCATTTTTCTCTCTCCCCAGGCTCCAGAACTTTTCTAGGCAGAAAACGGCCCATTAGCCAACTTCTGGTCCCACCGGAAGTTGGCAAATAGGCCGTTTCTGACCTCCAGAGGGCCTCCGGGGTCAATGGGTGGGAAAGGCTGTTTTTGCCCTCCCCAAGCTCCTAGGAAGGCTCTGGAGCCTGGGGAGAAAGAAAACTGGCCTACCGGGCGCACCGGACCATCACGTGCCAGGAGCGAGGGGGTCATGCGTGCATGCGTGGGGGTGGGGCGCATAGAATTATGGGTGTGGGCACATGTGCACACTCCCCCCCTTCCCCCCCCCCATGGTCCTGGCATATGATGGCAAAAAGGTTTCTTTTTAACCTTTAAGTTCTTTTTAAAGTCGTCACATTTATTGTAATCTACTTTTTTTGTTTGCTAATCTTCTAGTTTCGTTGACAATATTTGTTTTTTCTTTCTTTCTGGAGTGAACTCTCCCGGCTGACAGGCGGCACCAAAATAAATTGGCAGAGCGATATGGACTCTCTCACCATTTCTTCTTCTCTTCCGTTTACCAAGTTGCTTGAAACTCTTTTTCTCCTATGTCTTTTCTAGAAAGATCTCCTCACCGGCCTATCCTACAAGCTGGGCTCCCAGCTAACAAGACAGTCTCATTAGGTAGCAATGTGGAATTTGTTTGCAAGGTCTATAGTGACCCTCAACCCCACATTCAATGGCTGAAGCACATTGAAGTCAATGGGAGCAAGATTGGATCAAATAACTTGCCTTTTGTTCAAGTCTTGAAGGTAAGGTCTTTCAGCTTGGGTGATGTGACAGCTTAGTTTAATCTGCGGTTTATTTCTTAAAACCTTGGGAGGGGAAGCTTATGATGCATCTGAGAAACATGGCCATGTAGCTTGGATTGGAGAAGTAATATGGATCCAGTCAATCAGACAGACTATGCCAACTCATCTAAATTGGCAGTTCTGGCAAAATCTAGGAAAGGGAAGCACGCTCTGGAGGAGATCTGCTTGGATGAAGCTCATATGCCGCGGTTCATGTCTATGACCATGAATAGAATCAAAGGCAACCATCACATGCACACTGTTGAGGACTCTGAAATGGCCAGGGACTTCTTTTATTTGAGGCTCTCCTTATCAGATTGCTTTCAATATCCCTGTATGCCAAGAAAAAATTCATGTAGTTTTCCAGTATGTTCTGGTAAGGCTGCCTCTGTGGAACCGAACTGGGCCACACAGCTGTAAAATGAACACACTTGCTCCTTTAGCATATGTTAGTTAGGGAGGCAGCCTTTAAGCTGAGGTCCTGGGTGGAATTTTGGAAGCAAAATGGCTGCCACTGAGAGCTTCACCATTGACAAAGCGGCATAGAAATGTAATAAATAAATAAATAAAATAGCTATCACAGGCAAACAACTACTTGCTTATCAAAAGTCAAACTCATTTCCCAGAATGTTCTTGACATCCCTGGAGACTTTTGATAAATGGAGATGATCTGGGACCATTGCGGTGCAATGCAAAATGTCGGATTTCTACTGAAGTGTTTTGAAAAGTAAACGTAAAGGAAATTTTAAAAGGGACAGGGAATCCGTTTGAAAGTGTTATTCTTTAGACGCACCAAGGCTATGTTTAGGAATAAAACTGCTGTCCATGAGGTTCCTATTATTACGGATAAAAGGTCTATCTTAAGCAAGACATGGGAATGATGTAGTTTGTGTCCTTAAAGAGGGCTTTACCAACCATGGCAATTTTAAGACTGGTGGACCTCACACTCTCACTCACACTGAGTTGAAGTTCGTGCACAGGAGTCGGCTTCAAAAATTTTAGCAAGGGGTTCTCTGCCCGGTTGCTGGGTGGGCATGGCCTCCTGCACCACGGTGAGGGGGGTGCTTTTGCCCTCCCCAGGCTCCGGAGGCTTTTCTTGAGCCTCCAGGAGGGTGAAAACAGCCTCCCCAGGCTCCAAAGGCCCTCTGGAGGCCGGAAACTGGCTCATTTCCAACCTTCCTGAATTTCCGGTAGGCCTGTTTTTCGCCCTCTCCAAGCCTCCATGCATGCCCTGCAAAATGGGACGCGTGGGGACTCCTGGGAGGGGCATGGTGGGGTGTCCAGGGCCAGACAGGAGTGGGATTTGGGAGTTCTCCGTGGGAAGTTTCCGAAAGATGCCCTAATTAATTCATGAGCCATGAGCCAAACTTCAAAAGAAATACAGTCATTTATTAGGCAATATTCGGATGCAGTTAGAACTAATCCCACGTAGATTTACGTTCCCCTATGACCCTGTCCCTCCCCTCCTCCCTGGCCATGTCATAAATCACATTCTCCAATTAACCACTTTGGCTGGCTGTGAAATCCAACACCCTCCTTCTGATTGCGGTACGGAAGCATGTATGGAATGTATCTTCAGTTAGGGAAATCAATCAGCTCTATCAGTTCTCCCTCCCTCCTGCTCATGGCAACTTGAAAGCTTTGCAAGTTGACACTCCGAACTGCACAGAATCTTAGCTAGAGGTTCTCCCGAACCCCTGCGAACCCCCAGCAGCCCACCCCTGTCCATGCATCTTAAAATTGCCAAGGCTGGCACAGGCTTGCCCTAGAGCTCTCTCGGAAATGAGAGATGCCAGCAAAGGGTGGGGGTGAGGCAAACAGGCAATGTTCCGCTCCTTGTTTTGGATTGAGGCAAGGGGAGGCGGTAGTGTGATTGTGGGTGTTGTCTCAGAGCTGCAAAGCCCATCCCTGGCTGCTCAGTGACTCCCTGTGTTGTTGGTCTTGTTCTAGCACTCGGGAATAAATAGCTCTGATGCGGAAGTGCTGACCCTCTATAATGTGACAGAGGCTGAAAGCGGGGAGTATGTTTGTAAGGTTTCCAATTATATTGGTGAGGCTAACCAGTCTGCGTGGCTGACCGTCACCAGACCCGTGGCTGAAGGTAAACGGGAAGAATGCCACTTTGGGCGATTCTTAGCGGTGGAAAAAACCAAACTTTTGTGGCTCTCCTGTTTCTCCTCTGTTTCTGGTGCCATAAAGCCATGGAAAAATCCTCGGAACGGCTGATCGGTTACGTTTCATGCTCTTCTTCTCTTCCTCTTCCTAACAGTGTGTCGTTTCATTCATCCTGAGCAGGGGGTTGGACTAGAAGACCTCCAAGGTCCCTTCCAACTCCTATTCTACTCTACTCTACTCTACTCTACTCCACTCCACTCCACTCCACATTCTATTCTACTCCACTCCACATTCTATTCTGTTCTGCTCTGCTCTGCTCTGCTCTGCTCTGCTCTGCTCCGCTCCGCTCCGCTCCGCTCCGCTCCGCTCCGCTCCGCTCCACTCCACTCCACTTTCTATTCTACTCTAATCTACTCTACTCCACTCCACTCCACTCCACATTCTATTCTATTCTGCTCTGCTCCACTCCACATTCTACTCTATTCTACTCCTAATCGTCTTCCATTATGAACTAAACTAGAAGTGAGAAACTATTCCTAAAAATCTTCTGCCTGAACATCAAATTGTGGGGGGTTTTTCCCCTCCATTGGGGCCCTGTTATAAGCTGGTCAGAAGAATACTGATGAGGATCTCATTTCTTCCAGAATTATTACAAATATTTCAGTATCACTGTCTCAACCTAGATCTCCTCTTGAGGCAGCAAAACCAAAACCTCCTTTAAACGAAGTGCACCTTTTTTGTGAGTGAGTGTTGCACTGTTCGCCTCATTGCTTTTAACCTGGCTGTCGATGATGCAAGCCCTTCCTTTAAGTAGGCCTAATTTTGAATTCTGCTACTATCTTCCCTTTTCACAGCCAAAACAAAATGGCGGCTCTCCTCTTCCTGTTGGAAGCAACCTGCTCCCTCTTGCCTTTCAAGAGCCTGTCAGCTTCTGTCCTCCAAACTTTCTCTCTTCTCTGCCCCTTCCATTTCCACCTATCCCTGGGCCTGTCCCACACTCTGAAACTAAGCTGGTCTTCGCCTTCCCAAGGTCCATTTTTCCATGTGGCCCATCCCCCAGCATGTCGATGGGCAGGAAAATTCAATATGGTGAAGGGTTGTTTTATCGTTTGTTTTTAACACTGCCCGCTTTAAGCCAGCCTAGACTGGTGGTTGCCCCCCAAGGCTGTCTTGTCATTAGGCTACAGTGGTGTCTCTGTGTCCTTCAGGAGACGCATGTTATCTCCTTCTTCTTCCTTCAGCTTGTCTTACATTTGCTCGTCCTATTTTCCTTTTTTTTGTTTCGTTTTGTTTTTGCTTCCATTTTTTTCCCCCCCTTTCTAGACAGCTGGTGTTAACACAACTGACAAAGAAATGGAAGTCCTTCACTTAAGGAATGTCTCCTTTGAGGACGCTGGGCAGTATACTTGTTTGGCGGGTAATTCTATTGGGATCTCCCATCACTCTGCATGGTTGACGGTTCTAGAAGGTATATATCGGTTCTGTTCCTTTCTCTGTCTCCTTGCTCTCACTTTGACTAGCTTTGGGAAGTAGCTTGCCATGGTTTGCAAGAGCCGGGCTCCTTGGAGGTAGGGGAGGAGGAGGAGGAGGAGGAAGAGTGGTAGAGGGACTCCACCAATTGGCTTCCTCTTATGGATGGGATGGTTAATCAAAATGTGTCTGCCAGCCCCTGTCCAAGATAGGAAGTTCCTATCGTCCTGCAGGTAAGGCATCGCCTCCCATTTGGTCCTATTTCCTTGTCTGCTAAATTGGGATGACCCACAGCACCATCAATGGCTCTTGCAGGCCAAGGTCTTGTTCATTTCTGAATTTGAGTTACAACTCAACTAGAGGCTAGATCCAAATTTTTCACAGGCCAATTCCATTCTTTCAAGGAAAGCTGTCACCCTTTCTGTGCTTCGCTTCCTCTGTCTTTGGCGGAGGAAAAGACAGAGCTGGCACACACAGGGCCCCAAAGGTTCAATGCCAGGAAATATATGAGATGGACTTGGGGGGTGATAGGAGGCCAGCCAAATAGCAATAGCACTTAGACTTACATATCGCTTCACGGTGCTTTTCCAGCCCTTTCTAAGCAGTTTACAGAGTCAGCCTCTTGCCCCCACCTTTTGGGGGCTCCTCCTTTTACCCACCTCGGAAGGATGGAAGGCTGAGTCAACCTTAAGCCTGGTGAGATTCAAACTGCCAAATCGCAGGCAGCCGGCAGTCAGCAGAAGCAGCCTGCAGTACTGCATTCTAACCACTGCGCCACCGCGGCTCATACAATTCAGGATAGAAACGGGGGCAACACTTGAGATCCTTTGAATTCTCAACCTTTTTCCAAATTGGAGACACATCTGTCAATGCTCAAATGCCTCTTTGAAAATTCACCTTTCCCCAAACTGTTTTGCTTTCTAAAAAGAAGCGTTAAAAGACAGCAAATGAACCCCAGTCCCTACCAAGAAATCATTGTATTTATCAGGGCTGCAGTGCTGAGTGCCTCTCTATGCTCTGTGTGTACAAGTAAGAACCTCTAACAAGCTGCCTTTCTCATCCTTGGGAGTATCAAGCTCCGCCCACTTTCATCGCAATAAAATGCCAGTTGTAAACTTAAGGAGGCACTGGCTGCCCTTTTATCCAGCTGTGATCCACATATACAAACACATCAACTTAGAAGTCAACACAACAAGAATTGTTCACCATTGCATATATACTGTCAAGGTTCCAAGTAACACCCTCAAGGAAAGAAAACTCCCAGGCTTGAATTCCCTCAAAGCTACATTTTATTAGAGATGTCATATTGGCACATCTGGAGAAACCCGAATCTGAAAGTTTCCAGGTTTTCCCCACCCAAAGAAAAGTTCAAGTCCTTGCCCGACACCCACAAGTCCATCACATGATCCAAAAAAACCACCGTCCCTACTGGAGATGCCTCCCAGTTCCAGCCTTCCAGGTGCAGGGCAAGATGTCCTTGGCTCTCTGAGAAAGGAATGTTATTATGACTACATATCACCCATGCTCCGTACAATCCCCCCGTCTCAATTTCCCACAGCAGTAAATGTGGCAGGCCTGAAGACCCAATGCAAAAGATGGCTTCCAGGTCTGACATATACATCCACATGAACAAACTCACTCCAAAGGATACAACAATATATGTATGAAACTTGGAGGGGGGGGGTGTCTATGGCAACGTGCTGCAGCCATTTTGCTGTAGTCAGAGACAGTTTCATGTGGGATAACTCAATGTGATAAACCCTATCCACCACCATTTCTTTGACATTATTTCCATTGACGAGAATGGAAATAATGTCGAAGAAACGGTGGTAGATAACTATTGCATTGAGTTATCTCACGTAGAATTGTGCATGGATGAGTTGGCCCCGTTGGCGAGTTGGCTGCGGTAGGTTGGCCATGGCAAATTGTCCCATTCTTCTTGGAGGAGCTGGAGATCCATTTTTTTTTTCCCTTCTCCAGTTTATCTCGCGGCAAGAGACACAGGAGAAGATGGAACCTAGTGGCTCCTAGTTCCCTCCCGAAAGAGCTGAGTACCAAAATGAAGATCCCCAAGACCCCAAAATAAGACTTATTCCTACATGTCCTTGAATGAGAATGAAATCTTGCCTTGGTAGATTGGAATCTTGCATTCTCTGTGGGGTTAGAAGGCTCTGCATGAGTTTCTCTTGATAGACAGGTCTGCTGGCTTGATGATGGCTTCTTTTTGCCAGCCATCAGAAGGTGGCCAGCAAGAACCTAATATATTATGTTATATTATATTTTTTGCGATTTATATGCCGCCATTCTCCCGATGGACTCAGGGCGGCTTACAATAACAAACAATAATACAAATCACAAAATAACAAAATAAGTTAAAAACCCCTTAAAAACCATATTTAAAATTATTATAGTTTGTGCAACCCCTAGTAAATCAAGTTATTTGATGGAAGAGCCACATCTTCAGTTTGCGGCAAAAGGAGAGGAGGTCCGAGGCTAATAACTGACTGGGGAGAAAGGCATGAACTATTGCTGTAGATTGTACTCATGCCCCCTTCCAAAGTCTGCTCTGTTATGAGGGTTTACTATCCCTCTCCTTGTTTCATCTCCACCCATTCAGTGCCCTGCCATCTTTGATGGGAAAGATAATAACGGGGCTGTTAATTTTCTTTGATCACATCTCCTCTGCCCTCCTCCCACCCCCACTGCCATTCTCTGTTTATTACTATTATTTTGGGAAAGGAAAGTTGGAGGGGGGAAATTTTTATTTCTTCCTTCACCCTCTTTTAAAGAATTGCATCTCTACTCATACATTCAGAACGTTGTTATAATACCAGCAGTTTTTTCCTTGCTGGTGTTATAGGGACGCGGTGGCTCAGTGGCTTAAGACGCTAAGCTTGTCGATCGAAAGGTCGGTGGTTCAGCGGTTCGAATCCCTAGTGCCGCGTAACAGGGTGAGCTCCCGTGACTTGTCTCAGCTTCTGCCAACCTAGCAGTTCGAAAGCACGTAAAAAATGCAAGTAGAAAAATAGGGACCATCTTTGGTGGGAAGGTAACAGCGTTCCGTGCGCTTTTGGCATTGAGTCATGCCAGCCACATGACCACAGAAACGTCTTCAGACAGCGCTGGCTCTTCGGCTTTGAAATGGAGATTAGCACCACCCCCTAAAGTCAGGAACAACTAGCACATATGTGCGAGGCAAACCTTTACCTTTATCTTTACCTTTATTACAGCTATATGATGTATATATTTAACTTTAAAGCTGTTATTGCAGTGGCACCCTTTAGAAATGGCCAGGTATGGTGGCACTGCCATCTCAGAAACTGTTTTGCTGCTGATAATATTTCTGAGCAAAACCTTTTCCAGTTTGATGCAACAGGAAAAGTGACACCATTTGACCTCTTCAATGTTTTGTTGTGCCAACCACGGTCTGTATCATTCTGGAAAGTTTGCTTTGGCAGCACGATGAGGTCCACAAGTCAGAGAACTTTTTCAAAGTAGAACAAAATGAATGAGCTGGAAATCTTTGTCATACAGTTATTATTAACTGTATGGGCATTTGGGAGGGAAGACTATAAAAGAGAGGACTTCCATCTGCCCCCAACATCCTGTCCCACAGGCCAAGCTCAAAGGAAGCCTCCTTTGAAACTGGCACTGCCGTAACATCAAACATAAATGGACTTTCTTTAGACTGGGTAGCCACATGTGAAGTTACTGGTCTAAAGGAAGGGATGCCAGTATATCATACAAGATTCCATTCTGGAAACTGAATTCGTGATGCTGGTTGAGTTTGAGAGGTGACAAGTCTTTGATATCACCTCTCCCTCTTTTATTTCAAGGGCATGCGAGGCCTACAGAAACACCCCAGCTTCGCGTTCAATGGTACAAATAGTGTACTAAGCCAGCTAGTTCAAATTACAACTTCTTGACCAATCACTCGTGCCCTGATTGAAGTATTATACTAAACCACAGCAGTGGTTCCCCAAGACTCACAAACACATCATGCCATGACCAACTTGGTAGGCTTGGGGCATGAGCTGTCCTTTCGACCCTACTGATTTTTCTAGCTGCCCTGATGGGAGATCTTTTGTGCTAATGCTTTCTTTATACCGATTCAGCTATAGAAGACAAGCCAGCTATGATGACCTCTCCTTTGTACTTGGAGATCATCATTTACTGCACGGGGGGCTTCCTCATCTCCTGCATGATCGTGACCGTCCTCATTTACAAGATGAAGAGCACCACCAAGAAGACCGATTTCAACAGCCAGTTGGCCGTCCATAAACTGGCCAAGAGCATCCCCTTGCGCAGACAGGTAACAGAAAGTAGATAGGGGGTTTGATGGAAACCTATGATTCCCCCTCCCCTTTGGGATTGCAGCAAAGCAGGCCACATCTCAATCAGAGGCACTTGTTGTTCTTTCCAACTCAACAGAAAGTTGAGAAGACACTAGGTAGAGTTCCAATACTTTGTCCGCTAGCATCTGAATAGAACAGGAACAAAAGCGGTGTGGAGGAAGAAGTTACCCAAAGGAACATGGAAGTTTGAAAATGAGCTCCATCTGGCAAGAGGCTGTGGATAAAAATGCCCCCATCCATTAGCATGGGAGAGGCAGTCGGGCAGTGGCTCAGAATATTGCTGACAGCTTCATTCTTAAGCTCCGTTCCTTGTTGGATAAATGACCAATAGCAGACGTTCTCTGGGTTGGGGGGAAAAAATATTATAGAACGTGGGGTGTCAAACTTGCCATGTCACATTGTCGTGACGTTTTGTGACATTTCCCCCCCTTCGCAGACTTGGGGTGGGCGTGGCCTACATGTGACGCATCCAGCCCTTGGGCCACCAGTTTGACACCTCCGCTATAGAGCTGGCTCTGTAGGGTTTTCTTATCTTTTTAGTCTCACCAACGGTGGTGAAATGCAATTTTTTTTTACTACTGATTCTGTGGGCATGGCTTGGTGAGAGTGGTTTGGTAGGCATGGCAGGGGAGGGATACTGCAAAATCCCCATTCCCACCCCACTCCAGAGGAAGGATACTGCAAAATCCCCATTCCCTCCCCATTCCTGGGGGAAGGATATTGCAAAATCCCCATTCCCTCCACACTCCTGGGGGAAGGATATTGCAAAATCTACATTCCCTCCCCACTCCAGGGGAAGGATACTGCAAAATCCCCATTCCCTCCCCACTCCAGGGGAAGGATATTGCAAAATCCCCATTCCCTCCCCACTCCTGGGGGAAGGATATTGCAAAATCGTGGCGTGGCCAACTTTTTTTTTTTTACTTTTAAAACCATTTTTTCTACAACCTCTTCTGCCGAAGAGGTTGTTTAAAAAATGCTTTTAAAAGCCTCTGATGGTCCCAGCTGAGTTGCCTGATCGTCAGAGGCTTTTTTTTTCTTTTAAAAGCATTTTTTCTAAAACCTCTTTGGCCAAAAAAATGCTTTTAAAAGCCTCTGATGATCCCAGCTGAGCCGCGTGGTCATCAGAGGCGTTATTTTTTTTTTTACTTTTAAAAGCATTTTGTCGGCCGAAGAGGTTGTAGAAAAAATGCTTTTAATTTTTTTTTTAAAAAGCCTCTGATGATCGCATGGCTCAGCAGGGCAATGTGGGGTGTGGGGTGGCAGGGATTTTTGCTACCGGTTCTCCGAACCACCCACCGCCATTGCTACCAGATCAGGCGATCCGGTCCGAACCAGGAGCATTTCACCCCTGAAACAGGGTATGTAGCATCTGTGGGTATTGAGAGCAGCTGGTGGCTCCCAAAATTCTTCCTTCTCCCCTCAATTTAGACAGTTTTGTTTTAAAACCACCTAAAATATTGCAGGAATGCGGAAGTCTCATTAATGACATTTTGGGCCTCACCTGAGAAAGGAGAAAGGTTGAAAAACTGTCAGTGATAATGACTATCCATATGATGCCAAAGTAAGAGCTTGCAGAGTTTGTGAATCATCAAGAGGGGTGTCACATTACAAAAGCTACTGCACAAGGGTCTCCATTTTAAACATCCAGGTTTATTGTTCCAGGTTATTTCATTTGTAGTTTTGGGTACCCCTCCGTCTCACAGAGGGGTTCAGAACAGCACACCAGGAATCAACACAAACACAACCGTCAGTAAAAATATATATATATGACAAAGCGATCAGCCCTGAAATAAACTCTTTGAAGGCAACGACAAGCGTCCATTCAACCAAAATTTGTTGAGGAAAAAAAAGGCAGTCCTGTCGTGGAACAATTCTCACCTTGCAAATGCTTCTGTGCAAATATCTCGTCTTGGGCTGCAAGAAATCGGCGGGTTTTGGTTGTTTGCCAGCTTTCCGGCGTGCCTTGGGAATTCTGCATCGGGATCCCTTCTTGAGTTGGCAACAAAAGCCATTCAGATCCTCCGCATGGCAGTGGCTAATTAAAGATCTTTATTGTACACTACACCAAGCCACTTAAATTAATTGGTGGCTGCCCGCCAAAATGAGGATGCAAAAACCTACTTACATCCTCTGGGATTTAAGCCTGGGGCTGATGTGTGAACCACCCCTTTCCACAGCTAAGCAAGACCCCCTTGCTTTGTATTTTTCTCATTTAGTTGGCCGTTTTATATTAATGTATTCAAGGTTCTGGCCCTGAAACCCCCTGGCTTCCGATGGATCTCTTATAAACTGGAAGGCCTCCGAGGATGATTGTGAAGAGTCAGTTCCCAGACTGATAAAATTCTAAAGATCCTTACATAAAACAGCCAGCTGCAAGCTTCATGAGAAGCAGTTAAGAAAAACAACTCGGGGAAAAAAAGTTTCTGCCCGACCGTAGCTTGGGGATATGTTGGTTGGAGATGGGAAAGAGTTCAGTTGCTGGGATTTTTATAACCTCTTCTCGAAAATTCTTTCTTAAAGAGGCTCTGTGATTACATTGTGCTTGGAAGAATCGGAGCCTGACATTAGGAACAAGTTTAGATACGCACAAAGAGGGGAGCCACGTTAAGGATGTTCTTGTCTCTTCCTGTTCTGACCTAGGCTTCCCAAGAGCATGAAGCAGAATCCTTGTCCCAACAAAACCCCCTTTTTATTAAGTTACTGTGAATTCCTCTCATTCACATCCAGCAAAGTCTTTCAAGGGTGAATTTACACTCACAGACCTTATCTGGCTTGGAGAGCTGCCAGGCCGATATCTTCAAAACTTGGCAAGGAGTCTTGGAGAGTCACGAACCAATTAAGCAAATTAATTGTCTCCTGCAAACTCCATTCCCCCTTTGCTCCTCTTTTATTCCCTCTGGGAGGGGCCGCTCATCGTCCACCTGTGGCTTTACTCCTGAGTCGACCCTTGTTCCTTAGCTGTTCCCTTCTCCTGGCAGCTCTGTGCATGCACACGCTGGGAACAAGCTCCAGCTGTTCTTCTGCCCCACTGATGTCCAACTCTGAAGGCAGCTGACAACTGCCAGACGGCCCTGGCTCCCTCTCTGCCTCCGATGCAGAGCACTCATCAGAGCCTTACTCAGACTCCAGGGCTGGCCCATGTTCCTCCCCAACCTCCTCACTGTCTGAGTCTGCCACCAACTCCGCTGGCCGCTGGCGGGCCACAACACTTGCTAGCTCTCTTCTTCCAGCCGTCATGCAATCAAGGCGGGCTCACTTTGGAAGCACAAAACGGTTCACTCTAATTTGCCATGGAGGCTTGCAAAGAATAGGAAGGAGGAGGTGGCTGTTTTGATCTTATATCGTTGCAATTTTCATCTATGCAGTCCACCCTGCAGTTCTGCTTGTTGACACCGGGAGTCCAGTTTGCTAAAGGACTGGTCCAGAAGTTCTCCGCGTCTTCTGATTCGGAGCTAGCTTGCTCCTCTTACACTAAAGCAGGAATTAATGTGCAAAATGGTTTAAAAGCTCTCTCGGGTTACATACACAGATGGTGCTTTTGTTAGGATTATTGCTGAAGTGATATTCGCACAGAGAGAGAGAGACATGGAGATGGTCTTAAAAGGTCTTCAAACAGCCATGCTGGGCTTCCCAGAAGCTTCCCAGAATGGTTTCCAACAGGGACGCTTTGTGGACAGCACACATCAGATGGGTTCACAACCCTAGCAAGCAATAAGTGTGCTGGCATACTTTGATGGAGAGGGAGGAAGATACTTAAATCCTTTTTAAATGTTGTGGCTGTAAGCAAGAGGCTATAGAATGCTTGTACGCTCCAACTTCTGGAGAGACTAGAGTTTAAGAAGCCATTTTATTCCAAATTGAACCCTAGTTGGTCTAAGGCAAAGGTCTCCAAACTTGTCAACTTTAAAACTTGTGGACTTCAATTCCCAGAATTCCCTAGCCAACATAGCCATCGGCAAGTTTACACAATACATAGCATGGTAGTGTAGCACTGCTGGCTGAGGAATTCTTGCAGTTGAAGTCTACAGATCTTAACATTTCCAGATTTGGAGATGCCTGGTCTAAGGATAAGTACTATAATAGTACTTAGTAGTACTTAGGCTTATATACCACTTCACAGTGCTTTACAGCCCCTCTCTAAGCGGTTTACAGAGTCAGCCTATTGGCCCCAACAATCTGGGTCCTCATTTTACCCAGCTCGAAAGGATGGAAGGCTGAGTCAACCTTGAGCCTAGTGAGATTTGAACTGTCAAATTCCTGGCAGCAGAAGTAGTCTGCAGTACTGCACTTTAACCACTTCACCACAACAGCTCTACTATATGAACTTGCAGTTTTTCAGAATTACCAAGCAGAAGGTTTCCTGGGTTTTTTTCCATTCATGGGATTGAATGTAGAACCTTCTGCTTACAAAGCCATGGTCAACCATTGACATAGGAGCTTTCTCCAAAGTCCCAAAATTTAAAGTATCTTTACAGCAGCAAGGGCACCCATTTTTAGTAAAAAGGTGATACAATTTGTTGGACAGCAGGCAATTCTTCCCCTTCCAAATTCCAAATTAACCTATTCTCAAGAAGACTTTGACAAAGGTAACCTCCACTGTTTCCCTTCTTCTGATGCAGGTCTCAGCGGATTCCAGTTCCTCCATGAACTCTGGTGTGATGCTTGTGCGTCCCTCAAGGCTCTCCTCCAGTGGGACCCCAATGCTGACCGGGGTCTCTGAATACGAGTTGCCAGAAGACCCTCGCTGGGAGCTGCCCAGGGACAGGTACCAAATTCTCCTCTTAATTTTGGAAGGGCTCAGCCAAAGAGGCGTGTCTAATGTTCGATAAACAGCTGCGTCATCGGGGAAAGTGCTCGAGCGGAGTACTCGCCTCCTTTCTAAATGCAATTATAACTGGAAAAAGCAGAGGCAGAAAAATTCCAGAAACATTATGCTCTTTTCCATAACAAGGTTCTTTTTTAAAAAATAAATAAATAATAATAATGCATAGCCAACTTTGAGGATAACGTTTCTGAGCCATCAATTAGAGGATTGCTTTTAGCATGAAGTGAGGGAGCCCCATTAAGTCAGTGATGGCTAACCTTTTTGTTGTCGCGTGCCAAAAGCACGGACACGCACGTGTGACAGGGTGTGTGCGTGCTTGCACCCATAATGCAAATGGGTGTGCAATCCTCCTAAACACCCCACACCCCTGCGCATGCACACGCACACGCACCCCCCACGCTCTCCCTGCCCCCCGCGTATGCGCAGATGACTATCCCCATGCTCCCCCCATGCCCCATTTTGGGCCTAGTAGCCCTCCCTGCAGCCTCCTGGGAGCAAAAATGCTCCCAGGGTTGACCCAGCCGGCTCCCCGAGGTCAAACACAACCCTGATGCAGCCCTCAATGAAATCGAGTTTGACACCCCTGTTCTACAAAGTCTCTGAGAAGAATAGTGATATATTTCTTGGATAATACAGGCAGTATCACGGAACAGAAAGCCCCCCCCCCCCAAAAGGCCATTTAGACCAGTGGTGGGCTCCTCCCGGTTCGGCCCGGTTCTCTCGAGCCAGTAGCGGTGACGATATGACGTCACCGAACCGGTTCTGTGCCCCCCCCGCCCCGCCCCCCCGCGTTGTTCTTACCTTTTATTTGGCCCCACCCCCAATCTATTGCTGCCTCCTGAGTCCCAGCTGAGGGCTAGAGGGAAAAAAAACTGTTTAAACTCTTGCCGTGGGGCTTCAAAGGGCCGCCCTACAGCTGATCAGTGTTAAAAGAAAACAAAGGAGTAGATCAGTGCCTGCAAAAATACATGAGTAGATCAGTGCCTGCAAAAATACATGAGTAGATCAGTGCCTGCAAAAATACATGGGTAGACCAGTGCCTGCAAAAATAAATGGGTAGACCAGTGCCTGCAAAAAATAAATGGGTAGATTGGTACAGCTCTGCAAGCAGTTAAAAGCCTGGTAGACCAGTACTTCTGCTAAATCCTAAATAAGTGTCACATGACCATCAAGCCACGCCCACAAAATAAGCCACGCCCACAGAACCAGTAGTTAAAAAAAAAATCACCCCTGATTTAGACCCACACTTCAACCCTATCGGCTGAGCTTCAGTGAATTCCCTGTGGAGATTAGCAGCACCTTGCTAAATAACCCTGTTTCTTTGCTTTTATTCCAGGCTGATTCTAGGAAAACCCCTGGGAGAAGGTTGCTTTGGGCAAGTGGTCCTGGCTGAAGCAATCGGCTTGGATAAAGACAAGCCAAACCGAGTTACTAAAGTGGCAGTCAAAATGCTAAAATGTAAGTAAGGTTACAATTTTATTTCTAAGCTTCCCCCCAAAAAAACCTTGTCTTACTTTTTGCATAAAGCTGATGAGAGCCATCTTGTTCTGTTTGGGGCCTTTGGAGTCTTTTAATTTTTGAACTTGTTTTAACCTGTACATGGGCGTACCCAGTGGTGGGTTTCAAAAAATTTTACTACAGGTTCTGTGGGTGTGGCTTGGTGGGCGTGACAGGGGAAGGATACTGTAAAATCTCCATTCCCACCCCACTCCAGGGGAAAGTTACTGCAAAATCCCCATTTCCTCCCGATCAGCTGGGACTCGGGAGGCAGAGAATAGATGGGGGCGGGGCCAGTCAGAATTTTTACTACCAGTTCTCCGAACTGCTCAAAATTTCCGCTACCGGTTCTCCAGAACTGGTCAGAACCTGCTGAAACCCACCTCTGGGCGTACCTATTCTTTCACATCAACCGGTGACTTCAGTTTCGAGTGAACTTCAAACCTCCTTTAATATGTGTGTGCAGATGTGTGGGGGGCTGTGTCAGGAATACAGACACACATAAACGCCAAGGATGAGTTGGAGCTCACTGAAATGCAGATTTCATATATGAAGAGTCATGGTGGCGCGAGGGTTAGAATGCAATATTACAGGCTGACGACTGCCAGCAGCTCAGCAGTTCGATCCTGACCCATTCAAGGTTGACTTCTCAGCCTTTCATCCTTCCGAGGTCGGTAAAATGAGGATCTAGATTGTTGAGGGCAATATGCTAACTATAAATCGCTTAGAGAGGGCCATAAATCACTATGAAGTGGTATATAAGTGCTATTGCTATCCTTCCTTCCTTCCTTCCTTCCTCCCTCCCTCCCTCCCTCCTTCCCTCCCATATTCTCTTTCTCATTCTTCTTTCTGGTGGCACAGTGGTTAGAATGCAGTATTGCAGGCTAACTCTGCCCACTGCCAGGAGTTCAATCCTGACTAGCTCAAGGTTGACTCAGCCTTCCATCCTTGCGAGGTCGGTAAAATGAGGATCCAGATTGTTGAGGGCAATATGCTAACTATAAACCGCTTAGAGAGGGCTGTAAAGCACTATGAAGCGGTATATAAGTCTAAGTGCTATGGCTATTAATAGGAGATTTATTTCAACCGGACACTTCCAGTATCTTAACCGCCCTTCGATGTATCTTTGACTCAATCAGGACTTAGTATCTTTTTCCTCCCTAGCTGATGCCACTGAAAAAGACCTGTCTGACCTGATCTCAGAGATGGAGATGATGAAGATGATTGGAAAACACAAGAACATCATCAATCTCCTTGGAGCGTGTACTCAAGACGGTAAGCAGGCTTCTAAGGGGGAAGGCAGTAGCTCCTTGACAGAAGTCCAACTTCGCAGGAAAGTTCATTCCTCGGCATCTTCAACTGGCCACCACCTCAGATGGCCTGCTAGAGATCAGAAATGTCACATGAATTGAACTGGGATCGTGATTGTATCACTGTCTCTGCTTAAATGTTCTGACCCAGCTCCCCAAACACCACAAACCCTCTGTATTTAAATCAATGATTTCTTTCATAGGGGCGCCAGCAGCCACAGCAAAAAGTTTCTCTCTCACCACAGGCTAACAAGTCTGTCCAGCAGGGAGATGAATAGTTGTCTGCCACATCTATTCATCTCCGCCCCCTGCCTTTTATCCCCAGAGCTAGGGTGAGGCTTCGCTAGCAGCGGTGGCTCTTCCATCCTAAGGACCAGCCCATAGATTTCCACTGCTCTCCTCTCCTCTGCCTTCTGTGCATTTGTGTGTCAGGCACTGGACCCAGCTGTTCCTCCTCTTCTTCATCAGCCACCTTCAGACCTGGGGGCTGGTGACTCTCCATCTGAGGGCTGACAGACGGCCCAGGCTCCCCCTCCGTCTCTCTCTCTCTCTGCCAGCTCCATTCCCTTGTCCCGCTAAGAGCTCTCGGGTTGCCTTGATGCTAACCCTGACTCCCACACCACCTCCTCCTCCTCTGATTCGGCTGCTGGAGGGGCCAGCGGCCGACAGGCCACAACATCAAAACTTCTTGTCTCCCTCTATGCCAGGCCCGCTCTATGTGATAGTTGAGTACGCGTCCAAAGGGAACTTAAGGGAATACCTGCAAGCCCGCCGTCCTCCTGGCATGGAATATTGCTATAACCCCACTCACGTCCCCGAGGAACAGCTGTCTTTCAAAGACCTGGTATCCTGCGCATACCAAGTGGCCAGAGGCATGGAATATCTTGCATCCAAAAAGGTGAGTGATTGGGAAAAAAGGGAAGGAATGATAAGACTTTGAACAGAGGCGGGCAGAGGACTAGCAGCTTGCAAGGTTCGAGAGCCCCCAAGAAGTAAGTTAGGATGCAAAACAGTAGAGATGAAGATGTCTCAAGAAGTGGGATTTTAATAAAGGAGAATATTCGTAGCTCGGGGTTGAAATGAACGGCCCTTGGTGCTCTCTGAGCCTGGTTGTTTTCTTGCAAACGTTTCATTGCCCAAACTAGGTAACATGAACAGTGCTTTTCCTTCATTCTCAGTCCTAGCACTGATGATGTTACCTAGCGTGGGTAATGAAACGTCTACAAGGAAACAACCAAGGTTAGAGAGCATCAAGGACCGCTCAGGTGGGAATTTTTCCCTAATGGTGCCAATTATTACCACCCTTTTATACTTCTTGTAGCACTCCTGGTGTCTTGCAACTATAAAACCCGAGTATAAAATAAAATAAAAAATAAAGCCAATACTATTACTGTGCACTCGATTACAAATAAAAATCGGTTGAAATGGTTTAGGACAGAGGTGGGTTTCAGCAGGTTCTGGAGAACCGGTAGCAGAAATTTTGAGTAGTTTGGAGAACCGGTAGTAAAAATTCTGACTAGCCCCGCCCCCATCTATTCTCTGGCTCCCGAGTCCCAGCTGATCGGGAGGAAATGGGGATTTTATAGTATCCTTCCCTTGCCACGCCTACCAAGCCACGCCCACAGAACCGGTAGTAAAAAAAAATTGAAACCCACCACTGATTTAGGAGTATATAGTACCATTTTGTGTGCTTCCTGTCTCAAAATGGCAGTGCAGTTGGAGAGACAGTTTTAAGGAAAATTAAAAGTTTGAGAGAGCGGTTGTCCTAGACTAGTAAGAATCCACTCTGGATTTAAAAGGATCAGGAAGAAAGTCATAGAATGGTGGATGAGGTGACTGCTGATTTTTTTTAACAAAAATTTTGATTTATATGCCGCCCTTCTCCGGAGACTCAGGGCAGCTTACAATGCGTTAAGCAATAGCCTTCATACTTTTGTATATTTTATACAAAGTCAGCTTAGTGCCCCCACAAACTGGGACCTCGTTTTACCCACCTTAGAAAGGATGGAAGGCTGAGTCAACCTTGAGCCTGGTGGGATTTGAACTTGCAGTAATTGCAGGCAGCTGATGTTAATAACAGTTAATAACACTGCTTTTAGTCTCCTGAGCCACCAGAGCTCTTATTTCTGAGCTGCCGTAGTACATACGTTATGGGACAGCGTGCAGATAGTCTTCACGGCTAATCACTCAATGATCATTCAAAGTTACAACAGATCTCCCTGGAGCTACTTCTGACCCGGTTCCAGAGTTTTAACACCTATTTGTGCCGCCCCCTCCCAATCGTCACATGATCACATTTTGAGCGCGTGGCAACTGGATCACATTCACAGTCATTTGCAGTGTCCTGCAGTCACATAAATTCGATTTTCAGTATTCCTTGCCAATTTTTTGGCATGACTTCTGTATAAGACACAGCTTAGTTTTTTGGGAGGAAAATATGAAAAAAAAAAATCTGCCTACCAGGTATTCATCTGGCTAGAGTCCTTAGTCTGGTCAGCTTCAGCACATTAGTTTGCTGGATTTTTATCCCCTGCTTGGGAATAAAAAACACTTCTAAGGCACAGCTGAGAGGAAGCAGCAATGAGAAAAGCAGGCAAAGCACAGAGGGAGATCGCTTCATCGGCTAGCGCCTAGTTAGGGCTGAAAAAAAGCTTCTGAAGAACAGCTGAGCGTCGGAGCAAAGCATGGAGATCGCTTCACTCGCTATCGCTTCGTTAGGGCTGAAAAAAAGCTTCGAAAAAGCTACATTCGGAGTATAAGACGCACCCATATTTTCAGCCTCTTTTAGGGAGGGGGGATAGGTGCGTCTTATACTCCGAAAAATACGGTATTTCTAAAAAGGCAGGATACAAATAAAACAAATAAAATGTGCTTTGAAAGAATCCAGTGGATTTACCGATCTTCAGTCCGAAAGCTTTGTCTCTGCCTTCCAGAGTTGCTGCATTGTAGGAAGTCCTGTTATGGTCTGTGTTTTTCTCTTTAGTGCATTCACCGAGATTTGGCTGCCAGGAATGTGCTGGTAACGGAAGACATTGTGATGAAGATTGCTGATTTTGGCCTTGCTCGAGACATTCACCACATAGACTATTACAAAAAGACAACCAACGTGAGTGGCATCTCTCGAAGGGAGCTCAAATTATTCCATTGTCAAGCATTGCAGAAAAGCTCAGTAGGAAACGGTAAAGAAGGCAGGTGGAAATTTGGAGAAAACTTCGGTGACCTCAACCTAGAAATTTCTTAAAAGAAAAGAGGAAGGAAGGAAGGAAGGAAGGAAGGAAGGAAGGAAGGGGGGGAGGGAGGGAAGGAAGGAAGGAAGGAAGGAAGGAAGGAAGGAAGGAAGGAAGGA